>BRZM01000038.1:5901586-6438628 GCA_033238685.1 Lates japonicus | reverse complement strand
GACAGTACCTTGTCGAAATTACATTAAATTGCGTGAGTATATTTTGTACACAGTGTACTTCACGCAAGTGTACTAACTGAAGTATCCAATTTGGAGACAAAGCAACAGACCCGCACACTACTCCAGTTTTTTTTTCCTCCATTGACTCTGTCACCTCAAAGAAAAGATTAAATTTTCCTACCAATCACATGGTCAGGCTCCTCTTTACTTTTGGTACCACTGCGCCCTCTGGCTCATCTAACTCAAACCAAAAGCCGTCACTGTTGTTTTTACTGTTGTTGCTCTACTGAAACAGTGTCATGCAGTCAAATTAGTGCACAACTTTGAAAACATACAAAATCAATTTATTTGGCTTCTGATTTCACTTTTCCCTTGTGGCTTATTAATTTTATTCATCTCTCAGTCATAATAATCTTGGTTGTTCTCTTTTATTCTCCTTCTGTCCTCTACTTTTCCTGTACAGTACTTTGTAATTTGTGTTTTTAGTTCAAAGATGATCTGAATTCATAATAATCTGATTAATGTTACACCACACCTGCACCTTCCTGCAGAACTTCATTGGCCACGCAAATGGGAGCTCAATCATCACTTTTCTGTCACTGTCCCCCATATATGTACATACTTAGACAAGAACAGAAAACAGACATTGATAATCTCAGCCACCTGCCTCACTCACACTGTATATATGTGTATGTATGCATGTATGTATGTGAATCGTGTGAGCGTGCACGCGTCATATGCGTTAATGTTCTTGGGTTTTTATGCTACCATGAGGTTTGTGAAGACTGACCTTATCTCATATGGCAGGTCAAACATCTGATGCGCGGTCATGAAGTCTCTGCAGGAAGGTGCAGGACATGGTGTAACATTGTTAATCAGATTATTATAGATTCAGATCATCTTTAAGACTAAAGAAAACACAAGTTACAAAGTACTGTACAGGAAGAAGTAGAGGACAGAAGGAGAATAAAGAGACAACCAAGACAATATATGACAAGAAGATGAATAAAATTAATAAGCCACAAGGAAAAAGTAAGAAATCAATAGAAAGCCAAATAAATTGATTTTAATATGTTTTCAAAGTTGTGCACTAATTTGGCTTCACTGACACTGTTTCAGTGGGGCAACAACAGTAAAAGCACAGTAACCTTTAGTTTTAAGTCTTGACCTTGAAACCAGAAAGGCACAATAATTACCAAAAGTAAAGAGGAGCCTGACCATGTAATGATTGGTAGGAAAATTTTAAAATCTTTTCTTTAAGTGACAGGGAGTCAATGGAGGGAAGAAAAAACTGGAGTAGTGTACGATCTATTGCTTTGTCTCAAATTGGATACTTCAGTTAGTACACTTGCGTGAAGTACACTGTGTACAAAATATACTCACTGGTGTAATGCATGAATTTCGACAAGGTACTGTCTCAAATAGAAAATCCTGTTGTGCACTTACTGGAAATGAAAATTGCAATATGTGACTGTGATTGTTGCTAGCCAAAATATCAGCCCCCTGTTTTGCTCCCTTGGCTTGCGCCCTCTGTTTCATGCAACATGTAAATTATGTCTCCATCGGTGCCAACAACATATCCTCACTGTGTACCACTCATGTGGCTCAAGATATCCCTGATGTTACTGTGTGTAAATATATATTATGTAAAAATCTAATTAAATAATTATTTGAACACAACAAGAAAGACCTACATATTATATTTGTGTATGCACAACTATGTAGTGAAAGTGTATTTCTAGCACATAGCATAGCACAAATATCCCAGCTGGTACTCCCTCAGTGATACAATATTTTATATATGTATGTGTACTTATACTGAATACTGTCCATAAATACCATAGTATGCAAGGCATATTTAAACACAGTATGACCCATCAATTTGGGTCCAAGATGTGGTTGGACATTGTTCCAATTCATTCTTCCTCTGCAGTGGTTTCAGGATGAAATGGAGTCAGTGAGATATTTTCAGCCACCGTGTCTGAGTGGATTAGTCCAGTATTCCTTTAAGGGACATAACAGTTTAGAAACTGCTACTCCAACTCCCTTGCTTCCATATGGATTACAGGTTTGGAGGAAACAACAAAAAGTACACCATAAATATTTCTGTCAAGGCTAGAACCAATGTTATTTACTGAACAAATTCAGGTATTATGAATTATGTAAAGAGCACAAATGGAGCCAACGGTTTGCATCTAATCTTTAATTAAGAGAAGACTATTTGCTATAATGTATTTATAGTATTTCCTAGACTCTTTATACTTGGACAAGGACACAGAAACACAAACAGACCCAGATTCACTCACATACAAAGTCATTTTCTTTGTCGCCGTCTCTTTTTCTCACCCACACTTGTAGCATTCCTGATTAGCCATATGGCTAATTTACACATTTTGAACCTTAATTAGTAGTGACAGGCAAATACATTTCCTCACACTTACTGTCTTTTTATAGTTGCCATCTTCAACCTGAAAATTGATGGCAACCCTGCTTTCTGTATTTGCTCCCCTCATATTTTGCAGTAAATGGATTTATGCTCTGTGGAGTTTTATGTAGAACGCGACAAGATTAGCAGGATGTTTAATCATGGAGCCTTTTGAAATAAGCTTAACATTTATCAGAGTGCTAGGCAGAAAAAAAAAATGGCATGGGAATTTTCGTCTGCACTGAGGAGAAAAGTTTAAAATCAAACAACACTGTCAAATGCTTGAGTGTCTGTTTATTGATTTCTTTAGGATTTCTTTTTGATATGTGTTTTCCAAGCAGGACTTTTTAGGGCTTTTCCCAAACCATTTATGTTCATTTATGTTTTTATTTATTTATTTATTTGTTGTCCTCTCTGGCATTTTTCCCTCAGTGCCACAAGAGATTCCAGACTGGTCTTTGTCTTTTTTGGCATGGTGGAGCTCTCCTCTCTCTCACCTCCCCACTGGGCAAAAATCTCTGCTCTTTGAAGACAAGTGAATGTAACAAAACATGGAGCACTGTGCAGCACCGCCATGCACCACGGGCTGACAGCAGACATAAAATCTGCACTGTGATCAGTTTGTGTGCTCCTGCTTGCATGTGCAGTTGTACGTCTGCACTGAGAGTATTTTCCACCCCAGTAATGAGATATTTAGTCGGTGTCTCACCAAGCCTTCAGTCCAGATGAGGCAGAGACAGGTGAACAGGGAGGGTGAGTTGGGTGTCACTCACCGCTGCTCTCTCTTGAACCTCTCTCCGCCTATATTGGTGTAGCTGCTGAAGACAACCTTAAACCATAACAGTCTTACAATATTTTATCCTACTCTGCCCTCAGAGCTCTGGCTTTAGCATAAACAGGGACAATTCCTTGTTACAGCCTTGTGTGTGTAACCAGATACAAAACATGTAGCTGTTAGTCTCTATTTCTAAGACATATAGAAAGACAGCTTGGAAGTAAGAGGTTTTATTTTAGAGACAAATCTTGATATTAATTGTTAATCATGATTGTTTATTCATACCTTTATGACTAATTCATGTAGATTGTTCAATAAATTGTTAATTACATTGAATAATCCTTCATCTTTAACAAGAATGGCAATTTTTCACTTCTACCTCATGGAACCCATGTATCTATAGAAACCACGCCAGTCTGTGGCTATGTATTTTTTTGTATATTTACAGTGTGACTTATTAAAGCCCACATCAAATAAATGGTTGAATTCAACAGTTTAAAGGGACATATTAGACAATTAGAAAGGCTTACTTACACTTAACCATGCTTTAACTGAATTTAATTTGAACCTATAACTTGTGATTATATCATTGTATTACATATTTCAGTACATTTTGTATCATTACATGACTACTAATGATCCCCTGAGTCATAATGAGTCTTGGGAGCGAGGATATTTTTTTCTGTTTAGTTCGTTCTGGCTCCACCATCTGCATAGTTACCTGTTACATTACTATTCCAAGCCAAATGCTGTTAGTGCTGTACAGTCATTTTTACACTTCAGCTGACTGTGAGAGAGAGTGTGTGTGTGTGTGTGTGACTGCACGTGCACGCTAGTTTATGTGTTTGTGTGTTCCTCTCCTGGATTTGGACTGTTGATGATGATTTGATGTGTCAGATTTCATTTACACATGTCCTTGCCAGAGACACTGTGAAATTAATTGAGCCAAAACATTCATTTGCTTAAGATTTCTCAGAATGTCCAATCAGTCCTTAACAGGCCTTACATCAAATCTTGTGGGTATTTTTTTTCTAAACATTGTGCAACAGAGAGGAAATACCACAGCAGGACAAAATGTCTGTGTTGTGTGTATTGTTGTGTGACTGAGGGAGATGGAAAGATGACAAAGAGATCATAAAGAAATGCTGCAGAGGAAGTTGATTATGATGTTGTGAAAATGCTCTTTCCAAATTTATTTGTGAGAATTATTAAACAGATCATCTGGTAGTACAGTAATAATGCAATTAATTATTCGCCACTGAACTCCCTGCACAGTTTTAATTAGCTCTTTGCACAGCATCTGCCCATCAGAATTACAACTAAAAATCTGACACTTCATTTTCCAAGTGTCACAATTGCTGGTGAATTTATCATAGCTATGTTGGTGGAGAGCATACTGTGTGATCTGTAAATAAATCTGTTGAGATAAAGTGTCTGGATTTAGACATTCTGGGCATGAAAACTTTCATTTGGGATCTGTGGTGACCTACACTACACCAATGGCTTGCATTTGTGTGCTGTGTAGCTTGTTGTGAGTGTTGTAGTTTTGATGATTCTGATGAAAATGGAGGAGATAAAAAGGCTTTAGAACCAGGCAGCCTCTTCTCCGAGGTTTACTCTGTGTTGTGACTGAATACTTAAAACAGTATAACATCAGTGACATGTATGTATCAGGAGTCTTTGGTGATTTGATCACAGTGATGTCATCACTTTATTTGAGTAGTCATGTCATAAGCATAAGGATTATTGAATGGGGTCAGGGGCCCCTGGACTTGAGGCTCTGCATGACATGAATGTTCACATTTCTTGTTGAAAAGTCAATCAACCAGCCACAAAGAGACACAAAACAACTAAAAAGAGATACAAAACAACTAAAAAGAGATGCAAAAAACAACTACAAATAGGTCCAAAATCACTACAGTGACATAAAGCAACCACAAAGAGGCATTAAATGACTACAAAGAGACATAACACAATAATTAAGAAATGCAAAAACTACTACAAAGCGGCATAAAACACTCACAGGACACAAAATAATGCAGAATGACAACAAAGAGACACAAAATGACCTCAAAGAGGAAGGGGTGGGTGAATGTGATGTGGAGTGGGATACCTGTGTAGCTCAATGGAAGGACCCATCGCACCTCTGATGAAAACCGGAGGTGAATGGGGTGGAGCTGGGTCACAACTATTGGGCACTGAAATTAATAACTGGCGACAGCAGGGAGAGGAAGAGTTTTTAAAGTTTGACATCAATGAAATGATTGGCTCTCAAAGGTCAGGGCAAAATCTGATTGGTTTAAGTGGAGAAAAGAGAAAAAACCCCACTAAAGATTGAGTGTTAAAGATAGTCTTCCTTATTTAAATGTTCACAAAGCTTAATTTCATCAATTTTCCAAAAATTTCCACAATGGTAGAAGTACAGGCTTTACATATCTACATCTACTGCGTTTAGCATATTCAGATTACTCGTATTAAAAAGTCTTTTTGCAACAGACTTTTTAAGTTTCCTTTCCCTTTTTCTTTTACACACACACACAGGCTTTTTTTAATATATATATATATATATATATTTTTATCTATGGCCTATAGTCAGAGAGCTGAAATGTAGACATGTGTATCGAGAACTGTTAATGAGGTAATGCCCTGCTGCAAACTGTGACCTAGATTTATAGTGGAGTCCAGCACTGACCAGTCAGACCAATGCTGCTGCACAGCGGCAGCGCTCTGCTTTCATGTGAAACACACTCAGCTCTGACCATGCGTGGAGAAATGAGGAGCCAAGAGTGCATCATTCTCTCCACCTCTCCATCCCTCCTACTCTCTTTGCCCTTATTTGTCATCTAAATACATTCCTACAAGAAGACATCAGTTGGAGGTGTATAACAGTATTTACTGAGGTGAACGACATGCAAAGACTCTGGTGATTATACTCCGACAATGAGAGGCGTCTTTGCCAAGTGTAGGCCTCTACGAAAAGGGGAGATAGGAGAGGATCCAACAAAATCTGCCAGTGGCGGAGAAAAGCCTGTGAGTGGTTGATGGAAGCACTCAGTTCGATCTCTCTGAACATCCTGGAGGTTATGAAGGTGATGAGGAGGTGGAGGGTTGCTTGAAAGTAGGTCCCAAAGACCTCTTTATTTGAATATTTAAAGACCTGTATCCGGGAACTAGTTCTTATTAGTTTGAGGAACACAGGCAGGATAAGAAGTAAACATGATGGAGAGAAACATCTTTCTTACACTTTGATCAAAGCTTCATTAGTTTATCAGTAACTCTAAACCAAGTCCTGCACTTGAGCAGATTTCTGACTAAGCTTTTGTATGGGTAAAAAGAACAAAGAATTATCTACAGAACTAAATACAATATTATAAGTGAGAACATGTGTTTTATTTTTGTAATGTGGATGAACAGAGCCTTTAAAAACACTTCAAAAATGAATGCAGTAGAAAAAATATCCCAGTACAGAATTTGACTGGCAGGTGACTGATGATGAAGACAGAGACATGTTCAAAATGATACACATATCCAGGTGAATATGTAGATATTGTTTTGCAGTGTGCTGTGGCAGGGGCACCCATGTGTACCCTGTTGTGTCCAGTGAGGTAGAAAACATTGTCTGCTCACAGCCATCCACCTGTCTGACCTGCTGACCGTGATGCTACAGTGTGCAGCCTTGTCACAGGATGACCTCGGTGACTCACGGTAGTCTGAGCAGTCTGCCTCCACACCCCCGCCCCACCACCCCACCCCACCCCACCCCACCGACATAAGTTCTGTCTCGCTGTGCTCGCCTTCCATCCCTCTGTTTGCTCTCCACTTTTTTAGTGCTTTCTCTCCTCCAGGGCCTCTATTTGTTTTTCTTCTGTCTTTTTTTTTTTTTTTTTTACCACTTTGCCATCTTCTCTCACATTTCTTCTCTCTCCTCTGTCTCTCGTTCCTCTGCTTCTTTTCCCAGACCTACCCCTGGTGGGCCTCGGTGGGCAGCAGGCGATGACAGTTGTATTAGCAGTCGATTGCGAGGTCACTTTCACTCAGCCCCACTGAGACTCAACCACACTGTCTGAGCCACAGAAACAAAGAGAGAGGAAGATGAGGGGATAGTAAATGGAAAATATTGAAAAACAGAGAGAGATAAAAGATAGGAATACACACACACACACACACATATATACATACACAGCATATATATATATATATATATATATAGTGTGGAGAGAGAAGGGCAAAGAAGAGAATAGTAAGGAAAGAGAGTTATGAGTGAAATGAAATCCAAAAAAGTATATGAGGTAAAATGAGGTGAACACATAATTTTCAAGTGCACTGACTGTTTTATTTCTGGCTGTGTAAAATTAAAAAAAAAACCTTTCGACATTGGCTTGGATGATTTTCATGACACGATCAGTGAACTCCACCTACATATGTTTATGTTTATTTGCTGTAGTCCTTTGAGCCTGACTAAGGGAAGTGTGAGACTGAGCGTTGGAGCATGTGGGTGTAAAATCTAATGTAGAGAACCCCGCCATCGCTTGATTGACATTTAATTGCCATGGCAACGAGTGGGCTGAGAGTGACTGCTCCCCCGAGAGCTTTTAGTCGCCAGGTTGCGAGAAAGAAAGGAGGCTGAGGACTTTCTAACTGAGCCTCGCCGCTGTCGTTTTTCCACAGGTTTTTTTTTTTTTTTCCTAAGGAGTCTGCACCAAAAAAGACAAACACTCCCTTCCACCCTCGAAAACCCACCTCTATGCAGATGTTCAATCCTCCACCCTCACCCCCCCTCCCCACCATCCCCTCACCCACCAACCAGCTGTTGACCCACTATTGAAATGCAGCAGCGAGTCATGATTAAGTGTTAGACGACAATCAGCCCCAGTACTTGTTGGGTTCTGGCGGCCCTGGCTGTCGCAGCGTTTTGGGTGCTAAGCGCTGTCGCTAATTGTTTCCTCTCTCAGTTGGACATCGACTTCCAGCGGCACTGTGTTGATTACAAGGTTCTGTGGTAGATTTCAGGTTCAGGGAAACAACACGATGACGGCGACACTCTCTGGCTTCCAGATGGTGTTTGTCTCTGCGTTGTGATCTGTCTCCGTACAGTGTTGACTCATCCCACTGTCTCCCATTGCCTGTGCCACCAACAACCCCCACCCCCACCCCCACCCAACTCCTCTTGTCACTGTCTCTCTATTTCTCTCTCTCTCTCTTCGCTCTCAGACACTTGTCTCCTTGCAAGCTTTGCATAAAGTGTGGAATCAGTGTGAACTGTTGAGCAAACAGCGATTCGAGCAGTCGCTCCAGCGTTTGTGCATGGAATCCTGAAGAGGAGAGGAAGGCAGGTGGGCGGAAGGAGGGGGAATCCCTAAGTTATCTGAAGTGTAATGCAGTGTTTGTGCTGTATATCTGCTGAGTACAGACCTGCCCCTCTCTCACATACACACCGTCCCTCTCCTCTTCAATTTCATCTCCAGGTATCGTCGCATACGGGTGTTTGAAAACTCACAGAAGAGTCACATCTAGTTACCATAGCATCCCCTCATGAGCACAAACCTTTCCCCCCCTGCTGAGGTCCAAGTGTGGGGGTGTTTCGAGCCCTCTGCAGATGGTGTCACTGCAACGCGCCATGGTCCACTCAACTTATTGGAGAGGCATGGTGGGCGGATTCTTGGGTTGGTGTTTTGCACAAGATGTTTTGTCTTAGTCTTTTTAGCCTGCAGGGTGATGAGAGGCCTGAACCTCCCACAGAGCTGCTCTGTCCTTTGCCTGAGGGAACATATCGGCCCTGGAAAATAATGTCATGTAGTTTTTATAGATTGACATAATACGTAGTGATACATAAACAAGAATATTGCTGAAATTTTGCTTTGGAATACATTTATATGCGAGTTTATTCATGCTTTAGAATTTTTTTTTTTTTTACCTTAAATCTTAAGGCGTTTGAAAAACATACAAGGTGATTTGCAAGGTCTGAGAAACACAGAATTTTGTCCAGTTTTTCCAGACTTTTCTCTATGTTATTTGTTTTTGTCTTTGTATTATACCCCCCAGTTTTGCCTCTTTGTATCCCCTCAAGCTAATTCAAAATTAAATTATAAAAATGAAACCATTTAACAGGAAAAAAAAATGATGTTGCTCATAAACCAAAAAGGTTGGGAACCACTGGTTTATTACCAACAAGATTAAAAGCTTGTTTTTAGGGAAAATGATCCAATAACTGTCACCAAAATACCTCTAACTTTACTCTTACATCAAAGAAGACAGATTAACTATTCGGTCTTTATAGCCGCAGGAAAGACATATCCTAGAAGTCAAATACTTATATGTAAATTCTTGAAACTTAAAATTATTCCCCCCTTCAGCTCCCACTGAAGTGTGAGAGGGAGAGAGGGGGAATAATTCATACAGAGTCCAAGCTGGGTTTGGTGTTCAGTAATTTTTTGACATTTTAAGTGGAGACGAAGGCCTCTTAATGATGTGCCTCCTTTGGATCAATGCACAGAGGATGGCGGGCTGTATTAATGACCTACATAACACATCCCAGCAGTTCAGTCTCATTTTATTTTTATTTCCTAAAGTACACTGCAACCAAACCTCAAGGTTGGAGGGTACATACGAATATCTCGTGACTAGGCACTTCTTTTTTCGGCTCCACCCACTATTACATTGCAGCTCTTTTTCTCTTCAGCTGTCAGGTATCGTTCTGGTTATAGGCAGCTCCTCTGAGAATTGGGCAAAGGAGTTGTGTGTAAGGCCTGAGGCTGTGCCGTTACTGAGCCAGTTCTCTGTTGCTCCCTGGAAATTACAGTTTCTCTCACAGTCTTACACTCATACGCAGCCTGGTAGAAAAAAAGGAAATTGACATGAGATGGAGAGATCTGGGGTAAGAGGGATGATGGTAGACTTAGTACACAAGCTCTGATATATTCATTATTTGGAGAGAAAAGCCAGCTGACATTAATTTAACCAGATTATTGTGAAATTGCATTGCCTATTTTAACACCAACGTAGCACTTTATGGTAGTGATATGGAATGTAAAGAATGCTGTGTGATGCTGATATGGCAAGTGATATATATATATATATATATATAGTGTGGATATACATTTTTTTCAGTGTGTCGCCTTTCGGCCACACTACAGCATGGCTCTGTGGATGGTAATATGAATCAGTCAGTCGATTGGTCATCCCCCATTTTGGTCCAGACTGATATATCTCAACTACTACTGGGTAGATTGTACAGATACTCATGATCCCCAGAGTGACTCTGATGATCCTCAGACTTTTAATGTAGCACCAACATGAGGTTCACATTTGTGGTTTTGAGTGAAGTGTTTCAACAACTTTTGGATTGATTCCCAAAACCAAAGCCTAAACAACAAATCACAATGGCTGTATTGAAGACTAATTTTCCTCTGGAGTCCCTGGACAAGTCCTGTGATAGACTGGCCCAGGGTGTACCCCACCTCTAGCCTAATGTCAGCTGGGATTGGCCCCAGACCACACCCCACCCCACCCTTCATGGTTAAGCGGTATAGATAACAGATGAAAACTACAATAAAGGATACATTCATTACAAAGTTAACATGTATCAAATGTATTCAGAGATGTAGCACAAACAGTACACACAACATACATGTATGCACAAATAAAATGTTTCCATTTTTGACTTGGAAAACAACACCAACAGTACTTTTACTGAACCAGTGAAGCTAAAATTGTCATTTCTATTAATGCTAGTCATAATAGCAAGAGGCCCTGCTATGCTGCTGACCTCAGATCTCCACCACAGTAACAGTTGTAAGGTGCACTGCCACGCCAACACTGAACTTCTGCAGCATTAGGGTCTTTTGATGAATTCATTAATTGAAACACAAGAAAGCGTTTAACTTCTATTAAAGGATTATTGATATAAATGAAGAATTAATAAATTAAGCATCAGCCTCTTGGCTGGAAACTGGGCTTGGGTTGAGTAGCCTACAAATGCATTGGCTGTCAATAAAGTAATATCTTATCTGGCTGCCAAAGTAAGGAGGGATAGAAGCCAATGCATCCCATTATAATTATAAAAAAAGGCTTTAGATGTGTGCCATTGTTTCTCTATTCAATCTGAATTAACAAAAAGCAGGATCTGCCTTTACCAGATCCTCTTATGCTTGAAGAGCTAATTAACAGAAACACAGTGGGAGAAAGTCCTATTGTTCACAAAAACTGGAAAATGTATAAAAGATATGTATTTTGTACTATTTCAACAATGACTATATTATGTGAATTTACCGCAGGACATAGTAGCAACCCAATAGTACAAGAATCTTTCCAGAACAGGACCCAGTATGTGGGGAAAACATTCAAGACGAGGGTCTTTTATACAGGCATTCATAATTTCTTAGTCCCATAAAATATTTGAGTAACTGCTTAGCGCTTACATTGTTCTTTAAAATTAATGTTACTTCTTTCACAAATGAAACGTGCTGTTGATGTTTATTCCTTCACAGAGAAAAAAAAGATTTGCCTACTGTTACATCACTTCTCCAGCATTAAGAAAACATCAAGGAAAGAAGAGCGACAGAGCAGTTTGTCATCGCACTGGCAAGAGTTTTTTTTCGGTATTTTTCATAAAAGAGCCTTGACAAAATTGGGTAAAGGGACTGAGAGAGAAAAGATGAGAAACATGGGAGAAAAGGAAAGAAACACAGAAGGTAGGAAAACAAAGAAAATTGGGTTAGAGGACTGAGAGTGGAAAGTAAAGAAATAAGGAATTGAAGGTAAAAACACAGACGGGTTCAGAGAGGGTCACCATGAGAGGAGCCATGAAAGAGACTTTCTGAGGCACCTCTGCCCCTGCACTATGCATAGAGGTTTTGATCTCAGTCTCCAAGCCTCATGAATGCCTACTGATCTTGCTGTGAGTTCTTACTTTTAAATCTCGCCGTCACATCTCTTTACAATGTCTACACAGCGTGACTTGACCCGGTTAAGGCTATTCCTGTCTTGGTTATAGTATGAGGTGTTTATATATTTATTTGTTCCATTTCTGGCCTTGAATTTCACTTGTAAGACAGCGAGGACCTCACAGGGGAAAATCTCATTTTTCAAGATTAGATGATATAACCATGCTGGTTACATGAATGCTTCTGCAAGTATGATGTTGATCTTTCCAAAGATTTTTAAAGCTTGACCCGCTGCTGGACCTCCCAGACTTGAATTTTGACACAGGCTAAATACAGTATGAAGCCAGCAGACTAGCTTAGCTCTAGTTTAGTGGAATCACAGGAAACAGCTAGCCTAACTCTCTTACTCTCTAAAGCTAACAAAATATGCCAACCAGCACCTGTTTGATTAACCCATACAAAAACAGATGTGTAGAAAGGACAACTAATAGTTTAACAGTGATTTCTGTGCAGGAATATCTGATGGCTGATGTGCATAGTGTATTTAAGCTAATGCAATGCTAACTGGCCGCTTGCTGTAGCTCTACACTTAATTACTTTAATTAGTATTCTGCAGCTTAAAAAACAGAAAACAAAAAAGAGACGAGACAATTTAGAAGCCAGTTCTTCAACTCATCTTCCAGGGCATTTCTCAATCCTGTTTGTCCTTTGGATCTGTAAGATGAAGCTGTGCACTGGGTGGCTGACTCTGGGTCAGCGCACAGCCTCACAAGGTGAGCAACTGCCACTGAAGCCTCCACTAATGACTTATTGACTGGGTGTCACTGAGCATGCTCCATCCAGGGTGCTTCAAAGGTGGCACTGGCAGTGCTGTGATGTGTTGTTCGATGGGACAAGACTGTTTGAAGTCAACTCTGCCTTGTCTTGCACCCTGACACAGACAGACACTGTGCAGAATATAGTAAGAAAATAGCCAAGAAAATACAAGCGTCAGAAGTTGTACTGAAAACTCTGCACTGAATGTTGTCACACAGCTGAGGTATAGGGTGGATTATCCTTTGAAAAACTTTATGATTATTTTTTTTTCACAAAGTTTCCTTAGACTGTGCATTGCATTACTTTGTGCGCTGTTTTTGTGTATGTTTACTGCATACAGCTTGTGTCTCTTCTCTTTCAGCCTTGACTCCATCCACAGCGTGGTGCATTTGTGTGTATGCCTGTGTTTGTGTGCTTTATAGTGCTGCATATATCCCGGCCTGCTTTAGGAACGCAACCCAACCGTAACATATTGAGCCTTTCTGAACAGATTCCTCTCTCTTGTGTGCTGCCTTTGATGAAAGTGTGTCACAGACTTGAGATGCATTCGTTTGATGTGGTCTGATGTGAATTGGGGAGGTGACCTGGGTGCAAGCACACGTAAGTGGTCTCACACACATACACACTAGCTAATTATCCACTCCCAGATGTTTAGTTTTGGGATGCGTTGCAACCCTGGCACAAGGGGGAATGCATATAAGGCTACTGCAATGACAAAGGTCGCCAGAATTTGCTTGTTGATTAAGTGTGCACAGAGAAGAGCCTGGGAATTGAGGGAGGTGGCTGCCGACAGAAAGAAAAGGAAAGTTAGGAGCCCAGGAGCAAGGGGGAGGTTGTGAATGCCTCTAAACTCCCCTGTTCCTTCTCCTGTCTGCAGTGTGAGCGGTTTATCGCTGACTTGACTACTCAGGTTTGCTGTGTGGTAATTTGATTTTAATTTAATTAATTAATTTTAAGTTAGGAACATGCAACATGTAAGCACAGACTGAAATAATGATCATCCTGAAACTAGGACCCTCCTTAAGACAGAACCTTAAGATCAAATAATGAAATATGAAGCAGCCATATTCCCCAAAAAATATTCAGTAAAATTAGAGAACCAGTTTACACACAGTATGCTTGGAGCTGTCAGCATTCCTCATAGCCCGGGAACCTGGGGTGGTTTCCCACTTTGCCTAGTTTGTCATCAAGCCATTAAGCCACCACCATCCCACCCCTGAAAGACAAGGGGCAATCCCAGAGAAGTCCATTATACTACAGCAACTATCTACTCATAACTTCTGCTTGGTCACATGAGAAAGTAGCACACCAAAATCTCCCATTAAGACCCCATTATGTTACAACCACCTTGAAAGCTGCAACATAAGGAGGGACACAACACCGGACTAGTTGCAAAAGATTACAACAGTAGAACAATAAAAAAGGACACAGAATGACACTTAACAACTGTTAAGACAGTTTGTTTTTGGTCATTAAAAGGTGTTCAAAGTTTAAGTCTAACAATTCCATCACAGTGAAGTGATTTGAATAATTGTTGTTAATGCTAATCCCCTTTTACACACATGATAATTAAATCAACAACACCAAAAACATAACACATATGAGGAGGTTGGGGTGGTGAAGGGAGCAAATGGTGTTGTATGGTATGAAGCTGTCAATGAGACATGTCAAGTTATAATTCAGCAGATAAACAGCTGATGAATGAGACAGTGATTTTGAAGCATGAATCAATCAATCTGCGTTCAACTAACCCAACGGCATTACTGTGAAAAAATAAAAGCGTTCATTGTTTGGCCTCATCAAAATAAAAGACATTTGAAATGTTGCTGCTTTAAGATCCTTGGTTATGCCTGTTTATCTACCAGCACAAGTGTAGAGGTCTTGTGTAACATGCTTTACATCTTGCTGACTACTAAAAACTGGTTCTTGGGGTGTAGGCTGTCTCCCTCAAATGCGTTCTCATTTATGAATCTCAGAATTTTCTTGTGATCATTTTTGCAAAACAAAAACATTCTGAATAAATTAGAGCGCATAACTCCCTCAGAACGTCTGACACATACAAACAGTTGCCTGAGACATAAAAGATGGCTGTATTGTGACAGCTCACACCACACTTGGGCAAATCAAACAGCACAGTGAGTATGTTGATTTACTGCACATATCCTGTGGATGTACAGTGTATTTTCCTTCACGCTCAACAAGTTTCACCCTCCATATTTTAAGCTCGGTCAACTTGAAGAGCAAAAAGAGAATTCAGAGTTTTGCAGGATTTTCACCCTGCATGGCCTGCTGGCCAAACACAGGTACCAACATAGTGCCGCTCCTTTAGCTCAGCTGTCCACTTTAGATATAAATCGACATTTTCTTGTTAGAGACAAGCACCTTAGCCCACAGTGAGGGAGACAAAGATGTCAATGTGTCCTCTCGCTATCTCTTTCTCTTTCTGTTTCTCCATCTCTGTCACTGTGTGCCTGTCTCTCTGTCTCTTTCAACTTTCATGTGCTGCCAGGGGTACAGATATTGACAGCTTGTTTTTCCCCCAAAGTGCTGAGTTTTCTCGAGACTGTCGCTTTCCATTTGCTATTTAATATTTCAGTGTGAGGTGTTTCTGGGTGTTGTTGCTACAGGGTCTGCTACAGGGATTGGGGCTTTGGAGACTTGTATGAAAAACAATGCGTGTGCTGTATGGAAGCTGATGTGAAGGCGTTTGAATTAAAAAGCAGTTTTTGATGATAATTGTGTAAATTAAAGTGTCTTTTTTATCAAGAATTATTTTTATTTAAACCACTGTGGGACTTAAGTGATGTAGCAACCCTAACTTTGACAACAAACTGACTGTTCCATAAGCTCCACCCCCATAGTTACTGTTGCTAAGCCTGTATGAAGCACATAAGACATACAAAATTTTGTAGTAATATTTTAAACAATCGGACCATGAATTCAGCCCTGGACCATTACTGAAAAAAATGGTTGCTTGCAGATTTTATCAACTGTGTCTAGCTATCTGATTGAGCTCCACAAGTTGGTTGAAAACACCATGTCTGGCTGACTTTCTGACTGGCTGATGTTTCCTGTTGACTTTCCATATGGGAGGCCCGTAAAGGGGTCTTATGTGCTTGATGCTACACTTCATTTTTTACAAGAGCAAAAAGGCTTTAAGGATGAGAACTAACCATTGTATTTGGCAGACATAATGCTTGGATAACATTAGCTAGGGTTGCTGGTGTGTCAACTTTCCCAGATCCAATAAAGAGCAGGACAGAGCTGCTAATGTTAGCCTAAAATCTGATAGCATCCACGACTAGCTTCCACACAGGAGGGAAAAATTACATGCTGGATGTGAACAGGGTTTTTTGTAACACAATCTATGTTCATATATTAATGTAGTTAATGATGTGCTCCTAAGCTTTTGAAGTAATGAAGTTGGTTACCACGGCGGGTAGTGAGCTAGTTAGCCAGACATGCTAACGATTGCAGTTCAGCAGACCTTAGAGCATATAAACACACAGTTTAGTTCATTCCCTACATTTTTGCTTGTGTTTTTGGTTTTGAAAAGGGGAAAAAGAAGATACCACACTCCCATCTCTTTGAACTCAGAGTAACACTTGCTACAGCCTGTTGAGAAATGTAAAACTTTGATGAGTTTGGCTAACCATCAATGAAATAACGTCAAAATGAGTGCAACTGTCTTGTCAGTTCCACCTTAATCATTTTCATCTGCAAATCAATTCTACCAAATAATTTACAATTCTTACAGTGTCTTAATGTAGCAAGACAGGAGAAAAACCTGTTTCAACTGCTCTGCTACAGCAACTGCCCCCCCCGATGTTAAAGCATGAGTAGGGTTTTGTCTGCCGTCCCTGAGAGAGCACTGGAGTAATAGCAGCTGCTCAGTCCTGATTAGAGCCATCGTCCTTCCAGAGCCAGGCCCACACATCTCTGTCCTACTTTCTGTTCCTCTCCTCCTCCTCCTCCTCCTCCTCCTCCTCCCAATCTTCCTCTCTGCCCAGCTCCCCACCAGCTCCTAAAGTCATGCTCCAAGCTGCCGCTTAAGACTCAAAATCACGCTGCCTATGAAATGTTCCCTTGCTGATGTCCCTGTGCCTTTTTTCCCTCTCCTGCTGGTTGTCCACCCACCCGTTACTTCTTATCCTGTGAGGAGATCTGCAGCATTTTTAGCTTGCAAATGAAAAATCCACACGTACATACATATGCATCCAGGCACGCATATGCGCAGGCCCACGTAAGGTTAATCTAGGACAGAAATTTGTCTAGATTTGTTTTCTGAAACTGTACACCTACACACACACACCTACAGACATGTACATAAACACACAACAGTAATGAGTCAGAGCAAATGCAGGAACCTTGGCTAGGTATTGCTAAATTTGAAGATCAAACTCAGTCATGTGTTGTACTTTTTATGGTTTGCTTTTTGTGTAAATCACTGGGCTGAGCCTCTTGTAATTTAAAAGATCAATTTGTTCCGATCCGTTCGCTTCAAATGAGCTGTGTTTGTGTCCTGTCTTTCACCATGTCACTAGGACAACTGCGAACTATACATTTGTACTGTGTATGTGTTGGGTGCATCTGTAAATGTACAGGTGTGTGATGAGAATTTCTACTGTCCTCTTGA
The DNA here is from genome assembly GCA_033238685.1 of Lates japonicus. Taxonomy (NCBI): domain Eukaryota; kingdom Metazoa; phylum Chordata; class Actinopteri; family Centropomidae; genus Lates; species Lates japonicus. Next base: position 6,421,094 of record BRZM01000038.1, on the reverse strand, counting down.
ACTTAAGTGCAAAACAAACTACAAACAACAACAAAACATTGTTGTGGAAGTTTTTCACACTTTCACGCGGCTTCAGGATTTTCGTCCCATTATGTTTCTTCTACTGCTTTGCTGGTTCAGTTATGTCTCAGGCTCTGTGTGTGCTTTGTAAGGTGGAGAGGAGAGAGGGCTGCACGGAGTTTGGGAGGACAAGGGAAGGTCTTCAATATCTCAACCAAAGTGATGTAAGTTATAGTTTGAGATCATCTTTTACATACACATCTTTTTGTGTGCTCTGTTTTTTCTCCCCAAAATGATGACCACACAGGCTGAAGCAGCTCCTCTGACTCAAATTACCCCAGGGTCAGGGGGAGTTGAGCACCTACATGTGCTTTTTATGAAAAATTTAAAACCACGTTTTTTCCATTTTGAAGAGTCTACTGTAACTTTAGTAGGATGCAATATTGGCACACAGACCCCAGTCATTTGCTCCAGTTAATTACAGCAGTTACACAGCCCAGGCAAGAGTGTGTAGCTGATGGTCAGTCTTTAGGTGCTATTAACTTTTTATTTCATTTCATTTGTAGATAAAAGAGAAAATGCAATATGTTCCACGCCAAGTGATTCATTTCACACTTGGAAAACATTTTAATAAACTCAGCCAGGGATTCCCAGAGCAACATGGGTTTGGCTGGTTGGTCTTGTTGACACATCCAAAGTGATGCTGCATAATAAGGTTACATTTTGGGACTTTGCAGAAAATAAAAGGCAGGCAGGGGAAAGCCTAATGAAGTAAACAAAAACAGGAAAAAAACAAAGAAGGAACAGAGGAGGATAAAAGCAAGCAAGGAGAAGGAGTAAGAGAAGCTTTCCTGTCCTTCCTCCCCAGGGCTGAGTAGGAGCAGATTGTTCAGACTAAGGTTGGACATGCTCAGGGTTTTGTGAATGAAATGGACGCCTTGGCACCGCGCCCGTGCATTACACAGCTAGGTTTTCTCCTGTCTTCCTTCCCATCCCTCCTCCGCTGCCCTCTCTCCCTCCTATTCATCAGGAGACTTCCCAGACTGCAACATGTTGGAGTCCAGTTACCATCACTTAGCAACTCCCAGGAGTCATCAGCGCTCTCTGATGCTCTCCCGCTCATTCCCTCTCTCTCTTGCTGTCTCTCTGTTTTACTTCAGTCCATGTAAGCTTTAAATTAGTGTTGAAATACAGTGTCTCCAAAACAGTATAGCATATGTTATGTGTATGTACAGTATATACTGTAAAACTAGAGGTTTATTGTCATGTTACACTCACAGTGAAAGGGTAGGCAAAGGAAACTTCAACTGCAATAAAACTGAGGTAATTAAAAAGTGGTAAAATTAATAAATGAGATAAGACACAGTCTTTATGTATTATTTAGGATATCATATACTGAAGTTAACATGAAGTTAACAATCACAATGTATTGCAGGAGGTAATGCAGATATTCCACCGTATATATTTAGCTATAGATATGTTATCATCTTATCCAAGTATCACTGCAGTTTTTCAGAATCAGGAAATCAAGAAAAAAATCCAAAGACTTTATTGTTATGATATGTGAGGCAATAAAAGTAAAAAAAAATTTTTTTTAAAAATCAATTCCATCTTAGATGTATCTGTTTCACTCTCACCATTACTTACTGCTTCTTCTCATTCACTTACCCAGCCCACATTTACAGGCAAACACACTCACACGCACATACACACAACCTCATTTAAACTCTCATCCAAACAACCACAGACCCTCTCTTCTTTCTTCCCATCTCTCTCTACCCACCCACTGAACTTAAAGTGCTCTGTAGCGGTAATGGCCAACCTGTGTTTCACCATGTCACACAACATGCAGAACAAGCCTTAATGGAGAGACACGTGGCTCCATTCAGGTTTTACTATTTTACTATTGCTGTCAGAGATATGTAAGCATGACTAGAATGAGTGAAAATATGTTGACAAAAAACTGCCCCGTCAAAGTGTTGTGGCAATGGAAGTGAAAGTGTACAATATTCATTTCTTTCTTTTTTTTTCACTGAGTCACTGCAGTTAGAAAACATGATGACTCATGCAGGTGTGTCCAGGAGGTGGCAAAGTGTGGTCTTTGTCATCCCTTGAAACCGATTAAACACTCAAACTGCCACCCTGAAATCCTTAGTTATGATTTGATAAGAGCCATTTAAGGAGGTTAAACATTAGTCTGGCACTTTCTCTCAACGCAATTTTAAAAAGCCTCTGTTCAGTGTGAGCAAATAATAACAATGGCAGTGATAAACATAGATTACACATTTTGATTTTGTATGCATGTGCCTGGTACACTCTTGCACACTCTGTATTCTCTTTGCCCTTTTGCTATATAAAGAACACGTTTTTTCCCCTTATTACTTTCCATACATTATTTCCAACCGCAGGGAGCAATAAAAACATTTTTAAAGAAGCAGTAAGTAGTGTTTTTTATATGAACAATGGGTCAGATGGCTAAACCATTGCTTTGACAGACAAAATTAGTGACTAGCTTGTGAACATGGTGCAGCATGTAGCAACTAAACAGCCAAGTATCTCCCTCAGGAGTTGGTGGAGACCAAAACAGAGCTTAGAAGAAGGTAAATGTTGGACTTAAAGTCTATAGGTAGTAGATATGAAAGCTATTTTCACTCCTGTGAGGCCTACTGTTTCAATAAATTGTGTCAGAGCTTGTATGAAATGAAGAATACCACATGACCGATCACATCCAAAGTGTCAAATGTCATTGGTGCTTCAGAAAGAGCTTCATTCAATTTGATAGTTTAAAACATTTTTTGGCTAAGCTATGCCATATAATATGATGGACAATAGTGAGATAAGGCAATGGGCCTTAACTACACCAATAAGGTAAAACAACAAAGGTCTCAATGACAGGCAGCAGGAAAAACACATTAACCTTAATCTGAACTGTGTCATTTGAATGATGGCATCTAATTGAGGTCTATATATTTATATGGTGTCAGTGCTGTTTGGACAATTGAATCTTGCCTGGTGAAGGTCTACAAGTGACCAACTTTTTTGGCAGAATTTTTTTGCTCCTCTTCAAACGCTACAGGTTCAAATTCAGCCACATGTTACATGTTATGCACAGGCTCTGTATCTGTCAGACAGTGTATTTTTTTGACATCCTGTTAAGATTACACTACTATCTTTGAACGATTCCATATAAAACACACATCCCTCCTGTCATATTGTCAATACATCATACATACTACACTATTTTTACTTTTTTTTTTTTCAACACACAGTATGTATCTTATCACACATCACGGGCCTTTCCTGTTCAGCCCTGAGGCACAGACAGGCAGATATAGCTGCTATAATACACACACTGCTTTTACTGATACGACAGATATTACTGCACGAGGGATGTTTTGCGTCAGCTCAAACAGCCAGTCATTGACCCCATATACTAATGAAGTCCCGTCAGAAGGGGCAGAGGCCTAGATCCGGTGTCCGGAGGGGGGCTTTGCCCTGTCAGCATCCAGTCCTCCCTGCATAGATTCATGGAAGAATGGAAGGGTTCCCAGGATACCTGTATCGATCTGGCCCCATCCCCCGCATCTCTCTTTCTTCCTATCCTCCATCTAACCATCCCCCAGCATAGAAAGATAGCGTGGACCCAGGAGTTCACATCCTCGCAGAGTCTGTGCATCGTGTTATCTTTGCTACTCTGTACTTATGTTTATAGTGTGTGTGTGTGTGTGTTTTTAGACTGGAAAAACTGACACCATGAATCAGATTCTGTCTCCAAGTTTATCATGTGTTAGTCAATGTTTGGGTGATGGGAGGAGGCTGTTTATGGGGCTGAAAATGCTGGAATAGACAGGAGAGATATTTTTTTCCAGCACTTTGTGTGTGTGTGTGTGTGTGTGTCTCGGTCCTGTCTGTGACCTTAAAGTACCCCGCGTCGCTGAGGCATATCTGGATTAGTTGTTATGGTGGCCACTTAATGTGCTTTCTCTCCCTCTCTCTCTGTCTGTCTGTCTCCCTCGCTCAGCCTGCATGCAAGGCCAGTGTGATCTGTCTCAAGAGGTTTTGCTCAGCGGGCCTGTCAGCAAGTAGTAGCTGGGGGCTCACACATATGCTTTGTGTCATTGGATCCCCTCGGGTTAGCATGGGGCTGGGGGCTTTCCCATAGACTGACACTGTGTGATGGTGTGAAGTCTGGTGTAAAAACGTGATTGTGTATGTGTGAGTGCACACAAGTGAGCGTACGTCTGTTTTTTTTTTTTTTTGTGGTGTGTTTTTTTTTTTAACTTCAGTGATTTTTCTATTGTTTTATGTGTGATGCACAAGTCATATTCATGGTGCGCTGTGAAAACTGACCTGATCAGTGTTAAAGCCTGATTTGGTTGCATCTGTGCACATGTTTCTATATATAATGTGTGTGTGCATGTGAGAGAAAGAGAGAATGTGCATATTGATATTGTTGTGTGAGAGTGAAAATTTGATAAGCTTGTTGAAACTGATCCTGTAGTCTGTGTGTCCCTGTGCTATTGTGCAAGAGAGTGTGTGTGTATTTGTGTGTCCCTATAAGCCTCAGTAGCGACCAGTGTCACTTAAGATGATGGATGGGTGACATATACCGCCATCAAAATATTAAAGCTAGTTCAGTTCCTTTCCGCATCACACCTTCCTCTCGAAAAGGGGCTCTATCTTTCAAATTAGCATATTGTGTATTAATCTTCCTCTCCAGTCGGTTGTGCCTGTGAAAATAGGGCAGTTTTGAGTCTGCTGTGTGTGGGAGCTTTCTGCCTTTTCCCAGGGGTATACTCCCTAAAGAGGAAGATTAATATATCAATGGATGACTTGATCGTAGGCAAACATACATACGTGCTGGTGTGTGTGTGTGCGTGTGTGTTTGTGAATGAGAGCATGTGCACAGTTCTAGGGAGCCGCCTCCTTTATTTGCATGTCTGGAGTGAACATCTATCATCATCATCAAGGCGCTGCAAAACAGCAAGGCAGGCAGGCACCGCCGCCGCCGCCGCTCTGGGGAGAGAGACTGAGCACACTTTCAAACCTTTACCGCAGCGGTATCAAACACTTCCTAAACGCCTTCACCTCAGGGGGAAGTGCACACTACACACACACATGCACAGATGCAAACAGGCAGATGCCGTTTTATATCGTTTGTCTTTCTTCTTTGACTGTAGGTGTCTTTTTGACATCATTTTGTCATGCACAAACCCCAGCATAAAGACATGACACAAAAACACGCAAAGAAGCCTTGTTCAGCACTAAATAATAAGAATAACGATTTCAAAATATACAGGATCACCCTCTCCTTTAAAACTCCCTCTTCCTTCATGTACAGCATTTTTTTTTTTTTATTAATGCTGATGGCCAGAGTGGCTTAATCCATTTTTGGGGAGCCAGAGGGGATAACTGGGCAGTACTAAAGAGGTGCTGAAATGGTACAGCCTGATGAATGGCAGAGCAGAGGCAGTGTGTGGGCGGAATAGTAAAGAGCCCGTGAAGAGATGAAGAGGGGAGAGTGAGAGCGAAGGAGGGAGGAGTATGGTGGAGTGGAGGCATAGAGCCAGAAAATTGCATTGCGTGCTCGGTGATTAGTTTACCTCCTGGGTCTCATTCTGTCTCACTCCCCTCCTCTCACTCCCCTCTCCTCTGATTCTTTCTACCTCTCCTAGTAGCTTTTGTCTAGCGTCTTTGTCTTGCCACTTTCGCTGCCTCTCGCCTCCTTCCACTTCCTCTGTCACTACATCACACTGTCACTTCTCTCTATTCTCTCCTCCTCTCGCCCGCTCTCCTCCACTTTCTTGGCGGTTATCTCCACTGCCTCTCCTCTCTATCTCTGTCTCGACTCCCCCTCCTCCCCCCCTGTTTTTCTCCTTGTGTGCTGACTTGGCTCTCACCTCCATTCCTGTATGTGTGGTATCTTGGGGCTCTAGAAAGTATGGCTGCCACCTAACCTGCAGGAGCCCATCAAATATTTTTGCCCAGTGTGTCGATTATGTATTTTTGGTTATGTGATAGTAGCAGTAAAAAATAACTCCCAAGCACAAAGGAGATTTACACAGAGAACTTTCAATCAATCAGTAAGTCAGGGATGCATTTTAACACCATAAGCCAGCCCTGCTAATTATAGTCTTAAGAGCAATAAACATGAGCTTCAAGTGTCTCTGCGCAGCGCAGCAGAAGTGCTGACACAGAAAGGAAGCCAGCCTCCACACAGCCCTTTTTGGTTTGGTGCTCTTTGAAAAGCAAGTGGGTCAAGCCTTTTCTTCTTAATCCGTACATAATCTGGCCCTTCCTCTAGTTGAGGAGCAGCCACAAAACAGTAAAGGAGGGGTGGGGAGATGGCGAGTGAAAGACAGACAGCAGGAAAGCGGGAGAAAAGAGGATTTTATTTCAGACATCAGACTATTTTCTCCCCAAAAAACATTTAAAAGGTAGCGAAGGCCATGGAAGTAACAAATTGCTGTTGTGAATTACTATTATCCACCAATCCTAATATTTAGTCTCATACTGACAAATGTTTCTCAGGGGCAGAGAAATCATGTAACAGCATGTTTTTGCTGCGTGTATGTTCCTCGATAAAATTCTACAGTACACTTGATATAAAACCTGAGCAACCGCCAAATGTGCTATATGTTGAAAGAGCCAATTGAAATATCACAGCTGACACCTTAACCTTTAAAAAACAAACAACAAATCAAAAAGCTGCATCCTGTCTGAGTCCTCAAAAAAACTCAAATAAAAAGAATGAATGAGTGGAGATTATACTAACATGCAGTGGGCAAGACACCGGTGTATTCTTACGGCTTAAAATCAACAAATTGTTTGTTTACATCAAGTTATGTTACCATTTTCACTAAATCTTCTAGAGATGAAACAATTAATAAATAAATAAATAAATTAACTATTTGGCCTTTGTTTGAAGTCATTTTCTTAATCTCCAGCTAATCCACTGGTTGTGCCTTTCTTTGTCTTATTTGATAATTAACTAAACTAAATATCTTTGGTCTAATTGTCAGACAAAACAACAAGTGAAAGCGTCACCCTGTTCTTTGAAAAATGTGGACATTTAATAGACTAAAAGATCAATTGAATAATGAAAAAAAAAACTGCATTATTTGATCATTGGTTGTGGATCTGAAGTGTTTATTTTTACAGTGAAACTTTTTTTGATCTTGCAAGAATCTGTCACTGCTAGGCTTTTCTTTGATTCAAAATGAGAATGTCACATACCTCAAGATTAAGAGCTCATAGCTAAGGTCATTTTGCAGGCATAGCGTGTTCAGTCTAATGTAATATTCATTTTATAATATTGGTCAGGCTACATTATGTAGTTTTAATTTAACTGAATCAGATCTGTCATTTAATTAAGCCTGCTGTTCATTTGATTACCCATCTGAATATTGGATAGTGCAGCCCTGGTGCTGCAGATAGCTACTAATGCCTTCAAGTGATCAATAGGATTCTACTGTATCTGAAGGCGAGGCAACATCCCCTCTCCTTAGCATGATATGAATCTTACCTCCTTATATCTGTATCATGCTTTAGTAGTCCATTATTGACCTCCAAATTATCTTAGATTGGCCTGAATCTCTGGCCGTCGTCTGAGGCCTTCATCAAGTGACAGGTCGCCTCTCTTCTCTTCCTCCCTCTTACTGAATCTGCTCCTTGTCCTTTCTATTCCCTCCCCTTCTTCTCCTCATTTCTCATCCTCTGTCATCAGTCCTTTCCTCCCATCCTTTTTACCCTCTCTCCTTTCTGCTTTCCCACTCATCTTAGTGGTGGCAAAATATCACATGATCACAGTGCAATGAGTTGGGGTACCTGAGGACCCGTTGCTAATGGTGACAAATGACTGGTTGTGCAGAGAGAGGAAGAAAAGTGCAACAGAAGGCTACTGTAGCACCTGCTTGGGGTCAGTGTTTCCTGTCTGCACATAGTGAAAGCTTTGACACTGCCACATGAAATGTTTCTTCAACACCTGAATCCTTACAGCTAAGGAATAGTTTGACATTTTGGTCACGCTTTTGACTTTCTTGCCAAAGAATTAGATGAAAAGATCTGTCCTGTTTCACACCTCAACATGCAGTTAACCTCCAGTCTGTTTAGGTCAAACCTGACCCATTTAAGCTTCTCTCTTAAAAAAAAAGAGGTGGATTAAGGCTTCAAAACAGCTGTATAAACATAACCTAAGCCATTTGATGTTCCCTCAAGTGTATGCCTATTATACCGAGAGCCATACAGCAATGCTGGGAAACCGAAAAGCCCTTTGAGGAATTCCCACAATAGCCCATGTCATATTAGCGAATACAATGGCTAGAGAACATTTTTCAGGTTCCATTATGTGCTATTTAGAGCTGGGGAACATAGGACCAAGGAACATGGTACTCTGGGAACATAGGACCCTCTGTCAGATTCCCATTATGTGGGAACATAGGACCCTGGGACCACTGGACCCTGGGAACATAGCTCAGTTTAACATAAAGACTGGACTGTTTCTTGGCTGAGCGCTGAACGCCTGGAGTCTTGTCATCACAGTCAGAAACTCCTGAATACTCAATGCTGGTAATGAAATAGTCAGCACGCAACCTCCAGTACAGTGCAACACAGTCTATGTGACCTTTGACTTTAGAGAGGTGGGTGGCGCACACACACACACACACACACACACATATGTATATAGTATATATATATTTTTAACTTTAACTAGATTAGAGCCAGGCTATGTTTTCCCCCTGCTCACTGTTTTGTCTTCAAGCTAAGCTAACCACCTCCTGTCCTGTAGCCTCATATTTAACATGAAATTGGTATTGATCTTCTCATAACCTTTGGTAGAAAGGTAAGCCCTACAGCTTACCCTCTTACCAAAAGAGTAAAAAAAAACTCTAACTATTGAGGCTAGAAGCAGTAGAGGTGCTTATTATCCGCTCACTGTTTTTGGTCCTGGCACCACAGGAAACAATTTAGACAGTGGCAGACTCATTTCAAGGGTATTAAAATTCTTGCAGTCACCAATAAATAAAAGAGCTTCATTAGAAATCACAGTGGTTGTGAAATGTTGGTTTATGCAGATTAACATTGGGTTAAATATGAGCTGATAAAATTGTAAGATTCCAAAAGCTAATGTAAGTTTACTAAAACCAACTTTTTACTTCAGTGTCTTGTATATGGTGTGTAACTGTCCCTGATAAGTTGGTATTACATTTAGTACATTTATTTCCAGTTTCTCCACATCTTACTGTAGAGTAATAGTGGAATATGTTCCAGACTGTCTGTTAGTTAGCTGGTTTGTCATACATTCAAGCTGTTGCAGAACTCATCAAAATTTAGTGTTTGCTTTTATGGTATAGTCCTTCTTGGAAATCAATGAGCAATAAAATGTCACCTAAATAACATACCAAAACAGCCTTTTCTCCTCCCAGACAACCCAGTAAACCTGCCTGTTTCTGGGGCTATAAACACACTAACAGGTTTAGTTTTTATTCAGTAATTGCTGGCAAGGTAGCAGCCAATTTTGTCACAGGTTTGTTCCACTTTTGCAGTTCTTTCACCAAACACGAAATATCGCAGCTCTCATGCTCTGACTTGAATTACAACTAGGGGCTAATGTAGGTGTTTTTCTTCACTGCAGACATTTGACTCACCATATTAGAGCTCCCATGCTACCAATAATACAGACAGTGTTCTCATTCTACTCAAGTGCCTCAGTAGCCTAAGCTATTCCTACTATGACATGTGAAAATGTCCTATAGTGCCAAGAGACCGTTGTATTTTAACTGGTAAGATTCTCACTGGTGACGGTGGTGTCCATAAATCGCATTCACCCTCTGACAAACCGCGGAAATATAGCGCTGCGGTAGTGGTTCGCCGTTACGGTATTAATGTTAGTCAAGGCGTCAGAACGTTAACCACTGCACTCCAAGAACTGACGGGGCGCCGCGGGAGTTGACACAGCATCGCCGATCTCGGCACGCTCCCATCGCTTTCAGCTTGCGTCATGTCAACCCATTCTCATTCAACAATCCAGCAGCTCACACGGTAGTCGCCCAAGGCACTGGTCACGGGTAGTTGTGTTTGTATGTGGTGTGTGTCGGCTCGCCTGCGGGACTCAGGTCTCAATTCAGCCACCACGTTCAGCAGGGCTGTTCACGCCATAAGGAGGATAAAAGACACTTATCAATGTAGGATCAGTGGTACACAGTGAAGAAACCGTGGGCCTAAAGTGTTCTGGAAAATGCAGAAATCCCGGTCAAAATATATAAATCAATGTTTTCTTGAAAAGCACTACACTATCAGTATATTTTTCATTTCCTTAGGCTACTAAATGAAGACTGTTTCTATAACAGTTTTCTTTGGCACTACTAGAATTGTGAAGTGATGAATAACTGCTGACATCACCGTTAAAGCTCCTGGGCTGTGATAGCACATTCACTATGTAAAGGGCAAGGGAGACTGATTTGGCGAACGGTCTGCTCAAGTGTCATGAGCAGACACGAATCCTATGATTTTCTTTAGCTGACATTACTGACTTCTCCAGTATGGTTGAGTGAAAAGATGACTTTCTTCTCCCAAGAAATCATAAAAAAAAAGCTACCGGCCATTCAACCCATAGACAGCTATCTGTGTGTTCTGACTGCGGCCGTGGAGTAACAGTGCTCTGCGAGACGAAACTCTAGATAAAAAGCACAACAGGACTTTTGTGGCACACATACAGTTTGTTACAGTAATTTCTTTCTTCATAAACTACGAACATGAGGATAGTTTTGCTTGTGCTTTCTACCGCAAGCAGTATAGATACTGCTTCAAATTCTGATCATTTTAGACAAAAATCTATAAAATCTAAAAATCTAGAAACCGAAGGGCACAGTATTTACAGAAACTAGGCGAGGTTGTTCAGCAGAGAGCAGGCAGGCAGAGGGCTGTGCAGACTGAGAAGTTTAGTCAATAAAATACTGAGAAAACGGGAAAAATCCTTTAGAAAGCCTGACGGTGTCATCAAATCAATTCTTCACCAAAATATTAATTTGCTAAAATATAAAAATAAGCTACAAATCACTCACATTTAAAGCTAGCACAACAAATGTTGGCATTTTTGGCCTCAATAATGACCCCAACAATTCAAATCAATTACAGTAGATGCTGATAAATTTTTCTGTCAACAAGGCAAAGATGAAACGCTACCAAAGAGGGTGGAGACAGAACAAACTAGTGCAGAGAGAGAGAGAGAGAGAAACAGAGCGACCATGAATAGGCGGTACCTGCTGTAACTCTTCCCTTTGTCTTACACACCACACCCTCCATCACTCTCTTCCAGAAAAAAAAAAAAAATCAGCACTGAAAAGGAAAAATTTACCTTTGAAATTTAATTCTCTCTCGGAGCAGGGTGGGTGCTCGGGAGAGTTATGAAAAGAGGGAAAGGTACAGAGAGAAGTGAAGATACTGAGAAAAGGAGAGATTTAAATCTTCCTGAGAAAGGAGGTTTAAACACTCATTGAGAGTCGATGCAGCCCCTCAGAGTGACTCAGTGTGACTCATTACATGTGTGCCTCCACACACACACACACACTTCCGCTGAAAACCCTCAGGCCTTGCACTGTTGTATATGTCCCCCCATGCTTAGTGTTCTGCCAGATTCCACCATTAACAAGAGGCGATGTTTGAAATATACTTCAGCATGCTGCTGTAATGGCACTTGTGATCTTCTTATGAATCAGCTTATGACAAGATATGAATGCAGTCTGAGCTTCTGAGCCTTCCCACGAGCATGACTTAGAAGACAGATACTGTTAAACTTGTTTAGGTGTGTGTGTGTGTGTGTGCAATCCCTCTAACCACCCACTCAGGGGATTAGTGTAAGGGTGGTTGGATGACTCATCGGTCAATGACTTTGGAGGAGAGGGAGGGACAACATGGCCAAGCAGCCAGTCATCCACATGGTCTGTGGGTGCAAGTGTGTGTGTGTGTGTGTGTGTGTGTGTGTGCGTGTAGTCACTCCACCTGTCCCTCACTGCAACTCAGCATATCTCAAGATGTCTCTCTCCTTGCAAACATTGGTCGGTTTCATATCTGTATCTGGGCTTTACAGCAGATGTCCTCCTTTGAAGAGTCAATTTGAGATGCAGGCGAATCCTGTGTTTCTGAAGGTAGTGTGTGTCTTTGAGATGGTGTACATGCATGTGTGTGTAGTGTGGTGGAGGTGTCAGTGGTGGTGGTGGTGGGGAGGGAGGGTTAATGGTTGCCCGTGTCTCGACAGCAACGGCAGACGGCTGGGCTTGGAACATGACCCCGGCACAGCGCCGAGCTGTTAGGCCATGCGTACGCTGCTTAACGAGCCATGAGCGATCGCTATGATCTTGCCACAAATAATTCATGAGGAGCCCTGTAGAGGAGCTATGGAGCTAAAAGGGAAGGAAGGGGGGAGAGTGGAAAGCATCAAGGAGTGGACCACAGACTAAGTGGAGTGAGGGTGGGAGGCGAGAGGGGAGGGAAGACAGAGAGCGAGATCTATCTGACAAATGTGTCTGGAATAGAAAGGAAATCCCCTATTACCTACAGCGCTGACAAGTGCGCTTGTGTGTGTGTGTGTGCGTGTGTGTATTTTTAGGGAGCCGTTTGTGTTACTACAGCTGAAAAGGCACAGTGGGACTGTTAGCAGTGTGCATCACAATTGCGGGATGTGTGTGAGATCCTTGTGAAGGCATGTGCTATGTGTGTGTTGGAGACGTGATGGAGTGAGTTTGGATTTTTCTGACAGCTGTGAAACCCAAAGTGTTTAACTGTACAAGTTTGATTTTTGCTGAAACCGAGGGAATATGAACTAATAAACTATTATCAGGACGAAAAGGGGTGGATGTGGGTGTGTACAATGAGAAGTCTAAAAATAAGAGCTGGGACATCAGTTTAAAATGAATGATAAGCTATAGTATTTGCACTAAACAAAATAAAAGTGAGCAATACGATTAAATACAAGGTTATATCATCCATGACCATAACATGACCATTTTTCTGGGCTCTAAAAATGGCACTGTGCAATTAAATTTGGTCCATATATCCATGATGACCAGACTGTGAATCCTAATAACTGATGATTCTCTGACTTTCCTTCTCGCACCACCAACAGATTAAAGTCTTTATTTAACATGTGATATATCTACTGGAAGAATCGAACATTTTGTACAGACTTTCGTGGTTCCCAGATGATGTATCCTAATAACTTTGCTGAACTTTTATTTTGATGCTACTACAAGGTTCACATTGCTGGTTTTGAGTTAAATATTTGAACAACTTCAGGTCATGTCAAAAGTTTGAGTTGTCTAATACTTCAGTCTAAACACCTGAAAAAAATGTATGGCATTCAGCCTAAGTTGTAGTACGTGCACTAACAAACAAAAATCATGCTAATGAACTCAAATAGGATGGTGCTAAACATTGGCATGTTAGCATTGTCATTGTGAGCATGTTAAAGCAATGCTGTGCCAAAGTACAGTCTCACAGAGCTGCTAGCATGGCTGAAGACACTTATTTTTTCAAAGCGAGACAGCTACGGAGGCCATGACGATTACTGTTTCTGACGGAGGCTCTGCAGACCAGTGAGACGTATCAGTGGAACACTCAGACTAATGGAAATTGGGGGATGGAGACAAAGGGCCCGTGTAGGTCTCTATGGCATGTCATTAGTGAGGGAGAGGGGGTTGACTTGTTCCATCTGACATTTACCAGTCCGACTGAAAATGTCACGGAATGCCAGCCTTTACCTCTGGATATAATGGTGCCTCTTACAGCCCAGAGCTATTGATCCCAAAAAAAAACTTTTGTCCATTTTGCCCCCTCTCTTGTTCCTCCTGTCCACTGTCCCGAGAAAGACCGTCATTCCTGTTGCTTCCAAATTTCCTTACCCAGCCAGACCTTTCTCTGTTTTTGATCATTCCGTGCATTAGCAGCCTTTGCTCAATGGGAAGAGATCCTTCTTTTGGATCTAGACCATTCTAGGGAACTATTCTTGTACAATGATATTTATACAGTAGGTATACTCCAAATTTTATGACAAAACACCTTGATCTGGGTGGTGGTTTTCCTGCCACAATCAGACACATCTTCATATTTGCTTTCATTTTCATGTCTCCCTTTGTAAGCAAATATAAGAGCGACTAGAACTGCAGAAGGGAGATTTGTTGTTTGAAAAAAAAGACTAATCAATTTCCCTTATTTCCTTAAAAATATCACATTTATTACTATTTTTTGTGACCTTTCACCAGATTATTTTCTTGACCAGATTTTGTGATCCCAAGAAAAGTTTTTGTCTAGTTTGTGGTCTCATCATATGCTCGTACCATAAATAACACAGCAAATAATAATTCAAAGCTCATGTGAAGATCAATAATCTCTTCTTAGGATTTCCACATGTTCCAAATGTATGTCATGTTCCCAGGTTTTATCACATTTAACTGAAAGTCTAGAGAGTTGTTTAGCGTTGTATTGTATGGAATAGGAACCGGTTAATGTGTAAATCTCAGTCAAAACAATACCCAAAGGCAATCAGACCCAACTAGATGATGCATTCTTTACAGTGCAATGTTCTCAACCTCATTTCAAATTAAACAGTAATCTCTTCCCCAATAGCTAATGCAGAAGCTAATTATGTTGAAAACCACTCAGCATTTTCTGGTTTCGTTTGTTATGCGGCAGTGAATCTGTGTCTCACTTTTAGGAACTGAATTTAGATCCATGCCTCTCAATTTGTTTTGGTGAGTGCTACTGTCTAGTCTATTTCTGTCCGTGCTACACTATTGTCCTCGGTTGACTGCCTTCACATCAAGTGCTGGATTTATTTGGCCACTCTGCCAGCTCAGGCAGATAGACCCTGCAGCTACCCACCCAATATGCAATGACTGAAGTCACAGTTAAGATTAACTATAAACCACTATAACTGTCATATTGGTTGCAGTGATTGTTTTCTCTACAGCCAGACTTGGGTTAACATGTTTGAGAAGCTAGAGTTTGTGTGCAGGTAGGAGGGGATAAAAGCCTGCCAGACTGCTGTTTTCCTTTCTTTTCTCTTGTCTTGATTTTCCTTTGTTGGATGGATTGATGTTTTTACGGAGAAAGCGAGTGGCGTGATGTCCAAAAGCTTCGATCCACAAAATGTTTTCCTCATCATTGTTTACCCGCCCTCTTCTGCGCGCGTTAATTGGAGGCTCAAGCTGCAGCATTACATTTCAAAACAAATCCATACCCAAAGAAGATAACAATCTTAATTAGCTATATCACAGCCCAGAGCATATTACATTTTTGCTCAGGAGTACACAATGACTCTCTGTGTCTTATCCTTTTTTTTTTTTTAAGGCAGTGGTATGGCTTAGATTCCAACAGGAGCTTGATTCAATTAGCTGCCACCTTTTGGCTGCATTACCTACCATCTCCCTGGCTTCACCAGTCACTCCACCATTATGAAACCTTATCAGGCCACTGAGGCAGCTGACAATATGGCTCATGTGGTGCACTTAAGAGAATGATTATTGCCTTGCTTACTATATGCATCCTATAACAAGTTCAATAACCATACCTTCATTCAGACCATACAGTATTGTATTGTACTGTAAAATGTTTTTAATTAGACCATACCACTGCTGTATCTCTCACTGCTGCTTTACACATGGCAGCTGTACCGAGGAGTTTGCCAAGATATGCAAACCATTGTTTTGATTATGACAGGGTTTTTGAGTGTCTTCTAGTTGGATGTAGACTGATGTAAAACTGAGGTGGAGTTTTCCAAAAGCTTTCCTTTGCCATACTTGTGTTTGGTGTCTTTTCTTTATTCTCTCTATTCTATCACTGTTTAATCAATGAAAATCCACACATTTTTGTAAGATGTCGTTTAGACATCTGAAAATTCATAGTTAATGAATTTAGAGCTTAATGATAAATGCTGATGGATGTATTTTATTATGTATTTTTTTTTAATTTCCTCTTTTTTTGTGTTTTTTTTAGGCTTAAGCAGTTTTTTCTCCCAGCCTCTTGGTTTCTATCATATCCTAACTTGCACTTACGTTAGTGTTGTTTTCTTTATTTTTTCTGTGTATTTATAGCTTCCTGCTTTTGTGGACAAGCTGTGCTCATAAACGTCTAAAAATTCCCCGTAACTCATTCAGAACCCAATGATAAACTCCTAATAAATAAAAATGTAGCTAAGCATGCCCTCTAGTGTTGTCAAAACTCAGCCATGTGCAGGTGAACTGTGACCTCATACTGTACGTGTCTTTGAGCCGCAAAACAATGGTTCAATATTTATTATTGCACACATGGTAGGCGACACCAGAATACTGGGATTCCTTAACTCTCCATCCTCTCTCTCTCTCTGCAGGTACATCCGCACCATGTACCTCGGCGTACAAAGCCACCGGCAGAAGGAGAACCAGAGGCGTTTTTACTGGGCTATGATGTACGAGTATGCTGATGTCAACATGCTGCGACTGCTAGAGACCTTCTTAGAAAGCGCCCCTCAGCTGGTGCTGCAGCTCTGCATCATGATCCAGAGCAACAAGGCTGAGTGGCTGCAGTGTAAGGGGTTCCCTAAGGCTCTGTATGAGCAACACTTGAGTCTGATTTTGCTTGTGTGTAGTTCAAGACATCACTGCCCTTTTTTTTGCATCACATGTCATACTTGCACTGTGGTTATTGCATGATGCTGAGATGTTTCCATATTTTACACCTGACAATCAGTTTTCTGTCAAGTTCACATATCACTTCGTTTACAGTGTGCAATATTCTCCATCATTGGATCCAATTTCCAACACTCATCACTCTTGTTATTGAAACCTCTTTTACCATTCCAGTTTCCTTGTGCAATCCAGTTACCCAAGGAAGGCAATTCAATCATAACAAGTGATACCCCCTTCTCTCAGGGTGTCTATAGAAATGCCATCAATACATTTGCTGAGAGGCACCATGCTGCTACTCTGCAGATAATCCTTTATCATTTTTCATGCAGCAGGTTACTGCTCTGACATATCTGCTGTCTCTACTATTATACATGTCTTAAGGAAACTGAATTGGTGCACTAAATGGAAACTGTTGACTGAATGACCTATGACGATCTTGGTAATAATATGCTTTTCAAAAACGTGATGGATTGCTTTGGCTGAAATGAAACCTACTGTATACAGTGAGTGGAATGGCAGCCTGGTCAAGATAAAACCGTAATTCTTTGGGTTATGCTTTATACCTCAAATTAAACTGGATTTTTCTTTCAATTCTCTTCTTTGTTCTCAGAAGCATCTATCAATATCTCTCATTCTTACCACTGTTAGTCTTTCTCTGCTTTTACTCTTTCTTGCTCTCTGTCTGTTATCTCCAGGTGTTTCTGCCATGTCCTCCCTCCTGTCCCTGGCCTGGGTGCTAGCCTCTTACCACAAACTCCTGCGTGATTCACGTGATGACAAGAAGAGCATGAGTTACCGAGGTGCCCTGGTGCATCTGTTCTGGCGCCTTTTTACCATCTCCTCACGGGTGCTCTCCTTTGCCCTATTTGCCTCTGTTTTCCACATCTACTTTGGCATTTTTGTGGTGCTCCATTGGTGTGCCATGGCTTTCTGGGTCATCCATGGCGGCACCGACTTCTGCATGTCCAAGTGGGAGGAGGTACTGTTCAACATGGTGGTGGGCGTGGTCTATGTCTTCTGTTGGTTCAATGTACGTGAGGGCCGGACACGGTACAGAATGGTGGCCTATTACACAGTAGTACTGTTAGAGAATGCCATCCTCAGCTCCCTTTGGTATGCGTACCGCGACCCAGCCACCACTGACGCCTATGCCTCTTTTGCCCTCTGTGGCGTCTTCCTGTGCTTTGCCTCAGGTGTGGCCTGTATAGTTCTCTATTACGGGGTCCTACACCCCATGGGCCCCCGGCTGAGGGTGCTGGCCAGCTCCTGCTGCGCTGAGCTGCTGTGGGGCCTTCCGTTACCCCCCGAGGCCGAGCCCATGGCTCCCACACCAGGCCCCCGTGGCTCTCAGGCCACCCCCACACGGGGTCTGGCAGGGGAACATGTGGAGTCAGATGAAACAGCCACGGACACCTGCCTTCCGGTTTTCCAAGTGAGGTCCACAGAGCCTGTGGATGCAGCCGGCAGGCCCATCCGGCCTGAGGGTCCTCTCATCAAGATAGACATGCCCAGAAAACGCTACCCAGCTTGGGATGCACACTTTGTGGATCGGCGCCTGCGCAGGACCATAAATGTGCTGCAGTACATTAGCCCTAATGCGGTGGGCATCAGGTACAGGGACGGTCCGCTTCTATATGAACTCCTGCAGTATGAATCCTCCCTCTGAAGGCATCCTCTCCCACAGCTCTGTCACCTCCTCTTACACACAATGATGCACATGCGTTTCCTTTCTTTCATTCTGCTCTTCCTCCTCTCCAGATAATATCTCTCTCCATTTGACACTCTCACACCCGCTCTCTCCTTCTCTCCCCTTCAACCATTCAATTTTCCTGCAGGAGATGTGTGTTTTGTCAACCGAAAATCTGTCAAGACAGTCTAAACACACAGTCATGATTTATTTTTGGAAAAAACATACAGTACAGAGAGAAAATTATGAACCTAAAGTATCTTATGTGATATATTCAAAAGTCTCATATAAATCCCTCTACATTGATAGAGGAGGGTTCTGTATGAGTGTGTAGATAACATATGAATGTTTCATTATGAAATGTGTTTAATGCATTATACTGTATTGGTGATTCAACCTGTGAATACTTGTGAAGGGCATATTGTATGTCCCTGTGACATGGGACTGGCGCAAAGCCTGATGGGAATGATGGAGGAGAATCTCACAGGGGGCAGGTCTTTGCACATCCCAACATTTACTGCCATTCTTTATGTAAATCATTGAAATGTATGATACTGTTTACCAAGTCCTTAGCCCGTGAATTACAAAGCACTGACATTACTATCATGATACTGTAAATTCTACACAGGACACAATCAAATATGTGTCTGGGAGAAGCAATTCAAAACAGATTTTTCCTCTGTGAGCTCACATGGCTCAAGTGTATCCTGGCTGTACTATTTTTGTTCAAAATCCTAAATGGTAATCACATCATGTATGGAAGAAAAAAGAAGCACACTGACCTTCAATCAGTTCCACTCACATATTTTTCCAGTGCAGACTGCCCTCCAGTGGAGGCAAGCTGTAAGAGCATGCCTTCCATGGTCAGTTTTGCCCGAAGTTGTGACAGCACAAAAATGTTAAGATAACCACTTGAGGTGGGAAAAAAAGAAACACAATAAGAGGAATGTAGAATGTAGTTGAAATGAGCACAATGTTTTCTAAATTGGTGGGCAGAAAATCATAGTAAAAACATTCCAAAGACTTTTTTTTAAAGATTGTAGGTGTTTAGTAAAGGATAGAAGGGTAAAAATGTGTGTTAACACGCACTTTGTTTTGAAGTGCAAAGACAGCCTTCAAGGAATCCTCCACCATTCCCTACTGAATCCTAGAAAGTACTCCCTTTTCAAAAACTCCCTATTTTGTTTTCTTATCAACAAATGTTTTAGGTTGATTAATATATGCTTATTGGGTGCAAAGACTTGTAATAAGTTCTTGAGAAAAATATGACAAATCTGAGAAGATATTTCTATGCTATTATACTTCAGTGCGTATTTATGTCCACATTTATAGTCATTGACATAACTATATTTTGCCAGAGCACACACTTTTTTACATAACAAAACATGTTGCAGTGTTAAAAAGGTATACTCCTCAATATCAGTGTGCCCTCAAAAGAGGTTATACTCTTATATGGGTGTACAGGGCGACTGTTCTGGCACCTGCTAGCGCAGTTTAAACAAAGCCAAATCGCATCTTACAGTACTGTCTTTCAAATTTATCTGCCCCCTTGAACCAGTAGAATGAGTCCATGCAAAATGTGTACCATCTATAGGCCTGCTGTGCAGCAGTAATACATTGATATACATCTCCCAGCTGAACCTGCGGGAGCTCTCCACCACAGACACCCACGGGACGACCACTTTATTCAATCATGAGAAAAAAATATTTTAAAAAATACGCCTTCTAAGTCAAAGGAGCTTGACTAAAATTTCCAGAGAGGGCAACTGAACAATTCATGAGAAAAATGAATGCATTTCATAATCCAATTTTATCTATTTACTTAATGGTCCATCTTAATATATAATGTGTGTTTTTTACATTGTAGTGTTTGGCATGACTTTAGTATGAGGCATTAGTACAAATGCACCCAACAAGGGAGGCCCAAGAGCCCTACACAAAACAGAGATTCCTTTTTCCTGACTCACTGGCTTTCTGCTTAGCTGTGGCCACACGTGCCTGCTAACATCGTACTGTAAAAGGCAGATGCCACGTAAGTCCAGGCTAAAGGCGAGAGGGGGTTTTTGCCAGGGTTGGAAGAGAACATGAGGACAGATCGTGATAAAGGGCCTGATGGAGTATGGAGTGTGATTCCTCGTGCACTTGTGTGAGGAAGTGTGAGTGTTCACCTCTCAGCATGTATTGTGCAACCTACAGTATGTATATGTTAGAGGATGTAAGTATGTGTGCATGGTGGCGGGTGTGTGCTTGCACTTGTCCATGCATCTGTTGAGCCCTTTCCCACAGTTCTGTTCTCTTGCCGATTGTTCGACTCCATCCTTGGTTGCTGCTCCGCCCTCTTCCCCATCTCTACGGTGCTGGGCCTTGGTACTCTCCCGCAAAACACTCTCACACTCTCTGGTAACTGAACAACGGGGTTGAGGCTGAACAACTGGAGATCCTGACATGAGAACATGCAATGAGGTACACTGCCATAACCAAGAGCTTCAACATCCAGGGTCTGCCACCCTTCAGCTTAAATGCGATGTTCAGCCCTGAGTAATTGAGAACTGTTGGGTCAGCTAGGGTGGAGCAAACATCCAACACACCATATGTATAGATATACATGTGTATGCAAAACAACCAACTTGTTCATTGTTTACCATAGTAGCCAGAGTAGTTCCACTCTGTTGTAGTGAATGAACAGCCATGTTAACAGTTAGTCAATGAATGAATAATGAATTATAAGTATTGTTAAACTAAAAAAAAAACAAAGCAAAACAGCCAATATAGGGGTTCCTCAGGACCAATAATCAAGACCACTGAACCAGCTGACTCAGGGGTGTCTCAATGCAGTTCTCATCCCCAGGCATGTCCTCAAGGGTCTCCATTTTTTCCTTAACATATTGCATCCTGGACCACTCCTCGGCTGGGATTGTACCACTAAATTATGGTTTGCACATTTTGTTTTGTGGGAATGATTACTCATTCTTCTTACTGGGGGGCGGGGGGGAGGGGGAGGGGCGGTTTTTTGTGGTAGTTGGCTGCCTGGCGTTCGGTGCATCCTTTCTAAACACTGCTGACCTTTTCCAGACGTGGACACATGTCCAAATCAGGTGCAAATACACTGTGATTCATTCATTTTTTGTGTGTGTGTGAGACAACAGTATTATACAGTATAGCATCATAAAAGATTATGTACAACTGGGCTACATTTCATCTAGTGGTGCTTAATGTCGTATAACGCAGAGTATTTATGCTTGCGTAACTGTGTCATTAGAGTAGTGGTAATGACAGTTAATTAAACTGATTGATTTTAATTAAGTCTACAAAGAATCTCTATGTACAAGTCCGGATTTTTATGAAACATGCAGTATATTTTACGTATTTCTAAAGAACAATCACCATTTTGCCACATTCTATATCTAGTAAAAAGGATTAGCTAGAAGCTGGGTTTTAGTTTTTATATATTTTTCTTGTTTTCTTTAAATTATACACGGGTTTCAAGAGCTAAGCTACACAACAGTGCAAGTGGAAGCTGTTTCTATACTGTACAGTGTAGTATTCAGGCTGCCACACTTTATACCACAAACAAGGTCACAAAGAAATCACCTGCAGAGAATTGTTTCTGTCAGGTTACCTGCCCAACTCTACATCCCTCGATGGCCACAACACACAGCAAGAGCGTTTGAACAGCAAGCTTGTTCTTCTCAGTCCTTGTTGTGCCTTGTTTCTTTGGGTGCTTCAATCCAGCCATGGCAGCCAGGTCCGCAAACAACAATGCCAATGTCTTTCTTTACTCGTTTCATGTGCCAGCACACTCACCAAGATGACAACACCAAACAATATTCCCGTCTGTCTCCACGAAACCAGATCAAGCCAAGTTTCTCAATTCTGTCAGCTTACACCTCAAGATGACCGTGCTATTTAGTCTTACAGTTCCATTCAAGTTGTCATCTACAGGACTGCACTGTTACCTAGTTACAGTGTCGCAACTAAACTTCACAGTGTGACAGAACCAAGTACTGTGGGTGCTGTGTGAAACCCAGTTACTGGTTCTTTCAAAGACATAGGAGAAATAGTAAGGCAATACTGAACATCACCTGTACTTGAACATAAGATTCCTCATCTTTATTACGTTTGAGTAAGCTGAATCGCTACAGCCCAAGCTGATTCAGCAAGTTACAATTAGCAAAAAGCATTAGTTTTGGACTGTTTGGATGGATAGTCATAACAGGTGCCAGCCACGATACTGAACGATTTGGTCAATGATTGTTTTGTACTTTTGTCTATGCCTTTACATCTTCTTCTGTCTTGCAATGATGAATGATTTGTAGTGCCAAGACGTAAAACTTTCTGTGTCGTTTGTCTTGTGTGAACAATACATTCTCTAGCCAAAACAATAATGCCTGCGGTTGGAATAAGTCAGTGAGTCAAAATGCGCAAAAATCTGTTATGTTGCATTTCCTTACAGTGGAATGATGAAACAGGCCCGATCACTGATTCACTTTTGAATAACCTCATTTCCTGGTTTTCCTACCACCTCCCAGCATGCCTTTAAAACTCATTGTGAGGTGACCCTCAACATTTAGCATGTAAGTGCTCTTGACTGCACAAACAAACCCTCTGATTTCTGCATTAATGTGTAGCAGCAGGCCATTGTAGTGTTTGACTTGGTTTAAGTCTGTACCTTTGTGTCATGACCATCTGTTTGGCCGTTGGAGCAGTATGTCCAGATGATAAAACGGTGCATTTTCTTCTTTTTCTTTGGCTCCTTTGATTTTTGGTAATAACCTGGTGCTGAATAAATACATTTATACGGTGCTACCACTGTGGACTGCAAAGTCCATTTTTTGGCTTTCTGAGAGCATGGCCTTCCGGTTGACTGAGAGAACCTGCACCCCACAAACTTGCAGTCTCAAAAATGCTCAAGAGCAAGCACCTCAAATCCACACAGTTTACAGCAGAACTCAACTCTCAATGGTGCCATCTTGATTTTCCAATCTGCACAAAAAACAACAGTTACTCTACTGTTCATATGTTTATTACACTGGTTTCAACATACACTATGTTTTAGCTTTTACTATGATTCAATCTGCACTAGGATTTTTTTTTTTTTTTTTTTTTCTCTGAGAGAATGAAACTGGCAGATGACAAAAGGCATCTTTTGGCAAACGCACAGGAGCACAAATGTACTTCTGCTACTGGAATTTGAGTAAAAAAAGTATATAGAACGTGATTGCTGTGTTGTAAATTCCTGTCATCTATATGTCCTTAATCTGTGTGTATCTATTTTTGTTGTTATTGTAGAATTGGCTGTAATATTTTGTTTAAAATGGATTTGATATTCCAATGAAGCGACTATGGGTGTCATATTAATTGCTGCTGATTTTTGAAATTGTTATCAAAGGTGTTGGGAAATATTGCTTTGTTTATATTCAATCAATTTCTAGATTGTGTTAGCTTGTTGGTGTATTTCACAAACCTATCAGGATATTCCCTAGGCTATATGATTTATCCGGGGTATTCCAAAAGTTGGCACAATGTCAGTGAGCAAATTCGCTACAGTCTGTAGCATCTTTATGAAAGTGTACTCATACAACCTATGTTGTGACTGAGAACCTATAAGGAATGATTTCTTTGTTGTTGTTAAATATAAAATGTAAGTAAATTGTTTCATGGAATCCCCATTCTTTAAAAAAGCAAAACTGATGTCCAGTATTGTACCTACGCCCTATTTTTGGGAACAATATGAATATTATTAATAACATATGGTGCTAAAGTTCTTTTTGTATGTTTTGGTTTTTAGAAGAAAAGAGAAATATTATGCTGAAAATGTAATGTTAAGCCTTACTGTAGATTGATATATCAGACTGTTCATCCCAGAAGAGAAAAATAAATATAGTATTTGAAAGTGCAACATATCACTACTGTATTCACATGCACGTCTCACATTTTGACAGATGAAAACGGCTGCAATATATCACCTGCAAAGGTGAAAGTTGTAAGTGCACACACTTTAGACTAGAGGGGGGAAGGGTTTATTGACTGTGTCCTGATACAATGCTTTACAGCACATTTTAGCCTGTGATTAGTAAAACTGTAATTTAGTTTGTTTAACACTCACACGTGTGCTTCAATTTATTCTGATTAGATATGAATAGGAATGATAAAGGTCTATTTTGTCACAGCAAAACTAAGAAAAAAGTAAGAGAAATAGACATTAACTTGAGAAAAGCCTCATCAGGCAATTTAAGTGAAAACACTTATAGGGTTGGACCTTGGCTGTGTGGGGCTTCAGTAATGGGTACACTAGTTCAGATCATCTTGCTAATCATAACCATCGCCACAAATTATAAAGAAATTCCAGTTGCAATTTGGAAAAACAGTTAAAATATAGATGTGGCACATGGCATAGCCTACACTTTGTTTAACTTGAAAACTTACAAATTTTACAAATAAAATATCTTTTTATAATAAACAGTATATTGAGAGGTTACATCAACTCAATTCTAATAAAAGCCAAATAAGGTCCAACAGACAAGACTGACAAATTTAATACTTTTGCAGAGATCCTTTACTGCCTTTTTTCATCACTGCATCAATGTCCACTTGTATCACTATTGACAATGACAATGGAGTCAATCAGTGTATTTTCATAGTTGAATACAGACCGTTAATACAACAAATTCAGGCCCAATAGTTTAGTATTTAACTGTTATAATAAAGAAGACCATCATGAATGACCCAAAAAGCCGAACCCATCATTCCAAATACTGTGAACAACTGGTAGACATGATACCCTTCATGTGCCTTACACACAGATACAGGGAAACGAACACAGATGAAACTGACACAAGTAAACAGTAAATAAATACTAGAGTAGTGTGTGTATGTGTGCAGAGCTTACCCTTCTTTTGTTGGCACTCATGCGAATCCTATCCTGTGAGTGACTGGTCTTTTTTCCACTTTTATATCCTCGTGCTGTATCTATTCATGTGTCTGTCTTTCTCCACTTGACTCATCTCTCTCTCTCTCTCTCTCTGTTGCTATCTTGATTTTCTCCTCAAATTCTTCTAGTCCTAGTAAAACAGGGATAGTAAACAGTAAATGTTAACAGCATGTCAAGATATTGAAAGACACATAAAATTGTCTCTTCCTCCCGTCACATATTACATGTGAAACACCTGCCTTATAAAAGCCTGTGTGTTTTTAGACTTGGAAAAACTCATTTCAGGGCAAGAACTTTTGACTTATCCTGGCAGGAAAGCAAAAGTATAACATCGGTAACAGCTGCATTACATGTAGGTGTACAAGTTCAAAATTTAAGGCTTAATGACTCACTTAATGAATCACTTTAACATAAAGGAGTCCTGCTTATAGTTCTCTTTGGGAGAGCCCCAAATCTCACTTTTTGTTCATCACTTAATTATGCATATGATTTGTTAACAGATTATATTTTTTTGCTTTAGGAAAAGCACAGGTAGCATGTGTAAGAAAACAAAAACAGTTAAAGCATCAGACGTAGCAATGAAACAATTTAAAGGCATTTACAGCTAAGATATAAAACAGTCACCTCTGCAAAGTCAATCCTTGTCTGCATTTGTGGCTATAATCCAGAGGTTTGAAGTGAGTCTCTGTCACCGAATAAACTGTTTAATTAAACCAGTTAACATCTTGAAGTGACAGTACTTCGGGCTGATTTCCCTAATCCCTAAGTGGTGTTATTTTCATACCACACCGTAGCAGCTGTTTTGGTTTGTGCAAAGCAAAGCATGCTGGACCACAGTTCAACGCCCAAAATGGCGGCACGGTTGAAAAGTTTTGCCTGTTTTGTCCGAGTTTGTCTTCTTTACAGACTGTTTCTGTAACCGTTTTAGCTGCACTGACGCATTTCATTTTCACACTGGTGGCGCGCCGGCATTTTCTGTAATGGTTGCGGAGTAAGGCAAACACCGGCATGGCGTTTTGCTATCAGCTCAAATACGGGCATCACTTTACTAGTGCTAGGCTAGGCTAAGCTAGGCTAGCAAGCTAACTGCTGTCAGATGAGTGTTGGTTAAAAGCTTCGGTAGTTATGTCTCGTCTCACCTGGACCTCCACGCTGAGCTGAATATGAAGAAGAGGACCTTTAAATAGAAATGGAGGATGATGTGAAAAAAGTGAAAAAGGTAAGCCCGGTATTTGACATAACGCTACTTAATGGAAGTTGTCTGGCTAGCCTGCTAACTTACTGGCTATGCAGACCAGGCTAGCGTAGCTGATAGCTGGCTAAGTTTAGTCAAACATCAAATAGCGTTTGGCATCAGTTAGCTGACTAGCGGACAGAGGCAAAGCACACAATAACATACTGACATGTTGACCGTCTTTTCTGTCAGAAAGTGTCACTTAAAAAGGAAAAAAAAAACTTTCTAAATGTTAGTGATAAAGTGCAACAGATTCATCCGAAAAGAACAAGTGAAGTGAAGTGAAAAATATTACTGTCTCAGATCAGGATTACGATGAGCTTCAGGATGTTGATAATATTTTATATATCTATAACATCAACTGTAACAATAATTTGTTTCTTCTGTAGTCCATTAAAATGAGTTGAGATGTAGTGGATGTTGGTTCTGGTCAGTCTACTTCAAAAGAAATCATCGACCTTTGCCGTTTTAATTAGACTGATATTTAACTCGTTGTGGGATTTTTACCAGTGAGGATACTACAGGACAGTGCCAATATTCACATGAGGGTAACAAAAGCATAGCTTGGTTTCGCAGAGTAATAAAGCTCGTTGTTATGAACTGGCGTGGGTCATGGGAGACCGGAGTGCTCAACATCAGCTGTCAAAGGCAGCGCCTATCAGTGTCAGTCATGCTAAAGGGAACCAGCACTCCCTGCCTGTAACAACCATCCAACCTACCTCTCACACATACTACCTAATGATCCCGCTTGATTTGAAGACAGACCTTTATGTTCAGACACATAACTGACATTTCTGTTGGAGACATGCCTTTATCTTTTCCTCCCACTGGGCCACCAGGGACATTTTCCCTCTGTTCTTCTGGCTGGCACAGGAGGAAACTGAAAGAGCAGGACCCTCCAAATCCAGGCAGGACATTTCATGACAAGTTGGCAGCCTGAGCAGCATAATGAGAAGTGAAGTGTCTGAGGTTAACATCTTTGTTATGATTGTGCTCGTCTTGCTGTTATTTCTTTTCCATTGCAAAAACTCCACTGTTACTTCCCATCTAGCTCTCCACCTCTTGATTTGAAGGGGATTTCGGGGGGAAGTGAAGTGATAGCCTGGTGTTAAGCTGGTTTGTTGTGGCAAGGAAATGTTTTTCCAGCAATGATGACTAATCCAGAGTGTATTCTTAGCTTGATAAGACATAGATTCAAAATTCCCACCCAACATATGTTATCAGCAATGATAGGCTGCCTCATTGTGGCAGGAAATAAAAGATACTTAGCCATTTTAGCTTTTTGGAAAGTCAAATAATCCTCAGGTGAAAAAATATTCCTTCTCCAGTTTTTATTAGTTGATATCACATTGGTGGCAGCTTAACTAGTAGGGACCAGTGTCATCTGTACATACAGTTCTTGTTTGTGCCACATGGTGGTGATAGTGAATAGCATTTTGCCCAGGTGTATTTTATATTCACTGTGTGGAGCAGTATATGATCACACAGGTTCATGTGATAACATGATGGAGTGTTACTTTGACTTTGCTGACTGACTGATATGAACTCACTTCCTGCTTCCCTCTTGTCAGAAAACCTGGGGGACAGCGTGGAATGTAGACAGAGATATCTGGAGAAGTTCAGGAATTTCTAAATGAATGAATATAGCACAGTTAAGGCTGTCTGCACACAGACATACATTGCACTAGCTTGCTTTTAGCCCAGATGGAATGATATACAAACACTAACAAAGAGTGAAGAGCAACTTTACACAGCGGAAGTGCTACAGTTTATCTCAGGAAAGGCAGGAAACTATAATAGCATCTCACCTCAGGGCCACAGTGGAAAACTTAAGTCATAGGTTTAAGGCTTAGAGGGACAAATACTCTATAAAAAGGAGATGTAGGATTGAGTTCCTAGTCTTACACAATGCTTTTTACTCTGAATATGGTAGTAAAAGAAAAACATTATAAAGGCGTATACCTCTATTTTCGTTGTCTGAGCGCATAGACCTCTGAAACTTTTCCTGCATTGTTCAAAAGTGTGAGAACATTTCAAAAGTCCGCCTGCACTTGTCATCACCACAGCACAAAGAAGCGATGCGGTATCCTCACTTATGTTTCTTTGTAAACAGACTTTCACCATAAAAGGCACCTGTTCATCCTGAGGCCATTTGCTGGGGTCAACTATAGTAGCTCTCCTCTCACATTTCACTAGGAAAAAGCCATAAAATGTTAATGCACTTGTCTTCGGGAGCTACTTACTGTTAAATAATGCACTGGTCACGAAGGTTGTGTTGGTCTATGAAGGTTAAGCCTGTGATCAAGCATTAGCACATCAGGCAGGAACTAAACTGTGGGTACAGTTGAAGAATCAAATACATATTATTAAAGGAACTAAGTCCTCCAGAGTTGCATTTGATTGTTGGCATTGTAAGGCATATGAAGTCTGCACTGTAAAAAGCAAATGCAAATGTAACATCTGTGGTTAGAACAGCACGTAGAATATACAACGTTTTGTATTTCTGTGGTTAGCAGTGATGTGTGTGGACCTTCAGTTGCAAAGTCCCTGTGAGTGACTGCAGGAAGCAATCATCACATCACATCACATCACAATAAAAAATAAAATCTGAGGGTATGGAATACTCATTTTTAACACCACACTCCTCTCCTTTATCTGCTTTTAACATCTGTAAAGCAGGCTTTCAAGTAGGAATAGCGTGTTGCAGTGTTTTAAGCGTTTCGACAGTCAAAGCATGTACGAGTGTGTCATCACAGGAAGTTGTGGCTGGTCCCCTTCCTGTTCTTGTGCCTGACTGTAGAGAAAGAGACACTTCCCTTCCTTTGCGGGGGGTCACACCCCTCTCATACACACTCAGGAAACGTTTGATCCTGTGTGTCTCTCATCAGTTGGCAGCTGGGACTGTGTGTGAGTGGACGCAACAGGTGACTGTTTAGACAGGGTGAGCGTTGCAGCATCTGTGACCAGGCTGTGAGCTCGCCGTTGAGTAGGCGACTGTTGAAGCGTGTGCGTTCATGGAGAACGAGGTAGGCTTTTCGAAATGCTTTGAATCCAGAAACATGCTGTGGATTGTGTTTTTTATTGTGTATAGGCCTCACATCATTACCAAAGTTTGGCAAAGTTTTTGTTATGTACACCTAACTGAGCTTTTAATAGAGCAACAGAGACATTGTGCCAGTTGATATTAGAGCTAAATAATCATATGAATTTCTACTGGTCATATTCAAGAACAGCTTCTAAAGTAAATACAGAAACATTTTTGAGAAAAGGAGGAAATATGTTTAATATATGTGAAATATATGTATGTGACACGTCTGTGGCATCTGCTGGTGGTTTGAAGTTGATGGAGTTTCCTTTTGCACATGGTACTGTTGACATTTGAGCAACACGTATTGGGTAACGCGGAGGGTTGTACATTTGCATTCTTAAAACGTCTTTCTGCTGTATCTTACTCTGCAGCGACCAGCGCAGCGAGGGGAAGCAGGGTCAACAGAAATTACCAGGCATGCGAGTAACCACAGTCAGTTTGATATATTGTCTTCTTGGTTTTTTTGGGGAGGGATATTCAAGTTGTAGCTGTGTTGGAAGTGCTTTACTATGTTGCCAGTCCATTTTAACTGCATCATATGTGCGTTTTGTACATAAAAAATCCTGCAGTGATTAATGACATGTTATTGCTCAGAGTCATATATTGCGTTTTGGAAGGTGATTTTACAAGAAAAGCACACACTGATGCTGTTGGATCAACACACAGACAGCAATCTTCTAATTTCTCCTCGCTCTCTTTGTCTTTATTCACCAGCCTGGTATCGTGTCTCCGTTCAAGCGAGTCTTCCTGAAAGGAGAGAAGGGGCGGGACAAGAAGGCCCAAGAGAAGGCCACGGAGCGCAGGGCCCTCCACACCTTCTCACTTTCTCAGCCTGACCACCGCATCGACCCTGACATCCTGCTCAACGACTACATTGAGAAGGAAGTCAAAGTAAGTGTGAGATATATGCAGAGACACAAAACCACTGCTTATGTACTAAAAACAGTTAAGTACTTTTCAGTAATAAGGAAAAGATAGAGGAATCTTAAGGTTATTTTCAGCCTGGAATTATGGTCAAGTCTTTGTAAAATACTTTACATGCGTGTTTTGTCTATTTCAGTACTTGGGGCAGCTGACGTCAGTTCCAGGATACTTGAACCCATCAAGTCGCACAGAAGTGCTGCAGCTCATTGACAATGCAAGGGTAAATGTCTGCATAAGGCTGTAATGTTTATACTTAATTATGGTTACTTGGAATATTAAAGCTGTCAGATGTAGTATTTATGATGTCTGTTTTAACAGCGATAATTACACACATTGTATGCCTCTGTGACTCTCAGAAATCACATCAGTTGGCAGGCCAGCTGACATCAGAACAGGATGCAGTGGTGAGTTTGTCAGCGTACAACATAAAGCTCGTATGGCGTGACGGAGAGGACATCATCCTGAGAGTGCCCATCCACGACATTGCTGCTGTCTCCTACATCAGGGACGACTCGTTGCACCTTGTGGTGATTAAAACAGGTAACAAAAAAACAAACAAAAAAAAACATACTGCTTCCTGCACAAGTTGACATAATAACACAAAGCTGTTGAATTTGTCAGACTGTTGAAAGTTCTAAGATGATGGAAACTAAAGAATACACGGAGAAGTGGTTTAGGATCTTGTTTTTCATCTAGACTGGACTAACTTTTTTAGTCCCATCAGTGTTGTCAGATCTCACTGGTTCTTTGTTTGGTAAATTTGTCCTTATTTAATTGCCCAAAGGCAAATTAATTATGGGGGAATAATAGTGATCTGATAATGTTAAATCCAGTTTAAAACAAATGTTTAACTGGCATGTATCTAGGAGGGGAACTAGCAATAATGTAAAATTGTAATCAAATAATGTGGTCCAATAATGAAGAATAGTTTTGGATTCAAATATTTCACAAATGCTCAACTCAGTGTTTTAATAATCAGATTTAACTGTATGTATTTCTCTGTGGTTTTCAGCCCAGGAGTCAGGAGGTTCCCCCTGTCCCAGCTCATGTCCTGATCTCAACAAATCTCAGACCCTGAGCTCCTTATCAGAGAGTGGAGCTGTGCTCGTGGAAGTCTGCTGTCTGCTCGTGCTGGCCGTTGATAATAAGGTAATATTTTGCATGCAATGTTATGCCAACAGCAAGCATGGCTGGAGGAGCTAAATGGTAGTCTGCAGGGTTCATCACTTTAGTTAGGTTACACAGTCTGGACTGATTTACATAGTTAGCTGTTTGTTCATGTGTTCGTATTGATTTAAAAACCAGAAATGGTAATTACAGTTAAGATAATGCTGATATTATGGCAAAATGTAAATTAGTTTTGCTTCTTCATTTTTTCCCCCCTTGTCTTTCAGGCAGCAGCAGAGGAGCTTTGTCTTTTGCTCAGTCAGGTCTTTCAGATTGTTTACACAGAATCAACCATCGACTTTTTGGACAGAGCAATATTTGATGGAGCAACTACACCTACAAGACACCTTTCTCTATACAGCGGTAAGGAAAGGAACAGATCAGCTCTCTAGGCAAAAACAAACTGACTGAAACCACACATTCACAGATATTTTTCAGCAACATTTATTTGCAAGCAGAATGTTTTTAGTCAAATTTAATGAGGTGTAATGTTTCAGTGCTGAAGTGCTGTCTGACTTTGGCCTCCTCCCAAGCTGTTAACATGTCAAAATGCTATCCACATGTCAACCTGTAAATATGCATCTTCTTTAATTTTACAGATGACTCTTCAAGCAAAGTTGACGTTAAAGAGGCTTTTGAAGCAGAAGGCAGCACATTGTAAGTACACAGTCCAAGTTTTGTTTTTGTTCCTATTTTAGGCACAGAATATGACAGACACTCTGAAAGTGGTCACTTGTCACTTACAAGGGGTGCATTCTTCTCTCAGTCCTTTCCAGGGCTCTGTTGAAGCAGAAGGAAACTCTCCAACAGCTTCCACCCCAGCATCCCCTCAGACGAAGACCGCGAGTGAAGGAGAGCTCAGTACCACTGCTGCAGAGCTTCTGCAGGACTACATGACCACAGTATGATATTCACCTCCTCTGTCTTTGTCCCTTCCTGTTTTTGAAAACAAGCTTTACTGATTCTTGTTTTGATTTTTTTCTTCTTTTTTTTTTTTCTTCTTCCCCTTTTAGCTGCGGACAAAACTGTCATCGCAAGAGATCCAGCAGTTTGCTACACTGCTCCATGAATACCGAAACGGCGCCTCCATCCACGAGTTCTGCATAAACCTGCGACAACTCTACGGGGACAGCAGGAAGTTCCTCCTACTTGGTACGACCACTCCTAGCACCACGTGTCAGGGAGGGCTTGCTAACTGAGTGCCTGCTGCCTCTGGAAATCCTTCTCCCTGCATAAACTTTGTTTGAACTGGTCACTCTGCTATTTTCAGGGCCACTTTTGTTGTTCAGTCACACTGCAATATATTGACTAACACTGACCTGCAGCCCCCAAAATGTATTAATGTGCTGTTGTGGTGAGGTTGTTATGAGTCGATGGTGGGAAATAGTGAAATGAACAGTCCACAGAGGTGTCACAGTCTTGCTTGGTGGTTATGCCAGTGGAGCCACACCTCACAAGCAGTTACAATTTTCTTACCACAAAAGTTTCAGACCCACTTTCGTGTCTACGCATGAAAACGTGAGACATCTCTGCTGCTGGTTCCTCAGTAATAAACACATACCCACTTGTTATATCACAATAAATGTAAATAAATGTCATAAAATCTCTGCTATAAAGGCAAGTGTTACACTCCATGATCATAGTGTTTACATGTTTTTCTTTGCCTCCTGCAGGCCTGCGTCCCTTCATACCAGAGAAGGACAGCCAGCACTTTGAGAATTTCCTCGAGACCATTGGCGTCAAAGACGGTCGAGGAATCATCACAGACAGCTTTGGCCGCTACCGACGCACAGCCAGCTCCGCCTCCGATTCCACCACCAATGGCAACGGAGCAGCAGGGGGAAGCGGCGACAGCGCGGGCTCAGACGAGGGCCAGGAAGCCTCCGAGGGCGACGAATGGGACCGCATGATCACCGACATCAGCAATGACATTGAAGCTCTCGGCTGCAGCATGGACCAGGAGGGAGTGACGCCATGAAGTAGTGAGCAAAGGTGCATTCGCAAGAGCTGAGGACTCGAATTCGCGGCCACTCCTCAAAAGAACAATAGGCATGAGCTGAACGGATCAGATGAAGGTGGTCCTTAGCACTGACCTAAGATTTGGTTACTTGTATTTTCCTCTAATTGTCCAGAGGACATTCCATAGTCCCTACACACTCAAGGAAAACCACACCTTATTACCACAAAAAAACATGAAGTCAACAAACGCACTTATGCAGACCCTGTAGATGACATGCAGTTAGTTGGCTATTTTTGCATTTCCGAGAGATTCGTAGCCTCTGATATGGTTTTAAAGTTTCTTTGATTTTTGTACGCATTTATTGGCAGTATCTGCCACTGCTGTCAGCGATGTAGCGAAAATCTCCCGAGTCTTTGAGAATGTTTCTGTTTTGAATACCCTCAAAGACTCTGGAGAATCCATCAGAGGACTGTGTACTTGTTTTAGAAGGTAATGACTGAAGCTATGCAGGTTTGTGCTTTTGTACTTCTATAGGTCAATCAGCTTCACCCACCAGAAGAACTTAGGTTTTCTTAGTTATTTCACATTTGTGCATTTGCTGTGAGAGTGTAACATTTTGCTATACATATATATGTATATATATAATATGTATATGTATATATATAATTTTGTTTTTCAATAAGATTTGTGTACCACTTTGTTTTACACTATCATTTGTTATTAGTGTTTACTCATTTATATAATTTTGCCTTATTCAAACTGACCAAGGAAATGCTGTAAAAACAAAAAATTCTCATTCAGTTTTAAGTGATTGAGTGGGGGACTGTATATGACAAAGCCAGTTAGTTGATGGCTGATGTAACTTTATGATTTTAGATATTTGTTCGTCTCATGCAGGTCATCTTGTTGTGTCCTTACATCTATCTGTCATTGTGCCTTTACACTGCAGTACTGTTGCCAACTGTCCGTCACATTCAGACAGGTTGTTATGAACTGTAACTACAGTTGTTGAGCAAATCATAGTTATTAAATAACAGCTACTTTGTGCGTCTCTCTCTTGTTTTTATAAAATCACAAGCATCATCATTATGTCTAATGAAAATACATGCTTATTATCCTTTACGTCTGAAGTGAGACTAACCTCTTCATTTAATTTGACACTCATGCAGGAAAACTGACACAAGAGGTGAAGATTTTATAATCTTGACCATGATCCTCTCTGACTGATCATTTGCTTGGGTGCACCTAAGCCGCTGTGGAACTTCAGTCTGAGTTTCATCAAAGCAGTCACTCTGGATGTGGCTGAATAGCCTCAAAGTTGGGGATTAGATTTGTGAGTCTGAGGGACAAGAAATTGGCAGGACAGCTGGAGTTGAGCACATTCCATTCTGTGAAGCCACTCACCAGGCTTTTATACCATTTCCTTCACAGGTCTACCATTTTATGATTTTTCCCCCCCAAGTAAGTTTAAAGTAAAAAACAAACTAGAATCCAAAGATGATTGCCCATTGTGTGGGTTGTGTC
Source organism: Lates japonicus (assembly GCA_033238685.1). Classification (NCBI taxonomy): domain Eukaryota; kingdom Metazoa; phylum Chordata; class Actinopteri; family Centropomidae; genus Lates; species Lates japonicus. The sequence goes on along the minus strand of BRZM01000038.1, from coordinate 6,385,918 downwards.
ATGTTTGTTGTGAGATTGGAGCAGAGGTATAGGAGTGCATGTGCAGACTGGAACACTTCACCTGGGCTCAAATAGCCTCTTTGGCTTGAGACACTGTCTGCCTCGAACAAAAGGATGAGATAATCAAGAATCCTGTGATCTCACTCTGCAAATACAGATTCTTTCTCATTACACTAACAGACTCTTCACAGTAAGTTGCATCCGTTTGCTACATTGTTTTGGTACAGGAGGAGACTAAATGATTGATTTTGACATCCTCTCTGTGTAATTGTGTGTGTTTTCTCACAGTACTTGGAGGAGTCCTAATTGGCCTCCTGTAAATTGTCATTTTAATCCAATTGTAGACCGAACAGAATGACTCATTACACTGCCTCATTTGAAGCACACAATTATTAAATAGATCAGTTGGTTTAATTAAGTCATTAAAAGTTCCCATGCTGCTTTATAATGAGGTTGCAGATTATTTTTACAACAACTGGAACCCCTGTAGTGCCTCTATAGCGACTTTATCGCCTTGCATGAGCTTGCCTCATAATAAAGAATCAGACGTGTGTTTTCCTTTACTTGTTTCTATTAAAAGATCATTTGTAGGCAGGAATGAAAACTGGATTTTTATCATAATGGGATCTGTGATTACAGTGGACAGGTGACTTCAAAAAAACGTTGCATTTCAAAGAAACATTCTATAATTACCTCCCCTGACTTTCTGGTAGTTGATACTGTTAAGTTTTGGTTGACTATTCCCCGAATTGTTCTTATGAATTAAGTGGCTGATGTCCAATATTTACATTATTAGATTAGATTAACAATGGATGGCATAACTACTTGTATGGTAGAGGAATTGTTTGTAGTGATGAACCCACAGAATCACCACCTAACTCAGTTCACCTCAGAGCTTTTTAGGGTCTTTCAGGTCACTGTTTTGGTTTTATATCCCTGACTGTACTGTTTTGTTCACACTCATCCACTCTCACTATATTCTGACCACAGCAAGCAAAAAAAAAGTTTTAAAAACAATTCTGTGCCACCTGCCTAGCACCAACATTAGACAGGCAAAGTTAGCAACTAGATGGAGGTGCAATTAGCTGAACATATTGGCGCATTAAACAGCTAGAGACAGATATTTCCTTCAGGAGTTGGTGAAGACCAAAAACAGAGCTAAAAGCAGAGTGAATATTGGACTTATTCAACAGGTGGTTGGGAGCAAAACTCCAAATTAGTGCTAATGTTGCTGGTTGCTGTGTTTCTGCCCAGTGTGCTGGTAGGTAACTGTTTGCTAATAGGCTCTTCATATCAACTTCAAAGTTGATAACATGTTTGTGTTGTGTTGTTTCCCCCAAAAGGCAAAAAAATGTTTAGTTTAATAAAGTTGAAATAAGTTGAAATAAACATAGCTTCGCATATATAAAAAACCAGCAACCTATGAGTCATAATACCCCTTTTCTCGCTAGCCAAATCATATGCAGTACGCAGCCTTATCCAATATCAAAAGAAATCTGCAAGCAAGGGCCTTTTTCCCGAATTAATGTTCCACATAAAAAGCAATGGTTTGAAAGCTATTTTTAGCTGCTGGACATGTTTAATATGTGTCCAGGAACTGGTCCAAGTGTTCCTCTGACCTTATAAATCTATTTTCCAATAACCAACACAGTCAGAATCAGTGTCTCAACACTCCAGGGGTTTAATTGTGTGGTCAAGTTTAAAGCCTCATAAGTCTGCAATGCACCTTGTTTCTCCAACAAAAACAGTCTGATTCAGCTCTTATTTCCACACCATTAAAAATTAAGAGTATCATTGCTTGTTAAATGTTTTCCAGTAAATCACTAATGGCGGTCAAGCAAAGTTCTAGCTTTGCAAAGTGTCAGAGAGGGGGTGGGGGGTTGAACATTTTGTCATCACATCACTTAAGTCAACATCCAAACATGGTAAATAAGAGTTTTCAACCCTCTTTGCCTATGTATTGGGTTCTTTTCTGGACTGACCCTAACCGTCTCATCCTTAAAGTAAATCTTTGCTAAAATGGGATGTAGACACTCCTACACAAACACACTGTGAGATGCAGTCTGGGATGCTCGCCAGTCTCACCCCAAGGTTCACCTTGCAGAGGTTTCTGTCAGCCGTTCATGCTTGAGTTTGCAGCTTAGTCATGGTGAGAAGTGCCTCTCTGTGGTGTCACATCTGTTATATTCCTGGAACAGAATAGCACCTACATTCCCAGTCGCGAACATCAGGAAAAAAAAGCTTTTGGCAGATGAAAGGTAAAGATAACAACTGATTGCATCTCTCTTTAAGATACATAAAAATCAAACAGGAGCAAAGTACTTAATACCCAAATCACACTAAACTATCTGCTTATTCAAACTGTCAACATGGCCTAATTTTGGCATCAGGACTGTGACCACTGATTCAGTGTCTGGTCCTCATGCTTCAACAGCAGAGACAGTTCTTGATTTTATGCCTGTCAAGTAATTTTATCATGCAAATGAGATGGTTTAGGCATGAAATTAATGAAATGGCAAACTCCAGGGACAGCTGTTGGGCAGAACTGGAGTATAAACGAGCACAAAGTACTTTTTGTTCTTCCTTTTCTCTAGAACAAACTGTTTCTTGGATTTGTGAAATGCTGCACAACATTCATTTCATTTCAATAGTTTAAACATCTCCAGAAAGTCATCAACAAGGAAAAAGAAATGAAACCACCTTGATCACCAGCAGCTTTTTACAAAATGCATGTGATGGTCCCCTTTGGCAGCCTTTCAGTCAAAAGGAGTTGCCGCTTTCAGCGGCAGTAAGCCCGCATAAAGCTGGTGCTCATGCATGAAAATCTCAGTCTCAACAAAGTCATTCATTAAATGCCACTTCAGGCCCTCTAGGTCGAGAGGGACACGGGGGATCAGCGAGTGGGGTACACTAACTCTCACATGCAAAAGCTCATGACCCCCATGCTCACGTCCTCACATCATGTATGCAAATCTGTGGGAGCCCGGGGACCGGCCCCAACTGTTTACACTAGCTCTCGTGCCTCCTTGTGCACAGATGAGAACCATTTGCAGGGGGCAATGACAGAGGGTAAGAGGAGGTGGGATACCCAATTCATGTCATCTAAGCGCCATTTACTGCATATGAACTCTGAAATCTTTCCATGCTTCAGTGGGCACTTTAATACATAGTGTGCTTATTACCCTGTGACAGCTCTTACCACAAGAAAACATAAATAGCCGTTGGTGGGATTTTGTTGTGATGACAGCAAACTAAAGTAAGTAATAAGTAAGTAATACATCCAATCTCTTAATGGATTATTTATTTCCAGTACATTTGTGAAACCAAACCAGCACTAACAACGATCCATTTAGGGTATCATATTTTACCAAACCAGTTTTAAGGTACAATATGTTCCATGTGATTACAGGCTTATTGACACAAGATCAAGTCCACATAGCAGTTGTTTTCTTGCCAGGTGGCATTGTGCCTCACTGCTCAGGGGACAGTGCAAACTGAGACAATGGCCAAGTACTGTGTTGGTACAGAACACACAGAACAGATCATAAAATGTTGAGCAGCATCACACATCGGTGTTACTATCATCATTTCAGAGGTTAATGCAAGAGGTAACCTGCTCTATCTGTACCACTGTTGCAAACAAATTAGATGTTGGGGTGTGTGTGAAAGCTTTGAAGCTGTGATTTTGTTCAGCTTGTATTATAGCATCTGTGTGTCACGAGGAGAGGCATCTCAAAGCCTGAAACTCATTTTCCCAGCGCATAGTCTGTGCATTGGGACTGTATTTCAGTGGAATTTCACATGCCCACATTTCATGCAAGCCCCCCCTCCCAACCCAATTTTTTGTTATGAAAGAAACATTATATCCCATTATACAGTAACTGCCAATGTAACCAGAGGGACTAAATGAAGAGCCACATAATGATGTCACTGGGTACACACACACAGATCTAAATGAGTTATAATTCAATGTTTCTCCATGGAACTACAACATGTTTGTGTTTCAAACAGACAATGCCATCTTAAATGGTTATGTCTTGGCTGGAGTTCAACTATTAGAGAAAAAGGCGAAGCGCCAACCAAGAGCTCAAGACTTTGCGAGACATCTTTACTTTAAAGAAGCAAACTTCTACAATGGACCAGAAGCCATCATGAGGTCAGTAGCTATCACATTCTGACAACCATTACAAAGAATAAATCATCTCCATCATACTCTACATATAACAATGCTCACTAAATTGATACTGCTACTTGCTGAATCAAATACGCATTCGGTATATAGTGTACAATTTGTATGAACATTAAGGCATCTTTTTAAAAGCACAAAACATTTAGATTAAGACAAAAGATTCTTTGCTGTCACTGAAAGTCTCATACAGAAGTCTGAATACAGTATAAAATAAGGTTAAATATTTAATCTGTGCTTGATAAATCTTGGCTTGTAGATCGAAACCAGCAAATAACCAAAGTGCAAGGAAATATAGAAAGTAACTGGTAGCAATATACTCATGATCAACTGATAAAAAAAAATATGCTTGACATTGCTTTACTTTAGTTTAAAAACTGCAAGTATTGTGTTTCAAGTCACAATGGCCAAAAGGTCTAAAATCTGCTGTGGTTTTAAGACAGAGAGGTTGCTGTATATAGCTGCCATGTTAAGTTTAGTGGCACAAACATTATACTGTATATGTACTGAATCTCAAACTCTTCTTCCTAAATAATATACATTATCTAAATCTCTCTCTTTGAATGTAGGGACTGTCATTCTCACAATAATGTGGTCGAGCCCCAAACCCACAAAGGATTTCACCACTATGTAATAAATGACCACGCTTGGTGTGTTGCACTGGAGCAAAGACAGTATTAGACGAGCTGTTTTGTATTCAGGACTCTCTCCTTCAAGTGCGATCACTGCCACTAGCAGAGCGAGAACCGGCGAGAATTAATGTTCATCTTTGTGACGCCGATGAGTCTCAGCGGGGCTGAGAGGCCCAGGCCTGGGGTCACCGGGCATTCGCACAGCAGGTCCGACAGCTCGTCCCGCTCCTCGAGGCCGAAGGTGGCGTCGTTGAGCATCCGGCGATGCAGGTGGCACGTCTGCTCGATCTTAAGCTTGTTGATGTCGCTCCGGAGGCGCATGAGCTGCCTTGCCAGCTGCTGGTCTTGCAAGCGCATGTCGGTCTGCAAAGAAGAACACAAAGAGACACAAAGATAGAATCATGTTTAAATCATCTGTTAATTAACTGATTATTCAATTAATCAACTAGATCTTTGATACCTGATTAGATGTTGTAGTCAAGTAAAAATACTCCCCAAAATGCTGCTAGTCTTTTGACAAATGGTAAATAATTCGGCTCTCAGTGTCAAAGTCCAACTTACTCAATATTTGCAGAGCTTTCGACCATATGTCATGGCTTTCATCCAGTGGATGGACTTGTTCAGTTGTCATGGAGATGGTTTGGTTATTATCTTGTGACCTCAGCATGTAAATTTGGTCACATGATAACAGGTGCTAATATAACCATCTCCATGACAACTGAACAACTCTGTCTGTGAAGACAGGCCATAATATGTGGTTCGACCTTATGTTAAATTTTTTTTTAACTCTTTCAAGCTCATCCTACTATAGTCTCTCTTTATAGTAAGCAAACTGTCTCCTGCTGTAGTTTCATACTGAGCACACAGAAATCTCCTCACCCCATGTGATTTAGCATACTTCCTAAAATGTAAAACTTTTCCTTCAAACAGAAGTTTTAGTCATATGCGTAACTATTTTTAATCCTTAGTATGATTCCAACAGCAGATTATACATAACAGACATGATTCAGATTCACTGGAGGTCCCTGCATTCAGTCCGTATTGTGTGACAAAATCTAAAAAGAAAACTCACAGTGGGGAATCCATAAACAAGTTCCTCAACATAAGCTCTCTCAATTTTATCTCTTTCGTGTCCACTGTCTTTGTGCAAAATCTTTGTGGCCACATACTGTGCGAGTATGAGTCTGCTTCTGTCAGTGCCTCTTCGCGTGCTCAGTCCAAGCTTGTGAACCGTGGGTGAATGTGCAGAGTAATTGAGCAGAGTAAAATGATTAGACTCGCAGAAACTGTGTGTAAGAAACGCCTGATCCTCCTGCCTGAGACCCAATCAATGTCACTCACAAATTTGAATGGGATTCTTCTGGACAGTAATTGGACAATGTGTGCATTGTTAAATGCTATTTAGCTAAGTAGCAGGAAGTTTTCTCTCTGGCCTTTAACTGCAATCTTTTCTCTTGAAAATGTGAAATAATGTGTCTTTGAATCTCAAACGTCCGACAATACAATACTTTCTGCAGTATGCAACAAATTTGAACATTGTAAAGAATTCAAGCAACATCTCACCAGTTCTCTCCTGAGCCAACCAAGAGCCTCGTCGATATTCCCAAATCCTTTCAGCACACCTGAAGGCAGCTTGCACTGAATCACATCAGATTTCACTACAGCCTCCTTAGGTGCGACTAGTTTCCCTTCGGGCTCCGCTTGAATCTGGCCTTTTCCAGTTCCTGACTCTCTGAAGCTCTCCGCCTCCAGCCGGGCTTTCCACTCCAGGTATGAAGGTCTCCTGGTCTCCAGTCTTAACTTCTCTGTCAAGGCCTTCAAGGTCATGAGATGGTCATCTGCAGGCAAATCCACATCCTCTCCGCGTTCTGCTTCCTCTGGGACACCAACCCTGTCCACCGTGATGTGAGGAGGCGAGGGCGCGTCCATCGTATATCTGCTGGGTAGAAAAAGCTCCTCAAAAATGTGTCAGCATAAAAAAATAAAGATGTCTGCTCTTCATTGGTGGCCTCTGGAACGTCAGTCTTTAAAGGATTTATAGTGGATCCATTGGTTTTTCAGAGGCAGATGATCTCAAGAACTGCAGAGGAGAGAAGAAGCAAGTTATGAAACACTTGCTGACAATACCACCAACATCTCTGAATGATGAGGGACAAAAGTGACATGACGCCTGACAAAAAGGCCAGATCTCAACTTTGGCACGAGAGGCTCAGTTGTGTAACATGAGAGATCACATAACTCAGAAAGAGTGAATGATGATTACAATGAAAGTTTGTGCACCCTGCTCTAACCTTGTAAACTGATTTCGATCGAGCGTTTGGCCTCTCACGTATCAAATATTAAAGGAGCAGCACGCTGAGGGGACACACCTCCAGGATTTTCATTTAACAGGAACAAATCGTTTCCATAGCAACGACACAGGCACTGTAAATGAATCAGCAATTTTCCACCTCCTGTCCTCAGGGCTTATTGCCTGAACCGACGTGAGGTGACAGACGTCTGGCACGATGGCTGCTCTTTTACAGAAACCCTTCTATTTACAGCTCAGAACATATGTAGCATTGACTCACATGTTTTAAAAAAGACTAGTGGATCCTAAACATTATGGGCATATTTAATGAGTCCTCATTAGACATGGGTAGAGTTAGTATATAATGTTATATATAATGTTATAATTTGCATAATATAATGTTTACTGTGTTTACCATCTTAGTTTAGTGTTAGCATGCTAAAATTAGCTAATTAGCACTGAACACACCTGAGGATGATGGACATGTCATTACTTTTGCATTTAAAAAAAAGAACTGTACAAATTGAATTTTTGACCTGTCCAAGTCAGTGGATAACCAAAGTTTTCTACAAGTCATCCTAAGGGGGCCATGAATGTCTACATCACATTTCAAGGCAATCTGTCCAATAGTAATAGATATTTAACTTAAAACCTCAAGTATCAACCTAAAGGCGCTAAAGATAGTCAGGCTGCTGGCGTCTGGAGGCACACAGGAAGGACTAACTCAGGAAATAAAGTGACAAACTACATCTTTAATGCAACCTCTTAAATAACATAGAAAACACACGCTTATAACAGTGGCAGCAAAAGCAGACTTTCTGCCCAGTGTCTTCTTACAAAGTCTTCAAGCACTCAATAAGTGGTTAGCGCTCAGTTATTCCATAATGGGTACAACAGACCAGCAGTGAAGTCATTGCCCTTGTATCTAATGATAGGCTTGGCTCTTTTGCAAGGTAAAATAGACCTCTGACTGTGCAGAGTAGCTGACTTATGAATGCGCAGGAATGGATCATCTCCTTTATCTCTACAGGACTCAGTGTGTCTCTGGAGACCACATTGTTACAGGATACCGATAACTAAGAAGGAAAATCCATGCCACATGCATTTTTAAAGAGTCTGTAAAGACCATGTATGTACAGTAAGGAAGGGATTTAGATTGCCTAAAGAAACTGCAGAGCTAGAAGGTTTAGAAAGATGAGGAAAAGTGTGTGGATGCAAACATTATATAACAAGCTATGATCACAGTAATAAAGAAATAATGGGTTTAAAACCATGACAGCAAACCAGCCTCTGGTTGGCTGCTTGATCATGTAAGAGGCACTTTTGGTGAAGACAGCCAATTTTATAGACCAGTAGGAAATCTTCATCTCAAAATTTACATCCTGAGTATCAAATGCAGCCTGTGGCAAAGACAAACACTGTCTAATCTGGAGGAAATTGACTATTTATCCCCATTATCCAAATGTTCTAACTGGTATCCAAATCTCCAAGCATCACCCATACATTCCTCTGGTTTCGAAGCTGCAGAATTTGATTGCTCGGCAACATCCAGTTTCAGCGTTGCCACGCCAATAAAATTTATTTTTGTGGTGTCGAAATACGAGATGCCAAAACCTTGTCTGGTTAAAGAGCTTAGGGAAGTCTGGCCCTCCGATCTGGAAAATGCAGGCATGTCTACATAACAAACATGACCGCAGGGTAACTAATCAGGCTTTAGTGTGTGTCTCTCCAACCTATAACATAACCTACCTCTGAGACACTCCCATTCAGAGGTGCTGAATTTCAATCTGCACTATTGATATGAACTACATGATAATATGAGCATTAACCATAGAAATCACTGTCAGGTTGAACAGCCTATGTTAACACAAAGGCTATTCATAAAGGTGAACACAAAATTACTGTGGCATATTGGATTCCTTCATTATGGCAACAGAAATGTAATAAAACAGTCTGGTTATAGTGAACCACCTTCATGGGCTGAACCAATCACAACAGAGGAAGGGAGAAGGCCATGTTATATAGGCTGTCAGTATCAACAGGTGCTTTTTTTCAGGATTTATAACTTAAACACTTGCTGAAATTGTATGTCTGCACAAACAAACACTAAACATTATATAAAGAGAAATGGCAGAAAATAACATCAACACTTTACAGCTAAACCCTTTATCTTTTTTCTGTATTTCTCACTTTGATAATTCGCCTTTAGTTGAGTCCATTAAAGGGAGAGTGTCCGGATATAAAGTTGTGTCCGAGTTTCCTATTTTGAAACCATAATTTCATGCACTCCATTACAATTTCTCTCAGCCTAATAATAACACATGGTTCACTCTCGTTGTTTTCTTCAAATAGCCTTGAGCCATTTCTGTAAAACAAAATAAATTGAAAGAAATGTGACAGTGACAGTGAAATGTTAACTTTCTTAAACCGGGTGATGCTACTTCCACATATTCTACATGTGAGCAAACATACACTCCAGCCTCCTCTAGCTTTTCTGCTGCAAGGTGGGACGCTACCGGCACTATCTGAAAAACAGTAACACACACTGCGTACGGTTCGTTTACCATGTAGGAATCTCTCAGCGGCGGTCCAAGTTGTCCTCAGCCACACTGTATCAGTTCAGACCATCTCCAGCGCTCTCTCTCTCTGATATTATCCGCTCTACGGCTCCACGGTCCACTTGTTTTTGAGCAGAGAGCTACCGGAGGAGGGGCGGGAAGGTTGCGTCAGGTTCTGGTTGCTTGGAGACGTCCCAGGAATCCCTATCAGACTTCCCGCCGCATAAATATTACCGCAAGTGCGCCACAGTCTGACATACTCTCACTATATCATTTATTTTCATTCAACAAAATACAACAAATAACCTTTTTTCCAACAATACAAATAGAGAGGAAGTGCAAAATATAAAAAAAATCACAACACGAGAACAGGTTAACCACAAAGTTTTCATTGGTTACATACTTCCCTTACGAAAACGACTATATTAAATTCTGAAAGAATAAATACAAAGGGCTCTTCAAAACCGTGTCAAAAATGAAATATACAAATAACAGTTTTACAGTTTACTTATTCAGAGTGGTAAGAGTTGCTATAGTGATTTTTCATAATGGAATGTTGAGTTTTATGAATGCAACGTAACTGAACAAATAGAGATAAAAAAAAACAGAGCATTCTGTCTATTGACTTCAATATAGTTGAAACTCAACAGGTAGCTACTCTTACAGCCACTGGTGGTTTGCTTTAGCGCTGATTGTCTGGTCAGTGTGCTACTGCCACCAGGGGACAAGGGCACTGGGACATGGCAGAAATAATAGATATTCACTGTTAAAGGGGATACAAGTGAGCTGGTGTTAGGGGATCTGAATTTACAGTGGCACTTAAACACTCAATATGTTAGTGCTGGTGAGTTTTCTCTTTAATATAAAATTACACACAAACTACACCACCTCACTGAGCTCAACAATACATTGTTGATTATTCAACATAATTTCATTCTCTCTGATTCTCTATTAATTAGAATTAGCATAACATTGGGGGTTGTAAACCTGCAGGAGTTTGCCATTTTCCTAAAGTTGCAAAATATCCTGTGTATGTATTTCTCAGGCATTCAGGAATCAGTCTACACTTTGTATTGATTGTCATATGACTTAGTAGTAAATTCTTTTGGCATAGACAATAGATCTCAAAGATTACCAAACTTTATGGGATGAATTTTGTTCAAGAAAGATACACAAAAAAACCAAAAAAAAGACAACAACAACAAAAAAAAAATCCAGGATCCCTGATCAACAAACATTAACAGCAAACTATTATTACTAGAAAATATGGCAAAGCGCTAAAATGTGAAATGTAAAGAAATATGATTTGCATCCGGTTTCACCCTGTCTGTATTACTTGCGTGTTGGTTCCCTGTGTTTGTTGGACAAATGTTCTAAGTGCAGGGGTCCTGTGTGTTGTGGCTGAACTGAAATCTGAACTGCAACCAGTGATTTAGTGCAACAAATAATACTCTTAAAGGTGCAACTAGCATTAAAACAAATCATAAGGGTCACAAATTTCCTCTATAACCAGTCACCGGAAAATCACAAAGACAGTAACACAGGTTAAAATATTTATCATTTATATAGTCATAGAGGATTTTAGATATGTTGAAGAAAGTTTCTTCCCTTCTATGTTTGGTTTTGTTATGCTTTTAATGTTGAAACTTAAATTGAGAAATCAATAGTCATCAGCATTTATAGACCAAGTTCATCACTAAATTCCTTATATTTTGGGAATCACCCCACAGTGTCTCATTCTGTGGCTGCCAGACAAATTAGTCTAATCCAGGACTGACTACCTTCACTTAAATTACTTTCATATAGTCAGCTCCTCTATGTCATCATCAAATGAGGTGATGGCACGGATGGCAGGTTTGCTATCTGCTACATGTAGGGTACTTAAAGAGGGTGCTGGAGGAGTGGAAGACCCTGAGCTGAAGCTGAGCAGTCCGTCCCTTCTTGAACGAACTCCATTGGTAGTTGGAGGACTACTGAGGACTTCCATTTTATTGGAGGTGCTCGCACTGTCGCCAGCAGGCGTGGCCAGGGCACCAAATAGCTGCTGCATGAGGCTAGACTTCCTGTCCTTGCCCGCTCCTTTTTCCATGTCCTTTTCTTTCTCTGCCTCCACCCCTCTGAGACTAAAAACACCTATAGCTTCTAATGCAGAGTCCCTGTCCTCTTTGGGCGGAGGTGGGGGGAAACCAGAGGATCCTCGGGAAGTTGAATGTCCAAAAGAAGGTGCGTAGCTTCCGAACGCCAAGTCGTCGCTGGAGCTTTGGGTGCGTAATGCTCGCCTCCCCATTCCTGCTGTAGCTGCTCCACCTTCTATGCCTGGTCTTCTCCTTCCACCTTCTCTGCTTCCAGCACCAGCATGCAAACTGGCTGCCTCCTCTGATTCTGTGAGGCTGAAAATGGAAGAGTTATGGTTCCTCTGCTCAGGAGGACGAGGGGAAGCATGGTCACTGGTGCTGGTGCTCTTCCTGGTCTCAGGGGGACTCGACTCAGCCAACATGGAGCTCTGGGCTCCTTGGTTTTGCCGGTCTATTTCGCGCATCTTAGCCAGCAGCTGTTCTTTCTTGCGACGTGCTTCTTCTGCTGCTTGCTGACTGGCCAAAACCTCCTGGTTCCACCTCTGCACCTCCTCCTGGACATGACCGCGCTTCCTCTTGTTCTCTTCCTCCTTCTGGTTTAACAGGGAACTTGTCTTCTTTCTGTCTTCTTCCTCCATTTCCTTCTCCCAGCCTGTAAACATAAAGTATAAGTAAGTTCCTCTTTCTTTCTCATGATTTTTACTAATTGAGGAAATAAGTATGTGTAGGTGTACTCTTGTCTTTACCATCTCTTAGTCTCTTTGCCTTTTCTTCAAGTACATTCAGCTCCTGGTTGAGTTGCTGTTTCTCCCTCTCCTGCTCTTTCTCCCTGTCTTTGTCTTTTTCCTTGTCTCTCATCTTCTGCTGTTCCTGGTTTTGATGGCTGTCTTCTGTCTCCGCCTGTCTGTCTTCTGTGTCAAGCTCCTGTTGACAGAAGGAGTTACAAGAGGTGAAGGAAAGACAAATAACAGTGACAGGCTGTGTACTAAACCAGAGGATGAAATGTGGATAGCAGGAAAGGTGAGGGGAGGACGCTTTACTTTGAGTGACAGGTATTCGTCAGGCCCCTGTTCACTGTAATCGCTGGCATCAGTGATGGCAGGAGGAGGTGTGGGGAAACCCAGACTAGACACCCTGTCTTCAGTCTGCACTGCCTTGGTGCTGTTCCTGCTGGGGACTATATGTGAAATAAAAAGTATTAATTAGAATCAGTTTTGCTAAACCCATTCCTAACCATCCCTTGATAAAGAGCTAAAGAGCTAATATTTATTAGCAAAATTTATTAGACACTGAAATGCAACAGGCTGGAAACCTTTTGCAAAAAATAGAATAATAATTAGTGGACAGAAGATCACAGACCTATTTAACTATCCATAAACATGCAGAGCAACAGGCTTCATCAGCACAAAAATTCTTTGGACTGTTCCATGTCCTCCATAACCACAGGAGCAATATATGCATTATTAGGTTTTGCAATAAATACACAGATAAACTCAAGACAATTGCAAAAATGAACTTCAACCAACAGCAGAGTCTTACCTTTCCGCTTTGTGCAACTCTCTGTATCTTTTCTTAGTGAAACTTTCCCCATGCGGTTGGCATAAATGTTCTTGGCATCTAGTTCTCTCTCCTTCTCCTGATAAGAAAAAGAAAAGTAAACAAAATGAAATGTTCATACATGGGCCAGGCTGCTAATTGCGCACAATCATAAAGGGGAGACAATTTGTGTACATGCACCTTAAGTTTATTGGTCAGGCGCTCCAGCTCCTCCTGCAGCGCCCTGATCTCCTCCTGGGCACTGACGGTCTTCTTCCTCTCCGCAGCTAACTGCCTCTGGTAACTGCTGTTGTTCAGCTCCAAGCTTCGCTCCAGCTCCTACAAATATACAAAGACAGACAAATGCGCAAAGGAGTCAAGTCTGTAAGCTACGGGAAAGCTCATGTTCAGAACTAAGTCGACAGTCGGTATGAAATCTGAAACTCCCTTAGCTCATTTAGTTGTAGTGTTTACAGGTGTATACTATTTATTCACAAATTTGAGAGTGACACAAAAGGAAAGCATTTGCAAAGCTTTATCAATAAATGATTAGGTAAATAAACAAACTCCATTATAAATCTACTTTAATCTTGCGTTCTGCTTCTTGGGCCCGCGCCTTCTCTTCCTCCAGCCTACGGCTTAGCTCATCCCTGGCTCCTAACTCCCGCTGTTCGACCAGCTTCTTTAACCGGGCAATGGTCCCCAGACTCCTCTGCAGCTGCTCCTCGCTGTCCTTCAGCCTCCGCTCAGCTGCACGCTCCCGCTCTTGAGTGCGCCTGAGCCGTTCGCGCAGCACGTGGGTCTCGTTGGAGTGGCGCGCCAGCAGCTGTGAAATCTCGCTCTCTGTGTCGTCGTAGCGCTGCAGGGCTTTCTCTTGACGAACCTGAAGCTGCAGCACCAGAAAGAAGACATTGATGGGTTTTTAAGGTGAGGTGGAAGGAAAAAAAGGAAAACAAAGACCATTCCCCAGGCCCCACATATTAATACGTCACAGTCTACCTGTCTGAGAACTCGGTTTTCCTTCTGCAGCTCATCAGTGCGCTGCTGTAGCTCAGCAAGAGCATTACGCAATTCATTGATCTTTAGCAGGCGGGCCGAAAGCATCCGCTTGGTAACAAGGTCCAGGTCTTTAGGGGGTGTGGACTCCTTGCTTTGTGATCGCCCTCCCCTGCGCTGCTGCTGCGTCAGGGGTTGGCCACCTGGACGCGGTGGGCGGGACAAACCCCTGCGCCCCACACCGCCTACAAGACAGAGAGACACACATGATGCAGAGATAATTTAAAAGTCAATCAACACAAACCTTTACAGACCATTACTGAAACAAATGGAAATCAGTGCATCCCCAATGAATGGTGAATATAAAGTTGAAGCTACAGAGAAAGTACTAGCCTATGAAAGGTGTTGATAAGAACTTAATATTAATATTCAAATGGAACTTCAAAAGGAGAATTTTGTTGTTTATAACCATTTGTTGTTTGTGAGTATAGGGTGAAAACTGCTCATAAAAGTCTTTTTTCCCTCTGCAAAAATCATCATATTTAAATCAGCCCTACACTGCCATCACCTGGACAGTAGAGCAAATTTAACCAGTAAGGATTAAGTTTCATTCATTCATCTGTCCATGCTGGATACTTGCCTAACATACCTGTCTTGTAGAGGGGGCTGCTAGAAATCTTCTTTGCCCGCACCCCTCTTTGAGGAGTGGGGGATGGAGTCCGGGACCGGGAGTATGATGAGAGCGATCGGTCCGAAGGAGACTCATTCTCATAGTCCTCTGAGTAAAAGGACCCAGTACTTCTCTGTCCCTCTCCATCTGATATCTGGTCCCGATCAGGGTCTGAATGCCAGGTTCTGGTTTTCGATCTACTCTCAACACAGCTGTCTTTTTGATCCTCATCCTGGATCTTGTCCCGGAAGTTCTTTTTGTGTTTTTTGATGGATGATGCTCTGGAAGCTTTCTTTGTACTCTGGAGGGAATGGCGACTTAGATTAACATCCCGATTGTCTTTGTACAGGTCAGTGGCATTTTCAGATTCCATTTTGTCACTTTGAGAAGAAATGCTGTGTTGATTTTAAAACACAAAAACGTGGGAAAGAAACAAATCAGACTTTGAATCATGGTGGGATATTTCTAAGTTTCAATTTAACATTAACAAAGGCCTGTTTGTACAGGATGTACCTTACCTGATTTAACAGTCCCCTGGTAAACTGAACTCAACATTTCTACTGTGCAACCCAAATGAAAATTTGCAAAATTCATCCAGAACAGTAATAAGAAGCTAGGCCAACTGGTTTCTCTCAGGTTTTCCGTATTGTGTGTCCTGGTCTCTAAGCGACTATATGCATGAGGTGGAATTTTCCATGAGGCTGAATGATGTATGATATCACTATTCCACACCACTGCTGCTACATACAAAATACTAGCCTGCCCCCATCTGCCCTAGTGACTTATTAAAGACCCAGATTATTATTGTTGAATGCAATAATATGCATATAAATTCACAGAATATAGAAAAAAAAGAGGGAAAAAAATAAAGTAGAAGTAAGGTCTTCAGACATTCCTAATTTCTATTTCTATTTTGTTGATTGTAGATATGGTGTATTCAATGTTAAGTGTGCCACATACTGTATGTATCTTGTGTTTTCGTCATCATTACTACTTGCTACCACATTGGTATAAGAGATTTTTTTCCTCAGTGTTTGTGCTGTAAGAGATCAGACAACCTCAATTAATCTGAAGAAGAAACATAAGATTCAAACCTACTGAAGAGCAAGTACACTCCATAGTATTTGTATTAGTGGGATGTCAGGGTTAAACAGTCATCTAGCCCTTTCATCAGCCTTGACAACAACAGAACCAGCTGATGGGCAAGTATCTATGTCAGCACTGGTACACACAATCACATCACCTTATATGGACAAGAGCAATATATATATATATATATATATATATATATATATATATATATATATATATATATATATATATATATGAATTAAGAATTAACAATTTATTCTCATTATGAACTCACTGGATCTAATGAAATAATGATCCTGATTACATTGTACCAAATCCTGCCTAATGGAAAAAGATAACAGCCTGGGTATTTTACTCACCACGTTAATCATATCCAAGACACCTCTGTCGTCTTCATCACTTTATGTCATGATTATATCTGGTTGTCTCCAGTTAGCTGAGAAACCCTCTGCAGCCGGGTCACAGTCTCTGGTGAAAACTACTGTACACAAACAGATGCTTGTTACCACAGCGGTAGTAGTAGCTATTCTTGAGCTGCTCTCTCTGACACGAACAGATTGGATTAAAGTAGGCCGTCTGTTGTTGACAGGTGCATTGCCATTGTTGTCAGACTACCTGCCAAGTAAGGCAACAAAATAAAAGTAACACAGCACGTGAAGCCAACCACACATCTGCGGGGCCCCTGCTCACATCCAGCATTATCAAACAGACATAATTAAAGTTAAAAAAAAAAAAGTGGGAAACGACACCACCATCATTTCAGCGTACTGACATTAGCAAACGTTAGCATATAAACGATTCTACAGAGCTAACGGTTGCTGGCTGATCTTTTTGCCACCTAATACTAGCATGGCAACACAACCATCAACAGGTGGTATGTGTTTTAACGTTACAGCTCGGAGTCTGCTGGCACTAACCTGTCTGTTTCCGCGTTTAGTTAAAAAAAAAACGTGCAGTCGTTGTTTGGTTTACGTTTACCTTTGTAGTAATAAACAGCGTCTTGTTTAGAGTCGATCGGCTAATCGGCTAAAGCTACATAGCTTCAACTATTAGCAAGCTAACTAGCATGAACTTTACCAAGCTTAGCCACTGTAACATATAAGAGGGAAACTGTCGTTTAAAAAATGCGCCGACCTGTAATTATCCAAAGTATATCATCAGCATAAAGTAATCCGGGCAGTCAGGGGCGTTCAGATACTGGGCTATTTTTTGTTTTCAGTCCACGCCTTGAGGTTTGCTCCAGTCCGGCCGCTGACGCCGCACCATGGCAACCGCAGCACTCCCTGCAATGGCACACTTCCACCAGAGCGGCGCTGTGGTACGCGTTGTGACACATGATACTAGCATTATGTTGATACATATTTGTGTAGTGTTTGAGATGTATATCATGAATCCACCATTACCCATCTGATCATAGTCACTCAAAAAAGAAAAATATAATGCACAGCTGCTGATATGGCTTCTCATGCTGTGCAATGCTTATTTCAACTGTGCTAAAGTGTTTAGGACACATTATGTGCTATATGCACATATGCTTCACCCTGCTCTCACTCAAAAAAACCTCATAGAATCAGCTGTAAACTTACAAGGCAAGTTTCATACATAAACACTATTCAAACCGATTGGCATTATGCATTTGCCTGCTGTTTGTTTTTTTAAGTAAAACAGCATTAAACCATTCAAACGCAAATTAAAGGAATAGAAACCAAAATTTGCATTATTCACAGCTACTGATATGGTTGTTGATCGTGCTGTGCAATGCATATTGAAATGTTCTGTCGTTATTAAGACAAGTGATCTATGCATAAACAAAGCCTGTACTTTCTTGTAATAGCAGCAATATTTGTTGACTGGCAGAAAGCCACGACCGTGATCTCTGCCATTTTAATGGCACATTTTTAATCTGCATTTTAATCTCCATCTGGATCCAAATCTGTATCAAAATGCACATAAAACACTCTCTGGATAGCAACATAGTCAGATTTTTATTGATGTGATTGAAAAAACAAAATGCTCAAAACGTCCTAATCCCTAAAATACTGTATGAGTGGATCTGGATCAACGCCACAAACAAATGTCTAAATCCACCTGTTTTAACAGAAATCTGAGATATGACATACAGATACAAAAAAACCCTCTCTGTCCAGGCAGCTGCCAGAATCACGAGAAGAACCACATTTCCCTCTTACACATCATCTTTGCCCACTGCAGCTACTTGAAACTAGCTGGGGACGTTACCTGCGTAAAGTTGTAACTTCAGGCTATTTATGTGGATCTCACTTGTGGCCCATACTTCCACAATTTCACAATATGCGCTCCATAATTTTTGTTTTCAAAAAAACAAAAAAAGTAACTTCAAAAAACAAAAACAACGCACACACATTTAAGAATGATTTATTTGGATCCGGTTTAGCTTCATCTGGAGCAAACACCATGTTGTTTCACTGTGTTGTTGTTTTGTTTTTTTATTTTTGTTTTTATTGTGAAATGTAATGACCGGAAGTCCAGTGTTTTGCGTGATGTCTAGCATCTGTGCAGAGAGGAGGAGGAGGAGGAGAGAGGAGAAGAGCGGCTGAGTGCCACAGTCAGCAGAAGCGCACGTTGTTTTATATTGTCATGGCTCAGTTTAAATACTGGAGACGCGTGTCTTCTCTCAGCTGAAGCTACAGTCTGTGCTCAACTCTTCAGTCGTTATTTCTGGGGGAATAATCGGGACTCGCCGCCATCTAACAGTTTTGTTGTCGACTGTCTGACATTTATTTAGGATTAAAATGGTCATCAAGGTTTACATCGCCTCCTCAACCGGCTCTGTCGCGGTGAGTATTTATTGCCATTAGTCAAATGTGGTTCCGGGCTTGCTGACAGGTGCACACAGAGACAGCAGGCATTTTAAAAACCACGTTTAAATCTTAATGCTTACTGAACAGCTGAATATGTAGGCTACTTTCTAATAGGTCGATTCCTTCATGTTGTGTGGTCAGAGGAAACATGTTGAATTTGCATTTCTCAGAATTGTATTTAATATTCCTGTTGATGGTTGAAGTTACTGCCCTGGTTGCAACCCCAGCCTATAAAAGTGGAGAAGCTTAAAAAAAGGCAGATTCTTGTTAAACCTCTCCCTCCTGTAGGGAAAAAAACAAAAACAAACAAAGTATGTGTTTGGTGTGCAGACAAGCCATGAGTGGTCCATTTGCATTCCCTCAGGATGTGTATTTGCATACAGTATACTATTAACCATGGCTTCTTAAATTACAATAGAATCGAGGATCGACATAGTTCAAACAAAAATGAACATTGTAACACTAATTAATAGTATACAGATATTCACACAGGCTATAAGTGTAAGGTTATTCCAAAAAGTAGTTCTAATTTTATACTCTCAAGCTTTGGAGACACTGAACTAGTCTTAAGCATTTAATTTTACATTAAAACCATCATCAGGAGCAGGTAGAAGTGTAAACCTCAAAAACAATGGTTCTTTTTTTTCTTTTTTTTCAGTAGCTTTATTCTTACATGTATTAATTAACAGTGGATCTCCTCTACAACCTCTGCACCACTGAATCTTTTAGAGATTTTCCTTTCAACTTGTTCAACCCCTGAGTGATTGTAGGGAGGGGTTCCGAGCCCAGCTCAATCTTGATACATAAGACTGATTTGTGTTTGTGTACTTGATTGGAGGGGCTGTATACTGTGGGTCTTTTGCAGTACTAAAATGATATATTGTTAAGTCAATCATAGGAAAGTTGCCACTATTTTCAAAATCCTTAAACATTCTGTGATTTCAGATTCTCAGATGTGAGATTAGTGATAGTTAGCTGCTGCTACAGTGTGACAGTCCCTCTTGACAAACAGCAGGCACATGCCATAGAGGAGAGTCCAGCTGATACTGAGTTTGAGCAGAAAATCATCAAACAACACTCTTGCTTGGATGCTTAAAGTCTTAGGTAATGGGGCAAATGAGTAATATATTTATTTTATCATGCTCTTTCTTGGTGGAGGAGGGCAGCGCAATCTTTGAGCGTTTACAAAGGAGTTATTTTTAACCTTATGACACATACATTCAAAACACAGAGATTTGCTTTCTCTCTTACACACACAAAGTACAGTCCTACACGCTCCAACGGGTCCATCGTTTGGGTCAGTTACGCGAGTGTTGAGGTCATGTGAATGTAATTCACTCTGAATGCTTATGAATTGAGTTACAAGTGGTTGAATAAAGAGGAGAGGTGAGGCCGCATCCCTCGGCTGATTTAAAGTGAAACGGACGTGTGTGTGTGTGTGTAGGAAAAGAAAAGTGTACTTGTACTTGTGTGAGGTGGAGATGGAGGGAAGACGGTGTCAGAGAAAGTGAAGCCAGGAGTTAGAACCCAGAGAACGCACGCAGGTGCAACAAATGTACGGGAATACATGAGCAGAGAGCTCAAGTGAAAAGTAATGATCAGCGTCCGCATAAAATGAACAGTTCACAGCTTTACAACAGCAGATTAGTGGGGCGGAAATCATCAGCACAGAATGAATGAAGTGAGAATGAGGTTACCCCTCCTCCTCAGTAGATGTGTGTTGGGTTCAGTCTCATCAAATTTTACATTTTGAAATTCCTATTTTTTCCCTATGATTATTACGAACGTCTATTTAAATATTCAAAAATGGTCAAAACTAATGTGAAATTTCAAACCCATTGCTATCCACTGTTGTTCAAGGAAGGAGTCACTCATTAGTTTTTGATTATTTTTCCTTTACCCCCGTCTCTCTCTGCCCATGACCACAGGATTAGTGGTTTCTCTCTTAACCTTGAGCTAATCCCTGCATTTCAGAAAATGCTCCAAAACAATACAGGCACACTCATATACTATCAATTGAGTGTGTGCACTGTATGTTTTTAATTCTACACACACACACACACACACACACACACACAAATCTGAACTCATCCATCCCTTTACACACACACACACACACACACACACACACAGTGGGGGCACCTCTTTCATTATTTAGACCCATGCTGCCTGCCTTTCAGCTCAGAGGAAAACCCAGTCGTTTACACTGTTGTTCACCAGTGCTGTGACATACAGTGTAGACTCAGACAAGGAACTAACAGTGGTTCTGAATGGAGTTTGAACCTTTGAACAGAACAAACAGGGCATTTTTTTCTCTTTAAAGACATTCACTTATTCTTGTGATTCATTTACTTTCTTGTGGGCTTGAAGATAAAGCTGTTTTATGGGCCACACACACACACAGAATCACTGTCAAGAGAGAGACAACAGATTATTTGCAGACTCATCTGGGTGTGTGTGTGTGTGTGTGTGTGTGTCTATAAGCCTGTCCAGAACAATCACTTACTGTCTTTCAGGTAAAACAATAGCTCCATTGTGGCACTCAGCATCCCTAAAATAATGGGCACACACGCACATGTGTATACACAAAAGCACACAGAGGAAGACATCATTCAATTTCAGCTCTTTATTTTTCATTTTTCATCTCCTCCATCAACTCGAACTGTTTTCATGGCACTGGATAATAAATGATAATAAGTAGCCACAAAATAAAAGCCCCGGTGTATATTTGTTCAGACTCTGTAATCAGGTTTTTGTGATGCTAATGAATGTTCAAGCATAGATATTGGAAGAATCTGAGTCACCACGGAAGGACTGCATTAGTTTTCACAATGGATGATAAACTAGAGATGAAATAGAATGAATGAATATGCAAAATAGATGTTGTTGTGAAAACATCCCACTGTTACAGGCTGTATCTCTGTGTGTTCACCGTGGGAGTTTTCTTCTTTCTAAAATTATCCTGTTTTTTTTTTTTTTTTTTTTTTTTTTTTTTCCACAGAATTCATAAACACTGTCATGCAGTTTCACTCACTCACAAACTGAGTCATGTTTTCCCAGAGCACATAGGACAGTACTCCACAGGGAACTGTTGGAGTCATCCAATAGACCACAGCTGGGAAAGTTGATTCGATAGCATACCCTTTAGGATGGGGTTCCCTCTTATCATCAATACAGCCGCGTTCTCCCAGACTAATAAGAACAGAATAATAAACATAGATTCATTGAAAAGTAATAATTACACAGCATTATTACTCTCTACTTTCACAGCAGTTTTGTGTGGTCAGTACACATAGTATACTCCATGTGTGTGTGTTTGAGTGGGAAACCCTGCTCTGGTTCGATGGGTGTCAGCTTACTGTTTGTCATTACAGGAATGTATTAAATACCCAACCACTTGTCCAGGAGTAGGCAGGGCATGCCACACACCTGCATGCATTGATATTTATATTCTTATCATTTCTATTAATTCCCTCAAATTTACATCTACCCTTCTTCACCATCTCTCTACCTCTTCCAAACCAACCAACTCCTTTCAATCCTTCTCAACCCCACCAGGTAAAAAAGCATCAGCAGGCTGTGGTGGGTTTCCTGGAGGCCAATCGGATCAGCTTCCAGGAAATAGACATCACCATACTGGAGGAACGCAGAGGCTCTGGATGTACCGCAACATACCCGGGACAAGCGGCCGGAGAGAAGGCAACCCGCTGCCTCCACAGATCTTCCAACGAGGATGCTTCCTGACAGAATACGATGGACATCCGTTTATGGTGTTTATAATGAGCAGGTAGCTCGAGGTTTTTCATAGTTTTTGCCACTATTGTTTTGAACATTTTTGCCCGCCATGACCTTCTACCATTAGATCCACCAGCTATAAACGTTGTATCATCTTCCAGCCTTATGCACATAAAATGGAAACGATTCAGAGCACATGACCAACAGATTGTATCTACAGAGGTACCTTTAAGGTTAAGATGGTGCATGGCGAGCTTTTATGCAGATATGAATGATGGGTAGCTTAGAATAGTTATGCCAGGATATAGTTAATGTCAATAGAAGTTGGTGGGTTGAGCTAACTATGCAGTTCGATCAGTTAGAAACTTGCCAGTTTATGTCCTCCACTGAGATTTTGCCTGTAATCCTATATCGTCAGTTTATCAGACGGGGCAGATTATCTGCTCTGCTCTGCCGTCCCTCTCACTGGCGAGGTAATCCAACATTACCCTGCAATGTCATAGAAGGTCACTGAACTATAGTAAAAGCAGCAGTGGAGGACTTTGCTTTTCGCGGGGATGTTTACAACCATCTTTCAAACTTGTGAGATTATGTAACACGAGCATCCTCTTTTGTTTTGTCCTCCCCTCCTCAGGACTATGAAGACTTCTTCCAGTCAGTAGCTTACTGTGTTTGCATTCCTTGGGCTCAGTTCCTTCAGTTAAGTGAGTGTTTATAACAGTAGACTGTGTCTCCGTCTTGTAAAATACGTACTCTTCTCTGACAATCAAGCACTGCACTATCTACAGTGCTACGGATCGGCAGCTCTGGTTTCTGCCAAGCTGCCTCTCAAACGTATGATTTCTGACTTATTGGCATTTCATGCATATCAGCTTTTTTTTGAAGTCCAGTACATCCAGATTCAGCAGCCTTGTGTCCTCCTTCAATCCAGTTGGGTAATATCAGTTTATCTGCCATTTTCTAAAGTCTCTTAAATTTGAATGATACGGTTCTACATCTGGAACTTAATCTTATTTTAGATGGTCCAAAACCAATCCATCTACAGTTGCTTTTGGAAGAATACAAAATTACGAGCCCATTTGTGGTGTCAACTTTTGAGGCCTTGCATTCATCTCACAGGGCATTTATTTGATTTTCCTCCAGTCACATCGCCTTTCTCTCTCCTCTGGGGTTTTGGATATCATTGAAGATTTGATTATGTATAAAATGGCGGGATATTGCAGATACATTCCAGTCTGAAATACTGACTTTGAAGTTTAGCAAGGATATTTTGTTGTGTAGTATATAATAGTTGATTGAAAAATCTAAGAATAACTTAGAATTACAGATACAGTAAATGAATGAATAATTGGATAACTGTTTCCTTTTGTCCCAATCTTTCCAGGATTCTGAGTCATAGATCAAACTTTGTTAATATATAGAACCTCGTATGGGAACTGCTTCATCTTCCTTATGTGCATCACATCCTTCACTATAACAGCATTTGCCAAACTTCAGCTCGCAGTTCTTCTTAACTCAAACTAACATCCCATCCTTGGTCTCAAAAATATCGACTCTCAAATTTAATCTGAAAAGTTCTCTTGATGGTGCATTGTACAGTTTCCTTCTCATGTTTAACATATAAACACCATTATTCTGCAAACTAGAGACAATGTATGGTTGCGCAGTAGACTGGTTTCTTTGGGTCAGTCTACAATTGCGGTGAGAGGAGAAGCCAAGTCTATTGCAGCGGTGGCACAATCTTGCGTGACATGCCTTAGTGTGTGTATCTGTAATCGCGCTGTTGTGAGAGGAGGCTGCGTTAAGTGAGGAGCTGAGAGGCATAGCAGCTGACCTGAAAACAGCCTGGGGCCTAGCCATTGTCATCTGGATGGGTGAGAGAGGTGTGTGTTTGTGTGTGTGTGTGTGTCGTGTACGTATGTGTGCAGTGTGTGCAGGTTCAGTACATATGACAGGAGTGAGGATGTTTT
The DNA here is from genome assembly GCA_033238685.1 of Lates japonicus. NCBI lineage: Eukaryota > Metazoa > Chordata > Actinopteri > Centropomidae > Lates > Lates japonicus. Next base: position 6,361,338 of record BRZM01000038.1, on the reverse strand, counting down.
CCGAGAGAGGTGACATTGTACAACATCTTAACCCCGATATTGGACCGTGCCCATCCTAAAACATTCACAATTGTACATATTGTGCCAGCAATCATGTTTAGTCTGTAGTCATTGTCATCAAATAAAACATACCTTGTTCATATTACCCTAGTTGGTGAAGTACAAGAGTTAGCATTAATAACTGTGTTTTTTATTGTCTACAATTCCCATAAAAAGACCAAAACCAACACTGTGTTATCTTTATATGTTGTGACTTTTCTACCATGTCTGTGGCTTCCCAAGCCCACTTGTTCAAATGGAAGATATAATTCTTTAAAAACAGGTTTCAAACATATAGTTTAACTTTTAAGGCTCACTGAGTTCTAAACTGCTCATAAATTTTGTTTAGTTTGTAGGGACTATTTTAGAATATAACCGTGATTAATTACAATCTATTATCCATTTCAGATCTCTCTACGAAACCCCAATCAGTTTCAGTCCTGCCGAAGTAAACTAGGGTGACAGAGTTGAAATCACCTGCTATAATGACGAGCCTCTGGGTGGGACATTAGTCTAGAAAGGACCAGGGATCATTTCCGTGGAAAGGATTCTCTGAACCTTATGACTGCAACCTTTACCTTCCCTACAGCTGGCTTCTAACCAAAGGGAATGCACTTCTGTGAATATCTTAAAAATTGCCTAATCAAGTCATTTATTATCCTCAGCAGGGAGAAACTGGCTGAGCTCACTGTCATAGATGCAAATGATTTTGTCATTTTCTGTCCATTGACATAATTAAAATTGATTGTGTGTGGACTGCAGTGGGTGCGTATTCAATAGGAAGAGTGACATCTGCATGTAGATCTATGGAAAAGACAGTAAATAGGGTAGGAAATAGTGGTCGACAGCGACAGCTCACATTTAATGGAAGGAAAAACGAAAGAAAGAACTCTTCCTCAGGTGACTGCGAATGGCCAGAAGAATCCATGATAACAATGTTATCGTGATATCTGTAGAAAATTTGAATAAAAAATGCCATCAGTCAAATTAATCTAAACAAAGAACAATTATGCTTAATGGATAGTGTATATCCATATCCAGATGAATTGATAAACAAAAGACCCATGATATTATCATATGTGTATCACTGACACAATATCACTACTAAATGTTTTAAATATTACAGTTATAGTCAATACTGGTACATCCAAAGACATGTTCCATCCCTCCAGTAGAGTTCCAGAGACTTGTCAAATCAATGCCACGGTGCATTGAAGCTGTTCTGGCAGCACATGGTGATGCAATGCCTTAATGTGATTTATGTGTATTAATACCTTACTAAGACACTTTATGTTGATTTTTTTTTAAAAACTTGTCACATGTCTGTTAATGAGTCTGTAAAAAATGTGTCTCTATTCTTCAGTGAAACTGGAGGAGCCCAGCATCTCGCTGACATCTCCTCATTCGATGGCGATCTACAGCCCTGACAAAATATCGCTCACCGAAGGCAGCAGCTTCTCCATCACTTGCTCTACTCATTCCAGATATTCTGGTGGTGTCTTCTATCTAAAAAAGGATAACATGAACACCTCTGAAATGCTGCCATCATTTGGCCATTCTATATTCTACCTGGCATACTTCAAATTCCCCGCACTGGAATCTAAACACCAAGGAGAATATACCTGTGTCTACAGTGTTAACATCTCCTCGATGTCCTTCAGTTCTGTTCCCTCAAAATCACTCCAACTCATTGTAGTCGGTAAGACCCGAAGAGGAAGTATTTGTGTCTCCACAGTGATTATAGCTTGGTTTCTCCTTCCATAACCTTACTTAATGATTGTGTAATACCCACAGTGACCTCATCATCTTCAGTTGTCGCAGGAGTTGTGGTTACTCTAGTGGTGTTGCTACTCGTGCTGGTTATAGGTTACCTGGTCTGGAGAAGGAGATGGCGCAGTGCTGGTAAGTGGTAGACAGACACGCTTGTTATATTACAAAATTACTGCCATGCCCCCTTTGTCTTAAAGTCACATAATGTGTCTATATTGTTTACACTTCGCATCAGTCAATATTTTGATATTAACAATGTAAAAATTAACATCTGTAAGAAAGTGAAAGGTGCAGATTGTTACGAGAAACCCTCAGCTAATTATCACCAGTCTCTGCACTTTCACTCAGCTCAGAGGAGCTTCTTAGCACATTGTTTTGGTTTTACAGCCCTCAACTTTACTGTTTTGGTTCAGTATTTCATCTGCAAGAGCAACCATACAAGCCTAAAATAAGATAAGAGATAAGATAAGATAGACTTTATTTATCCCACTTATCTTAAAATAAACCCACTGAACATCACTAGCCCAGCACTAAGTGGCTGAAAATTAGCAACTAGTGGGTGAACATAGTCAAAAATATTGGTAGTATTAATACTGTAACACTCCCAGTCAGTATTGTGTTCACAGCTTATTATGTTGCCCTCAAGTGGCCGAAGAAAAAAAAGAAATCAGTTCATTTCTGTATTTGATTCACCTCAACTGTTAAAAAATGACTGGTAAATGGATGTTATACTTGCTTTTCAGGTGCCATGGTTCAGTTTATTAACAGGCTTGGAGGAGCAATAAAACAAGATGCGGAAGAACGAAGCAATAAAATATTTGATGGAAGGTAGGACAATAGGAGTGGCAGAGCATATATATTTTATTTTACATCTAATCACATGAAATTCATATTCAATAATTCACCTTCCTTATCTCCGTCAGGGACCACAATGCCCAGGTGAATGAACACACTGGACACAGTCATGGCTCAGCGGACAAGAGTGTGGATGTTGATTCTGAAAACTGTGTTGAGAAAGTCACTGAGGACCTGGCTGGGAGAGTGTGCTATGAGCTAGAACCACTCGTTCTCTCATGATAACAAAATGACTCAAGGAATAACCTGTGTCACGTGGTTTCTCTAAATTTAAAGGGTAACTCAACACCAGGCTAAACAGCAGCATTTGTCTGCTCTCTCTGGTGGAAAGTGTAATTTCTGTCACACCTGTAGCCACACCCAACAGTGATGTCACGGTGTACCGATACACTCTGGGGTGCACTTCTACACTGCAGCAGCAAGGTTAGATGTTAAAGTATTGGAGGTCAGCAAAAACAAGATCAGCTGGTGTTATGTTACTCTTTAAGTTAGACTACAGGAACATTATGGACCTGTGTTAATTGTGTTTTTAAAACTCTTTTTTAGTAAACAAATAATTCAGAAATATACCAGCTTCAGATTATCCTCAAATAGATGCTGTGGTATTTCCTTAAAAAGATTTAGAGAACTTATTTTGCAGAAATTGAAAATGTAATTTTAAATAGCATATGATGCAATGTTTGCTCTTGTTAAAGTTTCCCTGTAACACTTATTTTCATATTGCTGAAGTGATTTTTAGTTTTTTGAGAGATTCTGTTGATCACAAAACTTAGGTTCACGGACCTGTTGGAATGGACTGATCATGGATAGCTCATCTGCTTTGCTTTTTACATTGTCTTTGTACTGTGTGATAATTAGCCCTTTTTGGCGTAAGCGCGTGCTGATCAAATAAATGTGTATTTCTTATAACACATACTCCTTTTCATTTGATGGTTTTTGATCCAGTTCACACATTGTGATTGCATCCTCCTGATAATGTGAAGAAAAAGTACAATACAAAAACAATAACAATAACAATGTTGCATACAAGAGACAAGATATCCCATCAAATGTGGCTAATAAATACCTATTTTGTATAAATTCTTGAAATAATCAAGTAATATAAAAAATATTTAAAGTCATCACAAGACACTCTACTTGATTGTATGTGTGATGTGCATAATAGTCACTGGTGGAAAAAGGTATTCAGATCTTTCACTTAGTAAAAGTAGCAACATAAAAAATAACCCTTCACAAGTAAGTTGTGCAATAAAAATTTACTAATGTTAAAGTACAGAGGTATTATCAGCAAAAAATATTGACCATTGACCAGTTTAAAAGTATTTATGTTATCTTACTATTATTACTCATAGATTAATGTATAAGCAAGATTTGAATGTTATGGCTTGTCAGATCTTAGCTGATTTTTAACAAATTATATTTATACTTTGGCAATTTTAATGTACTGGGAAACAATCTACCATATTTCATATGCAGATTAATGATTTTTAAAATCTTAATCTGCAAAGTAACTAGTATCTGTATTTAAGATGGCCTTTTTATCAGCAGAAGTTTTGACTTATATCCATAATAAGAAACACAGTTGTTAAGAAAACATTATTGTGTTTGAGTGAGTCAGTATGAACAATCTTATTATTTACACCTAGATTTTTCCTCATGATAAAATGTTTGCCATGAAAAGGGCCAATGTAATACAGTTACAGATACAATATTTTCCTCTGAAATGTGGTGGGGCACCAGTATAGAGAAGCAAAAACTGGAAATAATCCAGTCAAGTACTTCTGAACTGTGGATACCACTGACATACATACAACTTATAGTAGTATGTGAGTGTTAGTGCTTTCACAATTCTTGCAGACAGGCCACAACTGGAATGGCAGTCAGACAAGTGGGTGTGCCCATGCAGGCAGGTAAGCCGTGTCCAAACCTGCTTACCTTGTCTGTTGCTGCAACACATACCGTCATCTGGGATTCTGGTGCATTCTGTGTCTCTCCACTTCTCTCTGTGCCTCTCTCAACCTGTGTCTCTGTACACTAGTTTTTGAGTGTCTGGATTAAGGTGTTACTGTTAAAATAGCAGATATGCCGGTCACAGTGTTTTACTCCAGCGTGTGCGGCTCTCTGGAGGTATGTATGCAGTCGTACTTGCTTCATTCTTTTACTTGTTGCTTTTACTAGAAGCTGCTTATTGAGGACAAAACTTGGTTTAAGCGTATACTGTGGGTCAAAGGAACATGCATGAATTTCATAGTGCTTGTAATACTGTCTCCTCCAGATGAGGAAACGTCAGGATAGAATCATCTTTGTCCTGTCCTCCAAGAATATCCCTTATAAACTGGTGGACATTTCTCAGAACTCTGACGATAAGGATTTAATGAGACAGAGGGCAGGGGACCCAACTGCACTGCCGCCACAAATATGTAATGGGGATGTCTACTGCGGAGTAAGTGTCACACAATAACCTGTAAAAGTAATGATAAGATGTCTTGACTACGTTGTACCTTCTCAAAACAAATGGAATTATGATTCGATGTAAATCATTTACATGCTTGCTGTATTTATCACACAAAGGAAAAAACCTGTGGTAGTCTAGGGCGTAGACACAGGGATTAAATAAATATTTACATTATATTATACCACCCACAGGCTTGCACACACACACACACATATCAGAAATGCAAGCTCAGTTACACTTTCTCACACACACACAGAGTCATGGTAGCTCACGCCCTAATCACTCCCTCGATACACACACACACCACATTGCTCCTCAAGTGTTGACACCCATGTCAGCATTCTTTTCAGACTTTTCTGTAATGTCCAGAAACGTTTCTCTGGCTTAAAGAGGTCGTCTTCGATCCTTACAGTTGCAAAACACCTTTTAAAGAGGCACCTATTTTCATGGACTTGTAGTTTATGCCCTCATAAACATTATGTTTAGCCATGCTAGCTAACATCTTAGTCCATACTGAAATATCTAAACAGTTATATGATAGATTGACCATTGTCCACAGAGGTTAAACCATACTGACTTTGGTGAGCCTCTTGAGTTTTCCTGTAGCTCCACCTAGAGGTTGACTTTTCTTGTTCAAGCAGAAATATTGTATCGCTATTGAATGGACTGGATTGACATGACAGACACTCATCCACAGTCCCAAATTGTGAATTATAGTAACTTTTCAGGTGATACTTGCCAATTTGTCCAATACAATTGCATCACCATATACCTAACTGATGACATTCTCCTCAGCTTCACCTGTATTTTGTTTTTAGTGCTAATCAACAAATGCAAGCACGCTGAAACCTAATGCTAAGATGCTGGTAAACATTACCTGCTAGACATACATTAATATTGTCACTGTCGAGCAAGTTTTCATGCTGACATTAGCATAAATGCTCAAGGCATCGCTGAGCCTGAATGCAAGGTTATGCTTGAAACAAACTAGTTTGTACAGTATCTTCAGTCCCACCACACCTGAATTGTTTTACAGATGTTCTGAATGGCCAGAATTTGAGGCTTTCTTGATATCAACTCTGCTTAGCCATTCTGTGCCTGAAAATGCTGTGCACAAGTTTTTAGAAGATTGTATAATATGTGCATCAGGCACTCTCTATAAGATATTAGAAAATATCTGGATAATCATTTTTTCCTTACCTTCTCTCTGTCTCTCTGCACCTTTTATTTCTTTCAGGACTTCATCGCATTTGAGAATGCAATTGAGATGGAAGAATTAGATGCGTTTCTCAAACTTTAAAAGGAATGGTGACCAGCTCAACCACATCTCCACATTCACTGCAATATCTATCTAGTTTAACAAACAAAAAATAAAAGCCATAAAGACACATATATTAAGAATTCTGTTTCCTTTTGTTTGATTTGATGATGACAGGTGAATTATTTGTATTTGATAAGTAATGCTGAAAACTCAAGAAAATGTAAATGAAAAATGCACATTTGAACAATTTGTAGGATTAAGATAAATAGATTTTTTTTTAATGTTTGACATCTGCCTCTTGCACTCACTGACACAACTTTTGTCATTTCTTGTTTTTGTAAAAGGCTAGTTCAACGTGGTGTCTCTCTGCAGATTTAACCATGAACAGGTTAAAGAAATGCAAACAATTACATAATTATATTCCAACCTTGCAATAATGCAACTTAATGTCTAAGAAACAATGACTTCAGCGAGTTAAAGCAGGCTCAACAGGGAGCATGATTAGCCCATCAGAGCAGAGCACTGCAACACAACATTTTTACACAAAGATCTGAAGGAGTGTCACCAAACCTACACTCAGCAACACTCTGAGAAAAGAAAGCATGTTACACAACGCATTAAAAGCAATGCTGAATTAGGAAACATGTACAGATCTACTACATTATTCCTATTTTTCCCTTTTTTCTTTCTGCTGTATAGGTATTTATGGAAATTGCTCAAGTGTTTGATATCAAGTAAAATCATTGCTTATTTCCTAAATTGATTGGCTTGCGTGGTTAATTTTTTTTCCATCATCATGCTGACAACAAAACGCAGCACTTGTTTGCTTAGACACAGCCTTTTTGAAATACACAGTAATTGTATAGTAGTTGCACAACCATAGACAAGTTGCTGAGGTTTCCAGTCATCAAAAGGAAATGGTATGTAGGTGGTTATCTTATCATGCATGCAATATTTTGTTCAGCAGCTCTTTGATAAATAGAGTCCTCTGCTGGTGAAAGGTGAGCAGCTCAAATGAGTGGGATGAATGAATTAATGGGAAGGTTGATGGCCGACAAAGCAATTGCATTTCACCACCACATTCATTTTATGTATGATGTGGCTCTTTTAACCCAGTTTATTCAGCACTCTCCTTACTTAACCTATAGGATACATAAAAGTGTATGCCACTGTACTCCACTTACTGATTCTTGTGTTTTTAATATGGTTCACATATTTGTATTATATAAAGTACACTGAATTGCCTCTGTGTTTTAAAAGTTTTTATACAAATAAACTTGCTTTGCCTCCTTGTTTGTCAGTCTGACCCAAAATTCTGGAGTGTACACACACACACACACACACACACACAGTGTGTGTGTGTGTTTCTGAATTAATCTTTAAGTTTTATGAGGAATATATTTCCTAATAGCAAATGGGAAAGACGTCTCCAGGGGGTAAACAGGATCTGAAGAAATCAGTAAGCAACTATCGTATTCATATTAATAAACTCTGCGCAGCAGATTCAGGCAGCGCATCGGACGCCACTGGGGCCTACTGGTATTAAACCAACGGCGCGGGCTTATGACGTCCTCTTTACCCGCTGCCCGAGAGGAGGATAGGGTGCGTTTCTTCATGCACCGGCACAATCTGTGGGATTAATCAAACATCTCGATTTATAAACGTATCACTGCGAGCTGTTTGCCATGGATAATGACTCTTCTTTCGTATCTGTTCTTTATTGCAGAACTTTAAGTCCACCATCCATCGCAAATCTACAATGGCCGAGGAAGGGTGAGCATGACGCTTGTGTTCGCTATACCGTTGTCGTAACAGGGTGAACGGCAACCAAAGCAACGTTTTTTTTGGGACGTCTTTGATAGTGGGGTGATTTTTAGTTTGACTGGTATCTATTAACCGTTGTAGCGATGCGTCGCAGCCCGTCTAATTTATGAGTTAACTGGTTAGCTTAGCCGAACTGCAGGTTAAAAATGACAGTACTGACGTTAACAGCGGCTTCATAACTGCACATGTCAGTAGTACAGCCACTAGATACAAGGAAACTATGTCTTCTGGAAAAAAAAGTGGAGGGGCTGACTGCTCAGAGAGTGAGCGTGTGGGAGAGAAGAGGTTCAGAGATGCTCTTCTGAAGCAAAACAAAAGTTGCCTATTCTGAATTCAGTTATCAATTTATCTTGGCAGGCTTTTATTATTGTCAACCACAAGGTGATGAAAGTTACCTGTCAGATTATGAACTACTCTATATGTTAAATGGATAGTTTAGTTGAAATAATAAAAACATTAACACTTGAACACTTGTAAAACCAGTTTTTACTGTAGTTTGGTGATGAACCAGAAATTAAGCCTTTCCTGAAAAAACAGAACTTGATTTGTTTGAATACGTGCCCCATTTGCCAACTGTAGAGCAACTCTAGATTTGCCATTCCAGTGATATCAAAGGGTCAGCTGATCTGAGACGTAGAAGTTGGGTTTTAAACGTTAATGTTAAACTCTTCCTCTCTACGTGAGCTCTCTGGTGTTTGAATGATGACTTAACATTCTTTTGTCGGATACCCCTTCACTCTACAATGAGTGAGATCTTTGTTCTGACATGCTGGAAGCTCAACTGGAACACATTAATTTATCATGCCCCTTTTAGGATGATTATTAAGCTTTATTTTTTCTCTTCACCCATTTTTGATAGCATCGCTGCCGGAGGTGTGATGGATGTCAACACCGCTCTCCCTGAAGTGCTCAAGACCGCACTTATCCACGATGGCCTCGCCCGTGGTATCCGTGAGGCCGCCAAGGCTTTGGACAAGTAAGTTTGAAAAATTATTCGACTTAATGCTTCTTACTTAGAAGGTGGATCACTGATGATATCTTGGCTCCCTCTACTGAACTCTGTGTGGAAGCCTGCCATTGTTACCCAATTTCTGTCTGAGATGTGCCTTCAGTTTTTATGTCAAATGCGTGACAGGTGTATTAGTAACCCCTTACTGTGAGTTAATCAGTGGTCTCTTGCAGGCGCCAGGCCCATCTCTGCGTCCTTGCAGCCAACTGTGACGAGCCCATGTATGTCAAGCTGGTGGAGGCCCTCTGTGCTGAGCATCAGATCAACCTGATCAAGGTAATGAGGTTGCTGGAAATCAGACTGTTGGATGAGCAAGGGGGGCTGCATCATCGCCAGTGTTTGTATAGTTTTAAAAAATGGAGTGGAAAGTAGCATGTTATGTACTGCTGCATCACTGATGATAATTTGGCTCCCTCTACTGAATACTGTGAGGAGATTGCCACTGTTACCCAATTTCTGTCTGAGATGCTGCTAACAGTACCCTGCTGTTTTACTTCACTGCTCCACTAATAGTTAAAAGCTGAATCTGCAGGCATTTTGACTACACATCAATGCACACTTCAAAATAGAAATAATTTCACTGCATCTAATGACAGTAGTTAAATGACACAAATTAAAACAATGCGGTTTAATTTTATTTCAGGTTGACGACAACAAGAAGCTCGGTGAGTGGGTTGGTCTGTGCAAGATAGACCGTGAAGGCAAACCCCGCAAGGTGGTGGGCTGCAGCTGCGTCGTGGTCAAGGTAAATAATTCTCCCCTGTAGGGTTGATAAAATGGGTTGCCGTTGGTCAGCAGAATTATGACTTAGAATGAGCTCTGCCAGTCAAGTGCAGGTGCTGTGCCTCATGCCATGCAGCTGTTGTTGATAACTCCTGGCTAAATGAAAGCCAGGGTACGAGCCCCTTCATCTACCTGTGGTGTCTGGGGTCCCTAAGAATGGCTACATACAGTGACAAATGCCATGATAAATAGGGCATCAAGGGATTAACCTCTTAAACTCTACTTTAAACTGTTTGTTCAAATACATGTCAATTGTATGGTAAATTCTGATGGCAAGGCTGAAGTTTCTAAAGGTAACAGCGGTGGCTTGCTGAAATTGGAAAATGACACACAAGGCATGTAGAAAATTTCCACTAAACTTTAATGGCTCAGCCATAAAAACATGCCCCATGTGACAGACACACAGTATACAGCCAGTCTTAAATCCAGGGTTTAAGAGGTTAACTGGTGTTTTTATAGTGAACTGGTCATGTCAGAATTGTTTGTAATGCAGGGCATGACACTGATTATCTAACAAATGCAAACTTGTTTAGAAGTTTGGTGATCAAAGTATGTACTTAGTTAAACAACACTATTTATTTCTCTGTCCACAGGACTATGGCAAGGAGTCTCAAGCCAAGGATGTGATTGAGGAATACTTCAAAGCCAAGAAATGAGATGTCAATAAAAGCTGAAAATGAAGCTGTTGTCTGTTGTCTCTTTCTCTCCTTTGAATATTTGCCTGACCATTAGAAAGTTAAAGTAAAAACTGAGTAGAAAGTCTTGGTCTGCTCTGATTTGAAACTCCGCTTGTTTGTCTAAAAATTTTAAGGTTTGCAATCATTTTAGCTGAAGTAAATATACATTTTGTAAAGAAGACAAGACGCATAGGTCATTTGGATAATTTTTCTCCTTTATATCTACATACATAGACATTTGTGAATAAAGAAAAGTCATTCAAACACATTAAGGCACAACACATCATGACGCACATCCTCAGTTTCTCAAAAAGAAGAAAGAAAAATACAAAAATCCAGAGGAAAAAACAAGACCCCAACACATTGAATTTCCTTTCCTTAACAAAAGCATCCACCACTGCCCTTTATTGTTAATAATTTACACAAGTTTCTGCCACAGACTGCATTGTTGTGTTGTGATTATACCACCAGGAAGACAACACTTAAAGCAGCTGTTATCCCTGCATACACAAGTAATGCTGCCTGTAAAAAGAAGCCCTCGTTGTCAGAGGATAATTTGCCTCAGGTGACCCACAACAGTCCTGATAACAAGCCTGGGTGCTCCAGAACGAACCAAACATGAAGGAGTTGCCTTAAACATCTCCCCAGGCCTCGTTGAGGTCTTCAGTCGGCACAGGGTTTCAGTCTGCTACAGCTGCGTGGACAGAAGACAGGGTTTTCACAGAGGTCCGTCCCCACCATCAGGGCCAGGGAGAGAGGGAAGGGGGCGGGGCTGAGCAGGGATTCATTGGGTAGCTGAGTCATCTCTTAACCCCACTGTCCTTTTCTTTACCTCCTTTCACCTCTCCTTTGCTTCTTAAGACCGTTCAGAGTTTGTAAATCCAGATGTTCCAAAAAAAAAAAAAAAAACAAGACAAAAAGAAAAAAATCACAAAAACAGTTGCAGTGTATTGTGTTTGTTCTTAAGGAGGTAGGGAGGGGGGGGGGGGGGGGGGGGGGGCTGCCTGGCTGACCACGTCCATGGTAACATTGCTTGAGTCCATATTGCTATAATAGTTACAGGTACTCAAACTCCAGTGCTTGGTGTAATGCCAGCAGGTCAGAGTGACTGGATATCCTCCAGAAAGGCATGTTGTGCTGTGGAGTGAGCACACACACATCATTAAAACCAGCAGTACTGTAGCTCAAATACTTGATGCACACCACCACCTAATGTCATGCAAGCTACACTACAATAGCTTGCTTTCCGAAAGCACTGCAGAGAAAACCCATGCAATCCTAAGGCTTAAAGGAATAGCTCAGCATTTTGGGGAATATACTTGTCCGCTTTCATGCTGAAAGTTAATTTTATTTCCCAAAATGCTGAACTATTCCTTTAACAGTCCCAGCGCCCAGCATTATAAATGAAACCCAAAGCTGGAAATAGGACTTACACAAACCAGAACATGTCCTAGCGCTACAAATCAGCATAAAGCACTACTTGTAATCTGTTATCTTTGTGATATAACTCAACTTTGCTCCCACATAAACCACAAAATCAATGAAAAATATGACTCCACACACCAGCAGATACCAACCAGCATTATTTCTCCAAACAAATGAGATTGTTCAAAGCTTATTCACTGTGTACATTTGGGCAGCCGTTCATTTTTAATGTCTAATGACACAACAATCAAAACACACATTTTAGAAATATATAATGCAAATGAATTAATTTAATTTAGACTATTATCAGTGGATGAGCCACCTAAACATTAAGGTGCAAAATGTACAACTTTAGCCAAGCTTCAATCTCACATTTTCACTCTAACATTTTTCCTGTCACTCCATAAAAAAAGAAAAGAATTTTTTAAAAAAGCAACGGAAAAAGGTAAACGACCAACACAAAACCGCTAGAGCAAAGAAAGGCAGGCTTCGTCCAATCAGAGCTCACACTGTGTGGAGTAGGCGGGGTCACGGTGAGGTTACGGGTCCATTACCTTTTTGGCTGCCTGCTCCTCTTCCACACCGTCCCCAATTACAACATACACTACTTTCCTGCCAAACCTTTGCATTATGCGTTCAAAGCAACTCTCTTTTCCTGTAAAAAAAACAAATAAACAAGGGGGGAGGAAGGAGGAGGGGTCACAAGGTCAGAGGGGTCAAAGTTCAGAAGTCGTTTGTTTACCTGGCTGGCCGCATGCTCTTCATCCTTCCCATCGCCAATCACAACATATGTAATGTTAGTGCCAAAGCGGGAGACTATACGCTCAAAACAGCTCTCTTTGCCTGGAGACAAACAAATGGCTTTCACAGGTTTTTTTTTTTCCCTTTGTTGTTTAGATGGAAATAAAACACAGGAAGAGGCAGAGCTGTGTGCATCAGGGGGTGAAGTGAGGGATGAGAAGAGACACACACATAAAACATAAAACACCATTTTCCCATAACAGATTGATCAGTCTTGATTATTCCTGACACCCACATGCTGCATCCCGAGAGGTACTTCAGTTCAGATAAATATAATCAGCCCGGTTGCCAAGACAACTCAACGAGAAGATGGGCTTGTGAGTGACGCCAGAAGACACACCCCATATTAACCTTTGGCCTTTCTACACATGATGTCAATTGCATATAAAGTAATTCCATATGCAAAGTAATGTATCTAGGAGTCCAAGAGATATGGCATCTGACCTCAGACACTTCTTGTGTCTTAAACCTTGGACGGTTGTCATGGCTACCACATTGCTATGTCCATTTGAATCTAGGCACCATTGGGTTGAATTGGGTGTAACATAAGCTCACAAACACACACACACACACACACACTCTTGGCTTGAGTTGTCTTTCCTGAGTGTTTTGGCTCTCTAACCCGCCCCCCTTCAGTCCGAGTTGTTTTGTTTCCTGTGCTCAGATTGATGCACGGTTGAATATAATTTAATGCTGGCCACAGCTGCGGTACATTGGCGTAACCGGCTGAGGCTCAGGCTAATAGAGTCCATTCAGAACGCGGGCGCCCGGCCTTGAAAATCCCACGAGTGTCAGAGTTGTTCGAGGCCAGATCAGGATCATGTGAGGTGAGGATAGATATTATGCTGTTTAGGTTTCAGTGTGAGCTGAAAGAATAAGTCTGGGATTAAACATGGTATTTTCATTTTAAATGGTCTGTGTGTAAAACACACCAGAAATACTGAATTCTTTAGTTAAAACAAAATGATGTAACAAAAAGAAGAGGACAGAGGACATATCAAGGAGATGCTGCAAGTGGTCTTACTCTCTCAGAAAGAGATCATTCATCAGCAGGTACAAACTGTACAAAATACACAAACGTTGCATTAATCCTAGTAACTTTGTGTGTTCAATCACAAATTTAATCTCTCACTTTATGTTGAAATGTCATGTTTAAATGATGAATTGTCACTTTTTTTCACCATTGTCCTGGCTTTATATTATATGTACCAGGACCAGGAGATGGTCATCAGCCATAAATAGTGTTGTTTTGGATTGCAAAATCAGATTAAGTTCTCCATTTCACATGGAACTTGGGAACAAATAACAGTAAAGCTAATCAAAGGAGTAACAGTTAATAGTATTGAATGAGGGAATGGAAGTACTAATGAAGAGACAAGAATGAACTATGATGTTAACTATGTAGTTATTACTGTATAAAAATGAATATAGCCATTTTATTTGTTAATCAAATTTCAAAACTACACTGCATATTATTTATTTGACAGTGGTTGAGGCTAAGTGTGGCTAAAGCGTAACCAGCATGATCTATTCTTTAATGTGCACTGGATTCTGTTTTTCTTTCTCATACACACACGTACGCACACATATACACACAAAAAGAGTATAAAATGAAGCATACTGTAACTCAACCAACTGTTCAGTGAACCTGAGCCCAGCTAAGGCAATAAGTCTAATATCATAACAGGGAACAGGATATCAGTAACATATGGAGTAGATGAAGAGACTGGAATTAAATGCATAACCAATAAAAGTACATGGACTTTGAACTGCTAACGATCACAGCAAATGGTGAGTATACTCACTACCATTTAATTACCCATTCCACATTATTCTGTATTATCATATTAGGATTATTGGGTTTAGAATCAGCAGTATGTGTGGTTGTGTAAAAAGGAGTGTTTATGTCTTATCGGTTTTTGTCGACTGCAACATTCTCATAGGTGCAGCTAGATCCTAGACTATATGGAAGAGAACTTTAGCCAGTTTGTATGGCTGCGCTATGGCTACCAAATATATTTATACAGTTACTCCTGTGGGACAGAGATAAGAAAAAAAGAGAAGGATCGTGTTATTTGTAAGATGGGCAGCGGGACAGATGAACGGATCGTAGATGGAGAGATGGATTCGCGAATCAAATGCCGCGAATCTGCATATTAATTAACAGGGGGATGAGCTGCAGCCTGTGAGTGAGAACAAATGAAGCGCACCTGGAGCTGATGATGGATAAGGACTTGAGTGCGTGGGTGAGCTTGTGAGTCAGTCAGAGCCTCGACTCTGCCTGAGTTTCTGCAGCCAGGTGTCTCTTGCTGACCTAGCAGGCCTAAATACAGCAAGAACTTCTATCCTCAGGGAGTAACATGGCCTAAGAAAAGGCTAAAAAGCAGGGACAGGCCAGACATTATCAGCAATTATGTCCTGACCTGACCTATCACATTTTTAGAGGCCAGTGCTAGAGTCCACTGGGGTAAGACTTGTGTATATATAGACTGACTGTACACCATCATGGCAATTACAAAGCCAGCTTTGCAATAATGTATTTTGGCTGCTGGCCCACCTAGTGGAAAAATATAAATACATTTTCCCAATCTTTGGTACAAAATTCTAAATTTAGTAAATTATAATACTGTCGTTGAAAATTACAGTCATATAGAAAAATTTGTGATGAATTTACAGCTTCAACTTAACAAAACCTCTCTCTGTATATATATTATCACCCTCTACGAAGCCACGTTATCCAATAATCTCCCGTCTGATTGTCTTACCCCCCACATTGTTTTTGTATGTGCTATACAACTCTTTGACTCGTCGGTAGCGGAAGGCCAGTTTCCATCCAGCCGACCCCTACCATGGACACCCGAGCTTTCTTTTCTTTGTGTACAGGTTGGTTTTCTGCCAGCCATGCATGGGCTTACCAGCTGCAAAACCGTGGCACCAATAATACAATGATATATGCCTTATCTAGCAACTGCCTGCAGAAACAAAAGACTGATGGTTATTTTGTAATTCAGTATAATAAACATAACTCCTGACGTGTTTTTAAAGAATGCATTTCACTACTACTATCTTTAAATGGCGTGAATGGAGTGAATTTTATACATTTTAATATCTATCTGAAATCATTGATCAACTGAACGTATCACAAACCTAAATAAAGAACAAATAAAACCTTTTTTGAGTGTTTAAATAATAAAATCAGAACAAACATTGTTATCTGTAAATTTGTAGCCCAGGAAAAACACTATCAGCTGTTTACACTGTGTAAAATTGTAAAATGTTAATGTTCTCACCTTAAGTCCTGGCCATTGTCATCTGACGATACATCATCAATATGTACCTGATCACATTCCTGTATACACAAACAAATTAAACAAAAATAAGACAAGATGCATGAACATATTCACCCATTTACCATAAACAATTATAATAAAACAGTATGTGCTAAAATTTAAATATAACCATAGTGCAGAACTTACATTAAGTGGTGTGTTACATCACTTTACACCACTAGAGGACAGTAGTAGTATTTCACTGAATGACAAGTATGGCTTCAAGAAACT
The DNA here is from genome assembly GCA_033238685.1 of Lates japonicus. Lineage (NCBI taxonomy): Eukaryota > Metazoa > Chordata > Actinopteri > Centropomidae > Lates > Lates japonicus. Next base: position 6,344,879 of record BRZM01000038.1, on the reverse strand, counting down.
TGTACTTAATGTTGTGCTGTGAGCAAAATTTAAATACTACAGGCCTTTCAACATGTCCTTGAAAATGATGTGTGTGTGTGTGTGCGTTTTCTGTGTCGTCAGTCTCTCACCTCCAGGTCATTAAAGAATAAGTGTGTGTCGGCCAAGTTGAAGATCATCTCCTCCATCCTCAGACCTAGCGTTACCGCCATGGGAGGGTCCTAATCAGGGAGGAAGATGACATCGTCATGACATCGCCATGGATAAATTCCAATCATAATGGCAATTATCCTCCACCTCTTCCTAGTCCTAAAAACTATTTCCAGGTTTTAAGCATTTCCACTTATTCCAGCCTGGCACCCCTACTACTACCCCACGCCACCCTCACCCTCACTTGGTAGAGTTGGTATGTCTCACTCATCATAGTAGATGCTGAGATAATGCTTGCACTTGTCTCCATTCCTACCAACATTCCTGCTTGTAGGGGCTAGGGTTTGTTGGGGGAGAAGAGTGTGTGTATGCATGTGTGTGCCTCAGTTTCAGTGTGTATTGTAGTAGGTACCTCCCATAAAGGGAGGTGCCGCAATGTATGGTATGTAAATAGTGTGTGTGTGTGTGTGTGTGTGTGTGTGTGTCTGGGGAGAACGCAGCCTCGTTCTGCCAGCCCGAGGCTCAGCTGCAAAAACCATCATCTGTGATAGGTCAGCGAGGGTCGACAGCTTGCCGCGCGATTCGCTGACGCCGTCAGACGACCAGAATAGAAAGAAACTGACAGGAAGGAGAGTGAAAGTGAGCGAACGAGTGAGCCACAGAGACAGAAAGAGAAAGAGAGAGAGAGAGAGAGATGATCGGCATTCCTGAGTGCAGAAAGTTCCAAAAAAAATAGAGGAAGCTCCATACAGTTAAGATGTAAGGCTCTAAAATAATACAATCACATAGTGATAGGCACCTTGGGCTTGTGTCTTTTTCCTTCTTTCCTGTCAGTCATACAGACAAGAGACACTTAGGGTTTCATCCCCAGGTAATCATTTACGCTGGCCACAGCCAAAGAAGAGTTGGTGGACATCCATGTCTACGGCAACACTCACAGCTTTGAAATGCGTTCATTCCCTTGTGTATCGAATCTATTGCACCAGGCCTCCAGGAAAAGGCTGAAGTGGCTTTTTGTGATATATCTTTGCCAGACAAGCTCAATCAATCAGCAGAAAATTGCAACATTACTCTGGGCCTAGAGGAGGGTCAAGGTCAGCTTCAAACAATTCCTCAACTCCATCTCCCGGGCCGTTAATGTCGAGCTCTTGGAAACTAACACTTCATTTGTTGATGAAATATTATCCTGGTTATAATAATTGGCCAGAAAGTGGCAAGATGGGTAAAAATATTCGTGGTGATGTCTATGTGTGTACTGAAAGACTACCTAGAGATATATGTTGAGATATCCTCTTGGTGGTTATGGTGTCATTGTGTAACATCTATTTTGGGAGAGGTGTGGAATAGTGTGGATACAGCTGCCACTTATATTTTGAAGGCAGCAGGCAGCAAACAGGGAAAAAGCCAATGCCTCGGTCAGGATGAGCCATTGAAACTATTTAATTATTATTTGTTTGCAAGGAAGAGAATTAACTTCTACACTGCACAACACATGCTGACTGTAGTACCACATTTGGTAATTCTGTGTTTCTACAGTAAAATAAAGCAAACCAGGTTGAATTACCATACACAGCTTGTGTTCGCTCTTTCTCATATTGAAGGCTACAAATACATATGCCACACACAGATTTACAATTCACCAGGGTCTTTCTTATACCCATTAAAACCCAATTGCCAAACATTAAATTCCACAACTGCAGATCAACTAGGAAGTGCATTAGTGCCCACAAACCCTATCTGTAAAACGCCTTGGTTCCTACGCGCTTTATGCAAGTCTGGCTCTAAAAGTAGTGTGTGTGTGTATGTGTGCGAAGTGCCAGCTTTTGTTCGGCTGCCACAAACGAGCTGTCAGAACGGATTCAGGATGCAGGGAGCCTGTACAGGGCCAGGGCTGGTGGCTATACCGGTGCCCGCAGGAAACGACATCACCCAATAAAAATCTGTAGGCCTTGGCCACATAGGATGATCCTAGATCAGTGCCAAGAACTATTAAAATAAAGGGAACCATTAACAGTGTAGCTGTTATGTGAGAAGATGAGACCACCAAATAAGTTCACAGTAAACATCGCTCCAGGTAAGAAATGATCACGTTAAACTATGATTGGATTAATGTGAGCATGAACCCATTATTAATGGCTTTTAAATCTATTCTTAATATGCAGTATATTTTAAGACTCATTAATTTTACTATATATGTGGTCATCATCATAAATTGACCATAACATTGTTGAAGTAGTTGATGTAATGTTAGTAATATACCGAGGGAAATGAAGCGTGAGAAGTCTGCTCATTGTGAGTCTGACTGGATAACAGTAAAACAAGGGCATGGATTTGGTCTCAGAAGTGGGGGGTGAAATTGCTCACTGTGCTTTCATAATAATAGTTGTCTGAACTGAGCACCTTAAATTAGACTGTTCAGTTGTAAATTAGATTGTTCAAATATAACATATTTTTAGAAGAATATTAATTTTTGTTTTTTAAATCCAAACAGGAGGAGGAGGTTTAAATACTTTTTAATGCTGCTCTTCTGTCAGGCCGTGCACAACCCCAACAACCTCCACCAGTATGTAGCCTGTGAGGTGAAGCCGGGGGCAAAAAAGCCCATACAGCCATCGCTGCAGGAGCACTCCTGAGGCTTATTGCTGTGAGCACTCGGAAATAACTGAAGGCGAACCAGATGACTGTATCAACAATATTATCAACTCCTCCCCTGTCTTGTTTGGATTTTGGCAGCTGGACAGTCAGAGCATGCTGTTTAAAGATATTTTAGTGAGAAAATTCATCTGAGTCTGTAAAGGTAAAGGGGGAAATGCTGTCTTGGGGCAGTCACTAACAAGATGATGCATCATCTCTTACAGCCTTTTGTGTTAATTTTGGAGCACAGTGTGAATATTCATCATCCCTCGTTTAATCAAATCATGCCATTGTTGCCCCAGTTGTAACCTGGGGTCTACATTTGGCAGGAAAACTGACCGAAAGACAGAGAAGGCACAGTGATGATCTTACCTTGCCATATTTCTGTGCGTAAGAGCCAGTAAGAAGAGAATGGAAGACAATGATTGTCTCGTCCAGATCCCACACAAACACTCTCTGGAGAGCAAGAAAAGTGAGACATAAAAAGATTATTATTATTTTTTTAGAAATGTTACATCCATATGTGCATGAAAGCTCAAATGGACAGTAATACGGGTGGTCCCGCTCTCTATCAGCCTCTCCTCTGTTGTATTTTGAGACTCCAGTGAGCAGAGAGGATGAAGATCAAAGGGAATACCACATATCCACTGAGACTTGAATGGAATAGCAAGTCTGTACTGTAAGTGCTCTGTCAGCGGGTGTTTTTGTGTGTATGTGTGTGTGTGTGTCCCTTTACCTCCAGGTCACTATCAGGGGGAGGGGAAGGGTTGTTCTTGCGGCCCCTGCCCCGGGACTTGGACCCCCCACTCCGGCAGGCTCGGTCGTCCAGCTCTTTGATGGGCGTTGAGGGGCTCTGCACCGTGTCAAAGTCCCCTGAGGGGTGAACGGCAAACACGGACAGGACATTTAAAAACATTTTAGATTCACAAATGATCGACTGTTTGTCTCAAACTGCACAAGCAATCGCAACTACACTACAGTACACTCGCTGCATTAAAGCAACAGTAATGATGTGGTTTGAGGTGATCCCACAGGTGCTCTGGAGCTGTATCCACTTCGGGAAAAGCAATAACTCAGACTTTGTACAGTAATAAGCCATCTTGTCAGGTTTAATAACTCAAGGTAATTGGCATGACAGATCAACTTAAAGACGACCAAGAAACCTAAACAAAAGCGCCACTGGTATTCTGAGTGATTCCCATGCACACGTAAAGATTTAACAGAGGAGGGAAAAGATGGAATTGTGCAATGATTTTTTTTTTTTTTAAAGTCAGGTAATCTAATGCTACGAAAATTCTGCAGGAGTGAGCATTTGTGAGCACACACACATTCTTGCGCACACACACGCCCTCCTAATGCCATATGCTCCCACTGCTGTGTGGTAACTAGAACCAGACTCTAAGCTTCAGCTCTCATATTGTTATGTCTCAATCAGGGGAAGAGGGAGGTGGAGAGAGAGAGAAAGAAAGAGAGAGAGAGAGAGAGAGAGAGAGAGAGAGAGAGAGGGAGATGGGGAGGGGGTGGGGGCAGATAAAGACACAAAAAAGACGCAGAGAGCCTGTGAGCGACCAAAAGAAAAAGATACCGACTGTGAAAAAGGAGAGAGAAAGAGAGAGAGAAAACGCGAGAAAGGCAGCGAGAGGGAAAGTGCCAGTGACAGGAAGAACGATAAGCTCCTTTAATCAGGCTTCCTGAATTACAGCCAAGATAAACCAAAGAAAAATGTGCAAAAAAAAAAAAAAAAAAAAAAGCTGAAACAGAAAAATATGAATATGAGGCCATCTTTCTGCACATATGGGTACACTTTAGCTCTTTCTTATTTTGTCTTTTCTCCTCTTTCTCTGACTTGTCTGTAGAAGTGCGATATTTTACATAACTTCAGTCTAATCAAAATCTCAGAGACTAATGTAAACACATGCCGATTCTCCAATTAGCTAACGTGATGCCAGGTAACTATGGCTACAGTCTGAAGTTACTTCCTGTGCTTCATCATAGGCTGAAAGAGGGTTTTGAACTCAGTTACCCAAACTGTGGTATTTTTCTACTGGAAACAAGATTACAGAGCCACAGTCGTGGAGGGGTGAAAAATCGGACATTTTGTTTGCGTGTTTATGAAGTTAGAGCTGTGGTGGAGTGTCGGAAATTTGACTGTTTCATTCTTCTTTTTTTTTTCTTTTTGCAAGGACAAACCTGGGTGAAGTTCCGCAGCCTGTCCGGTCATGGCGGGGGTGGGATCTTGCAGCTGGTAGGCCGCTGTGGAGCCCGTGCCATCCACGCTGTTGGAGGTCATATATGTCCCGTAAGTGGGGGCGGAATAATACTGGGGGTACTGGTTTTGGCCAAACGTCGTAAATGAGTGATAATCCTGCAGAAAAGTACGAACATGAATTATGAGCACGCAAAGACGCAGCGCAAAGAGCTGGGGGGAGGACAAAAAGAAGGCAAGGAACAGGAAAATTGAGATGTTTCACTTTTCTGGAAAGGTTCAGTCTGACTTTTGAAGACAGATTTTATAAGTGTTCCCCCTCATTTCTCTAATCTTTTATTCCCTCCATTCTGTATTTTATATCTCAGAAACAATTAAAGCCTTGTGTTGCTGCTTTTTACTGACCCAGTGGAGATGGGCGCTTTTATGAGTCAGCTCTTTAAACCTGTCACTACATCCATCTCTACAAGTCCTTATAAAGTGGGGCACACCACATGAATGCACACACACACACACACACACACACACACACAGTCTGTGTGTAGTCAGAAAAGTGTGTATGCAAGTATATTCACACATACTGTATACATACAGACATGCTTTCAATCAGTCTCTCCCTCGGTTCCCCTCTCTTGCTTGCTCTCTTTCTGTTAAACTCATACACTTACACACACACACACACACACACACACACACACACACACACACACACACCATATTCCCCTTAATCCACCCACACGGGCCAAACCTTGACTTTCTTCCTGTAAACAGTCACATCTATCATAGTAGTGGACATTAAAATCCCCCTTTAAGCGTTTTGCTACCACAATACAATTCATCATATAGACATAGAGAAATTTTCAGAACAAAACACTCTTTCACAAAGACTAATTTTCTGTGTCTCTCCTTAGTTTGTCCCTGTTGCAAGGTCGCAGTGTAATGAGATTTTATTTCGTAAAGCTGCTCCGAATGAGGCAAGTTGTGTGGGAGCGTGACTGTAAAACCACTTCTGGTCTCAAATACTATCACAACTGCACCGAACCAAAATCCTCATCCTTTGTTTGAGCCGGCATAATGAGGAAAATGACGTTGACTTGACCGCTCAGACCAAACATGTGGCCGGGTTGATCTGCTGTGGCAAGAACTCCCTTAGGAAATGGGCTTTTTCTCATCGGCCTGGGAAAGTGAACACTGAAGGTTTAAGGCGACGGACAAGCCTGCAATGCGCAGACACACACATACAGAGACACACATGTACCTGCTGTGTGGCAGTGTAGTTGGCGGGGTTGGACACTGAGTTGTTGGTGGCGTAGAGGCCTGAGGAAGGAGTGAAACTGGAACCTGGACAGAAAGAAAATTAGAGGAATAAGGCAGAGAGGATAATGAAAAGTAGAAGCAGACAAGTTGTGTCACAGCGCATTAAAAGATAAGATCAATTCAACACTCTGACAATATTTTCCAAATTTTTTCAACATCAGGAGAATGTGTATTATGAGTTGAGGTGACAAGCGAAGCAGGGACCGCTTTGTTGTTTTAAGGGATGCTTTGTCTACCGACCTGGCATCTGATAGGGAGAGTACGCGGTCTGTCCAGGCTGAGGTGTGGTGAAGCCGGGACTGTAGCTGAGGCCTGTCTGCAGAGGAGACTGACTCTGGGCCAGGCCGCTCTCTGTCTTGATTCCTGGCAGCATCACACCGAGGTCTGAAACAAGACACAAACATTGAATATTAAATAAAATGTGAATATTTTTTAGCATTGGCAAATGCAAGCTACATGACTGAAAACAGTGCATTGTGGGCTATCATCAGCAATCACATATATTTCCCTCACTTTGATTATATCCTATTTATGTAACTTTTTATTTCAGCCTCAGTAGTTCTTACTATGTTGTGCTTGTTTGGGTGAAATAGCTCCTTGAATATCATACAGAGTTACTTGTATACAATGTTTAATAGTCTTTTTTCCTCTGTAAGTTTAAACCAGGGAAGTTTACTTTGCTACAATTTTTTTCACATCCATCACACCTGTTCAGTGTATGTTTTATTTATGTGACATCAGAAACAGGAAAATTATGCTGCTACAGTTACAACAGTCAATCAGCAACTAAAATCCGACTTAAATTTATTTGTGTATATATATGTGATCTTTTTTTGTTTAGTTAGAGGAGGTCTTCTGTGATTTTATCCCTTTATAATCATGCTGAAAACACCCGACAATGTTCTCCCTCCTCCTCTCTCTCCTCTAAAATGTCTCCCAGTAATGTTCAGACTAAGTATATTTTATTGATTAATCTGCCAGTTCATTTCACAATGAACTGATTAAGTAGGTCTGTGCAAAATGTTAGAAAATAGTGAAAACTGCCTCTAACAATCTTCAGAAAAAGTCCAAAAAGCTTGTCTTGTCTAAGTTACAACAATTATTGTCCTATCACATGAGAGACAGAAAATCCTCAAAATGTAAAAGCTGGAACAGGTGAATGTTTTTTGTCAACTGACTTATTGTTTGAGGTCTATTTTTGTTTTCCTTTGCCACCTGGCCTGTAGTCCTGTTTAAATTCTTTTACTTTGGTAGGTCATACTAAAACTCCTTCAGAGCTTCTTGTCTTGTACATTCATTAAAAAATAAGCTACTACTGAAAATGTGTTGGTAAGCCCAGCTACTGTATATCACTGTATGTCCTTGTTAATACCGTAGGTGGACAGTCCTGTGAAGGCCTGGCCTGTCTGGGAGTAACTGTAGACGGTTGACTGCTGCATGCTGCTAAACTGGGGCTGACCGGCGTACGTCGGCATGGGAGGGGCTGCAGGCGTGGAGAGGATGTGAGGGTAGGGCCTGGGAAAGGAGAGGAGAGAGACACAGCAGAGACAGATAGATAGGTGAAGTAGGTACAGGACATATTGCAGCATATAGGAGGGTAAATGGGTGACATTTACAATCTACGCTAACTGCACAGGCTGATAAGGATTCTTGGAAAGCAGCATCTGTTGTGTAAAAAGTCAGACTTACTTCGAAGGGTAAAGGGGGGGAGAGTACTGGTGGGCTGAACGAGGGCTGTACCCACTGCTGGTGATTACTAAAAACAGCACAATAATCAAAAACAACAAGGCAAAAACAGGTTACGGATGGTGTCAGCTCAAATCTTCTGTTTTCTTTCACATTCAACAAAACCACTCCTGAACAGCACAACTCAAGGCCTCTGGCTTGTTGGAGCTGAAATGCTGTTCCAGTAAACATAATTTGAATCATTTTGAATGGAGAGGAGCCAAGTTATCCCTCTTTAGAGAGCACTGTAGTCCATGAAACCCTTACAGTGGGCCTCATAGTAAAACACAATGTCTGTTTGTGGTCATTGAGATGTCAGAGCCCAATACTGACAAACACCCCGCTGTTTTCTAAACCCTTACTGTGTGTTGCTTAATGGTTTTGTGTGTGTCTTGCAGTGTAAAGGAGCACGGGGTCGTGTGCAAGTCTAAAAAAAAAAGACAAGTGTAAAATTGTCTCTCGCGCTCTCTCATCCCTCTGCCAGCCGTTGATGACGCAATCCAAGGACAGGCAATACTTCATGGGATTAAAGCTTTCAGCGGGCCGACCAGTGAGCCGAAATGGATGATGGTGTTTGTGTGTGTTTGTGTGACTTTTGTGAGTCTGAAAAAACAGAGCAAGAAAGAGCTGAGACTAGAAGGCAATTACATTTAAATTTCTATTCAAGAGGGATATTTAGTTGTGTGTATTTCTGTGCACAGATATGTGTGTGTGTGTGTGTGTGTGTGTGTGTGTGAGAGTGTTACCTGAGCCTGCGTATGTGTCCAGTGCTGTGTCGCCTGTCGTAGTGACTGTATCGCTGTTGTTCATAGGCTCTGTTTTCACTTAAGGAAGAGGGAAAGGATCAGTGTTAGGGAGGCTAGTAAAGAAGTACCATCACACACAAAAACACACACACACACACACACACACACACACACAAAGAAAGCCTTATTGGGTAGAGAGCAGAAAACTACCATGCAGTTCCAGTATGGGAGCAAATGTCGTGTGCAGGGTTCCCACTATAATTGATAGAATCCCATATTTTTAAATGACTTTCTATAACCAAGTCAGAACACCACTATGACCTTAAGGTTTTACTCCTTTTTTCTTTTTTCCAAATGTCACTTTTTAGCTCAGGAAAAGTATGGCAACCATAAAATGTAATGATGTGATGATTAAGTTAAAAAAAAAAAAAAAATACAATCATGCACACTAACCCTTTGGCAAAACCCCCTGATATTTGCTTACTTCCTCAGAAAATACATAGCATTCTTATAAATGTGTTGAGTGGTGGGAACCCTGCAAATATATAAAAACTCCACACACTTTGTGATAAATTCACATTGTGATCCAAAGAGAAGAGAACACGGCAAATGAAAATCACAGCAGCTCTGGCACAAAACACCAGACCTACGACCAGTCTAAAGTGTAGAGACCCATCACTTGTGTATTTAAGCTAATATGACCTGGGATTCACACACATGCACCTCTGTACCATAGTCCTTGGAGCCCGGGGCCGGGGGCGGGCTGCTGCAGCCCAACAGCCAATCAGCCGTGTTTAGAACGGTCATATTTTCACCTAAAGGGGTGCAAGGCGGGAAGGTGGTGAGGATACGACGCACTGAGAAACACACGCCAGTCTCTGGTATATGCAACATGTTGATCATTGTAAAAAGTAGACATTTACATTGTAAAAGATATTTTTAAAGGAATATTTTAACATTGTGGGAAATACACTTATTCATATTTTTTGGTAAAAGTTAGATGAGAAGACTTAACTCAGCATTAAAAATGGAGGCAGATACAAACAGCTAGCCTGGCTCTATCCAATATGAAATTAAAACATCATCAACATGAGGTTGCCAGGCCACTAGCAGACTCTATAAGAAGTCACTACACCTGAACAAAAAACCACAACTTGCTGTTTTTACACTTTGGTTTTTGTATGGATTAAATAAAAACAAGACATAGCATGTTGCTAGTGGGCTGATTATGTTTTGACAAAGCCAGGCTAGCTGTGTCCCTCTGTATCAAGTCTTTATACTAAGCTAAGCTAACCATCTACTGGCTGTAGCTTCACATCTAAACCTGCAATAACTGATTTTTTGACACTTAGGGGCAACACGAACAGTCTGTACACACAACACTGACATATGTTACTTTATAAAGTAGGAACGGCAAACTTTTTGATTTACAAATGCTGTTTTGATCTCCACCAACTCCTGAGAGAAATATCTGGCTCTTTGGCAACTAAATGCTTCACTATGTTCACCAGCTGGTTGCTAACTTTTTCTGTCTTTTTCATTTGGTGCCGGGCTGGCACCGTTAAAACTATGCTGACAAAGTGGTGAGAGTGAACCAAAACAGGAGAAGTTGCGGGCTGGAGAACCGAAATGCTCTGAACGACTGAGTCTGATGATAGTCATCTGTTGGTTAGTAACTACGAGTGACCCCTTTAACGTACAGGTAGTCATGTTATCCATTCTAAATATAAAAATACTGATTATTATTGCTTTAACAAAAACATATGAAACTGGTATCAATATTCTCATCTAACTCCTGACTAAGCGGATAAGCATATTTCCCAAAATATTGAACAGTTCCTTTAACTAACAGCTAATCTCTCACCACACCATCACAATTTTGAAAAGAGAAGCACACCCGTTAGCAAACTTTAACATTCAATATACTGTTTTCCATTTCCTTTTCTTGTTTCTCTCTGAACATGATTAAAACTCATCATCACCGACCATCTGAGAGCTCCATTTAATTCAGGACAACTTCATTAATCCCCTCAGGGAGCAATCCAACCCCTCGGACAAGCCTTAATGAAGATAAATGAGTTGCTATGGAGATGGCCCATGGGCCCAATCGTCGGCTGATGTCAGGTGAAGGGAATGTTGGGTATGTAGTTTGTTTTGGCTGTGAGCGTGTAGTCCCGGCTCTGTCTGCTTAAATCATTAACTGTGAGCTCATCAAAAATGATTTAATGTGCTCTAATATGGTCTGAACGCACAGTGAAGTCCACTTTGAGCACGGCTATTTTGGTGAGTGTGAGTGTGCTTTGACACATCAAGTTGACTAAAATGCAGCATCTCACTTTTTCCATTACATTACTATTAAAAGTGGTTTCCATGGCCTGTTAAATCAGCAATAGATCAAAGGATTGCCCTCAACAAAAGCACTTAACATCCAGTACTATTACATCAAACTGCCCCGTCAAAAAACAAGGGCGGAGAATGAGAGGGGAGAGAAATCAAGGGTGACAGGAGAAAATGATGAGAAGGAGTAAAAAGAGAGAGACAGACAGAGAGGAAAAGAAAAGGAAGAACCAGAGGGAGTGGGACAAGGGGGAGAAAAAGAGAGGAGAGGGCTCACTGGTGTTGACATCTAAGAGAGCGGTGATGCTTTAATGCTCTTGTAGAGGAAATAGTTTCCAGTGGGATTTTGGGCTTGCACCCAAACATATACACTCAAACACACACACACACACACACACTCTTTGCCAAGCGGTTAGCAGAGGAGAGCAGAAGTGCTTCACCGTGTGTTTACACACATTCTCCAGTGGTTTACTCAAGTGCTCATGCCAGCGTGGGTGTGTGTATGCGTGCGTCTACATGTGCGCGTCTCCTTCCGTCACTATAAATTCCTCAAAAAGTACTTATCTCTGCATGCTAAAAAATGTTTCTGTCTGATGATTTTGCGATAGATTTCATTTCATTACATTACACTCATCAAATGCTTTGCCCAAAGTGACTTACAGTATGCACTTTTAACCTCTGTTGGAACAACAGCTAGATACAACAGCTAGAAGAAATGAGGCATCATTAAATGCAGGTGTGAGGTGTTGATACATAGTTTGAAACAGTGGGTTTCCAACCTTCAGCAGAAGATGGACAGTGACTCTACTGTTCTGATTTCACAGACATCACTTACTGTTTTGCTGGCCTTCACTTCAGATGAAAACATGCTACATGACACTTAAAGGAATAGATTGGAACACTTTTGGAAATATGGTTAATTGTTTTCTTGTCAATAGTTGGATGAGAAGAGTGATACCACTCTCATTTCTGAAGGGTAAATATGAAGCTATAGCCAGCAGCCAGTGAGCTTAGCCTAGCATAAAGTTTGGGAAAAAAGCTAGCCTGGCTCTGTCAAAGGTAACGAGCTTTGTAGCACTTCTAAATCTCACTAATAAACTAGTTTAAGTAGTTTAATCTGTAACAAAGAAGAAGTGTTAAAATGACAAGTTTCGGGTTTAAAGGGACAGTTATATACATATTTCTTATAATAGCCCCACACATAGCCTCCTCTAAGACCACATAAAGTTTTTATGTAAAGATTTTTATACGTATTTTGTCTCTGGCTGGGGCTTCATATTTACTGTATAGATACAAGAGTGATATCAATCTTTTCATGTACCTTTTATAAGAAAGTTCTGATGTATATTCTCATTGATGAGTGAATGCTAATTGACCCAAAAATAATAATAACACAGTGAATGGGGAAAAAAAGGTATAAACCACATTTTGAACAGTAAAACTAGCTACCTGCCACAGACACAACTGCCCATTCATTACTGCAGCACCAAACGTGTTCTGCCTTCTCACCTCCTGTTCCATTGGTGGTGATGGAGGGACTGCCAAGGTTGTTCTTGTCTAGCTTGGGAGCCTGTCGAATCTCCACCTCCCACGCGGTTATGAGGACTGGCTAGGTCCTGCATTTCCATAGACCTACAGGAGGGGGGAGGAGGAGGGGGAGAAAATTAGATGAACTGCGATTTTTGAATGGATAACAGATCAACAGCAATACGCTCACACAGCTGGGAATGTCCCACCTCTATATATTACGTTAGGATCTCAGTGAAACACGTTGAGTGACATGCTGTATATCCACACAGGGATCACACACACACTGACATACACACAGAGTCATAAAGTTCATGCTTCTCCGTACCAGTTAGCTTACATGAGCATGTGTTCAGGGGTGCTAGACATTGTCTGCGGGCCTGCTGGCTCTTTTATAGTGTGTGTGTATATATGTGTGTGTGTGTGCATGTGTGTGTGTCTGTGCACACGTCTGGGCTCCAATACAAACCCACAGCCTGCCAGCATGCTTTAGTTTTACAATGTGTTCCACATGCATGACTGGGACAAACCAGCACACAAGGTGGTAATGGTAAAGTGAGAGTGTGTGTGTGTGTGTGGATGGTTTGAAGTGGAAGTTAATAGAGACATGAACAGAATGAAGGTGCATATTTACAGTGGAGTAGTAGCCTGCCTTTCATACATCAGGGTTTATTGTTTATTTGGATCCCTGTAAGCTGTTACCATGGCAGCAACGACTCTTCCAAGGCCAGGGAGAGGTGTATTGTTTTTAATACATTTTCATACATGCGAGCTGTAAGCAAAGCGACATAAAACACTCGCTCATGACTCTTCATCACCGCTGCCACAAACCCCACACACTGGCATGTTCTTTTGGTGAAAGACATAGTTTAATGTTGAGTCAGTGTGTGCGTGGACAGTACTTTGTATGAACGTGTGTGTACGTGTGTGTGTGTGTGTGTGTGAGTGTGTGTGTGTGAGCCCCTGACTCATGCTGCCCGCAGGTTGGTCACACTTGTGCTCTTTGTTGAGACATCAAAGCGAGAAATGACAGAGATGGAAGGAGAATTAAACAAATGCGGGCTGCTGGTCTACCACTCTGTGTGTACATACAGAGTGTGTGTGTGTGTGTGTGTGTGTGTGTGTGTGTGTGTGTGTGTGCGCGCACATCTGTGTGGCAATCTGGAAGCAGTCCATCTCAATGCTATGGGCAGATAGCATCGCCACACATGACTGCAACCCACAGTCAGACTGACAGGTATAAACATTTAGCTTTCAGCGGACAAGGAAGACACAGCTAAAGGGTGCAAAAGAGAGAACGAATGAAAGATAAACACTCTAAATCAACTCCCGCTGTCAACTCTTTTTTTTTCTATTTACAGCTAAACATTCATTCTGCCTTCCTGTGCATTTTGAACTACAAACACTGATCACTGTTTTAACATCAACAGCACTTTATTGTGTGTGAGATATTGAGCCAAGCACTAACTTCAAACAAAAGCCTGAAATATCCCTTCTATACATGGCAGTAAAAGTTAAGAACTTTCACAGATTACAGTGCTTTTTAACTTTCTCTCTCTCTCGTGCTCCGACACTCTTCATCCATCCTTTTCTTTTGTCTCTCAACAGCAGGAAATGATTCTGCCTCCCCTCCTTGTCCATTTTTTTCCCCTCTCCTCTTTGCTCTCTGTTTCGCTCCTCTCGGGAGGCGATGCCAGGAGTTGGTGTTTCATAAACTCTTTTTCTGGTTTTCACATTATGTCTGGTCATTGAAAAAATATGCTGCTTGTTGCAACGTCTACGCCTGTAACTAAAGATTACAGTTGTTACTAATTAATCTGCTTTGAATTTTTCGATTAAGTTTTTAGTATATGAAATGGTGAAAAAACACCCTTCTCAACTTCCCAAGGTGACGTCTTTAAATGTTTTGTTTTTTCGCCAACCTCAACTCCAAAACTCAAACATGTTCAATTTACAGTGATATATGACTGCAATATCAGTACAGCTGTGAGGAGCTGGAACCAGAGAACATTGGTGGTTTATTATTATTTTTATTTTACTATTTTAGCTTGAAACATACCAAAATAGCTGCAGATAATTTTTCTGTTGCTCAACTAACCCGTTCAGCTGTAAATAATTAATAGAAATGAATTACTGTGTATGCTGCATGCTCTCTCTTTTTGTCCTTAGGTTTGGATCCGTTTATGTTTTCCTCTGTGAGAGTGTGTGTGTGTGTGTGTGTGTGTGTGTGTGTGTGTGTTGTGTTACGGGCACTGAGGTCTTGGGAAAGTGTTGATGACCTCATCACAGCTCACAACTGCAGTGAAACCTCACCTCTCTGCACCATGACCAGAGGGGAACTGGGACACACACACACACACACACGCACACACATAACTGTGCTCCAACACACTCACACAGAAAGTTCTGAAAAACTTGATATTGTTCGTCTTATACAAACAGATGAGCGTACCTGGCGTCTGAAGGGTCTGGAACATGAGATTGACTGTGTGACTTCTTCACCTGCAGAGAAACCAGAGGAGAAGAGAGGTTACTAAACACAAACACACACACCACCACCACACACATTACATACAGTTCATAAGAACCAGTGTTTAGTGTGTCATAAACTGGCCTCATAAACCAGCGTTTATGACAAATTATATTTATATCCTGAGCTGTTGTGAATAACAACAGAATAAATTCAACACTTCCAGGACAGGAAGAGAAAATGAAAACTCTAATCTGATCTTAAATGACCTGAAAGGGAACAGAAAATGTGGCATTTAAATGTAACTATGATGCAGAGAGAATAATAAATCAAGAGTGTGTGTGTGTAGCTGTAGCCACCATCGTGATGCAAGTGCTAACTGGCGCCTAAATGACAGATATTAACTTTCCCTTGTTCACCTGTGACCATGCTCTACCACGAGCTCGAGCCCCTTCCTCAACCCTTAAAGAGTTGAAAGCTCATGGCGGGGTGATGTTAGGTCACAGAGCTCACTCTTCACCCTTTAAAAGGTCATCATAGGCATTATATCGAGCCTTGACTTTGGGGGGTAAGCGAGACATTTGGTCGTGTCAATCACTGTGCGCTGGAGCTTTACCTTAATGACTGAAGTTTGAAATTTAAAAAAAAGAAGGAGAATTGAGAAAACATGCTTCAGCCTCAGCGCCTTTCCACTGCAGCGTGCGCTCCCACTCGCCGCACTCGCACACAGGGCTGGTTTTTATATGTGTTGCTGCGTGTGAGGGTATGCGGAGCTAGAGCGGCAGACCAGCGGTTCTCTATTAAAATTCCTCTCTCTTATTTGGAACAGGAACTAATTAGAACAGTAAATGCAGGGCGGAGCCAGGGTCAATGTGTACCAGCTGCCCTATAATCACTGTGTCAACACACTGTCGAGGTGTAGGACACGCGCGGGGTGCCAAACACACACACACAAACACACAGCTCACGGCCCAATTCACCCAGGCAGCATATATTCATGTCATTTACACATTATCGCAATCACAGGTAAGTATGCTGAGGAAGTGCTTGGCCAAGCAGACGCTAAACTCCAGGTATGTAGAAACTAGGACATTTCTGTGTGTGTGTGAGTGTAGAAGACTGCGTTGTGATGTTATGGTTCTGATTAGAGGATCCTGCTGAGAGCGAATAAGAAGCAGCACTTAGCTGTTTAAGACAGGGTTCAAAGGTTAGTCGGTGCCCTCGTATGGATCACTTTTCACACACACACACAGTCACACACAAGCCACTTTCATGTCAGGTTTCATGCTTTACCGAAATTTAACAAGGCTGTCAGTCACGACATCAACAGCATGGCCGTGAGAAACTGCAATCCACATGTAAAGCACACTCAGGGCCACATACAAACGTGGGTGTAGGCTACACACAGGCCCTTATGTGCGCACACACACACACACACACACACACACACAGACATAGAAACACACAAGCCGGGCTGTTTCTGTCTCAACATGATCTGTGAAAACACAAGCACACGCAGGCTTTGATCCTGAAAAGCTTTTATCACCGTGCTTCATCCGTTGCACACTTTCCCTCGCTCTCGACCTCTCTGAGTGTCTCACCTCTCTCAGTGTCTCACCACTTTTCTTTTTCAGAAATACTTGTTCCACATTTTCAAGAATGTCTGTATATATTTTTTTTATTTCACCGTTTTTCCAACTTGAACATTTTTTGCTATTTCTCTTTAACACCTACAAATTATCTCAAACATATTTTGTTATGTGCTAAAACTTTTTCGACTTAAATTTCATTAAAAAAATACTTTTACTACATCCGGCACACGTCATGTTAATGATCCTATTGAGGCCCATTAAAACTGTACTATTAATAAAAACCTGTCATGCAATAATGAAGCAACAAAAATCCAAGCGCTCACTATTCCAGTTAGATTACTAGAAAAGAGGAAGTCCTGCGTTCAGATACTCAGCGTCATTCGTCCTCTTTCCATATCTTGCACTAAAACGTGCACTATTTCATCTCTAACAACAAAACCAAGGGCCTACAAGCACACTCTTAAGTGGCCACAATGCCTGAAGTACCCATTTGTGTCACCTGAGCCACTTAAATAGGCGACCTTTGACCTGGTTGGCCGGGTGACCGGGCTAGAACACAACCTGCCCAACTCAGGGACTCCCTGAGGGATAAATACAGGTACCCAAGGTAATTAGCGCTAATAACAATGATTTATTTAAGGGAATTACATACTGCTATGTTTGTGTTGTTACTTGCTAATGATATTCATTATCTAATGGTTGTAATAATAATGTGATCCTAAAAGGCAGTAATAAGAAACATTAGGTGTGAGTCAGAAATAAGCAGAGGCAGTCCTAGTTCTGGTCCTAGTTTTGTTTCTCCTTTTTTATTTTTTTTCCTTTTAATGAGCTCGCTCAAGAATATAAAATTTGACACAGGAGAAGCATCAACGTTTGTGCTATTGTTTCTGGCAAACTGTGAAAACCCTGCACAGGAAGAGAAAGGGGGGAAGAGAGGGAGACAGAAAGAAGAATAGCGCTGTGTGTTTCTGGTCATAACCCAACCCATCTGCAACGGGACATCCGATACCATGCATAGAGTTGCACACACTCACAGTCACACACACAGAGACACATAGACAATTGACATATGAAGGCTTTAAGAAAATCAGTTTTACAAGTTTGACACGTTTTTTTTTTTTCCAAAATAATCTCTCTACAATAGAGGCAGTGATTCCACTTCTCAAAAAACTGCCATAATTTCAAATACTTGAGCACTGACATGAATTGTGAGTTTTCAATTAATTTTCTTAATTGTGGGAAAAACACAACAAATGAACGAGATACCTTCCCATAAATATCTAAGAATATCTCATAATGATAATTTATTTAATCAAAAGTAAAACCTATGTCCAGGTAAATTTAGCGCACAATAAAAAAAAACTGCTGTGTTTGTGTTGTTCTGAAACACAGTTATATTGTGAATTAATTTTACTTAAATTAATGTGAATAGTACCTGGCAGCAACCACAGTGCTGTCACTATAACCTACTAACCTTATTTTTTTTCAGTGCTTTAAATTTTGAACCAAATCATCCAAATTAATGTTGTGTCAAATATTAAATATTAATATTCATCTTTCTTTTACATACAGAAGCATTTAGTCTGTCAGACATGTGACAAGAAAAGTAGAATATTAAATACACTAGTAGTGTAGAGAACACTACAATTGACTGCAATTTAAAAATAAAACCGTAGAATGAGTTTGGGAATGAAACGTACTCACACACACACACACACACACAGAGAGAGAGAGAGAGAGTTAAAGATCCGTTCTTACCTCAGGGTGTAATCAGGTCAGTTAGCAGTCCTATACTTCCACAAAGCATTACAGAGCTGTACGATCCACCAGCCTCCCTTCAGACACAGGCTTGTTGCTCTCTCTCACACACACACGCAAACAGAAACACACTCGTACACTTCTCCAACACAGATACACTTCAGCTCGTCTCTGTCTACCTGCCTCTCACTTTGTACTCCAGGTGCCACGTTTTTCTTGCTCTTGCTCTAGAGGAGAAAATGCATTCTTTTTTCCTCTCTCTCTCTTTTTGTGTCTCTCCTTCTGTTTCCCTCTGAACAAACACACAGCGGGTAAGAAAAGGAGACAGTGAATATAAACTACACTCCCCTCTTCCTCTCTCTCTATCTCTCTGTCTCTAAGGTCAATCCACACACAGCTCCTGTCTTCCTCCAGTAATGGGGAGCATTTCACTCGTCCTGCTTCCCTCCTCGTCTGCCTCCTCCCCCTCTTTTTCTCTTCTCCTCCTCCTCCTCCTCCCGTCTCTCTCTCTCTCTCTCTCTCAGTCTCTCTCTCTCCCTCTCGGCTGTCACTCACTACAGACTCACTCAAGCTTACATTTAAAACTAAAGAGCTTTTTAAATGTAGCAGATGTAGCTTTTTTGTGCAAGTCCATTCCTAATAGAGACACAGATGGATAATGTGGATTCCACATTGCAATTACAGCCTGTGTATGAAAATAATATGATGAAGAATTTCAAATGTAAAACATAACTCAAACAAGTAAGAGCCCCGAAAATCAAAAAACATTTGTGTGTACGACTCAAATCTTGCTGATGGCAGCTCTCGCCTGATTACTTCCACCAACGGTAAATGGAGACGTGGTGAGGATGTAATGTCAATGTCTTGCTGTGCAGTAGAAAGTACAGGCCGGACCATAAACTTCACACTATGCAACTGACCCCCCCCCCCCCAAGACACACGCACACACACACCCTCCCCCATGTCACCACACCACACAGAGACTCACACCTGAGTGCACACACACACACCCAATCTGTGTAAATTGGAACCACACGGGCTGCACGTGTGTGTCATATGTGAAGTGTAGCCAAGCTGGAGGGATTGGTGGGTGGGGGTGTAGGAGGTACAACATCAACAAGGTGGACTCATTCACAAACACACACACACACATACAAACACACATAAATCTCCCAGCTGCCTCGGTCTGAAGATGGCACTCTTTCACTATCGTCGTCAAGGTGTTGTCAGGGGAGGTACACACCCAAACACACACACACACACACACACACACACACACACACACACACACACGTACACACCATGTGTGAAATGATCACACACTCATACACATTTTTAAACCAGGCCAGCACAGCAATTCTGACTCTTCTCTTTCAACAAAACTTCACCCCACTAATAAAAATGTAAAGAGTCAGTGCATTCAAATGATAAAAAATGCCATTTATCTAGCTAAGTTTTGAAGCTCAAAAATTTCTGCTTCTATCGCAAGTGGTGGTAAACTCTGCTGATCTTAGTTAGTATTGTTTTTAAGCATCTCTCTGGTATTTTTGGTTCAGCTTGATTGTCTTTGTACTGTTAAATGGCTGTGGCAGCGATTGTGCTGATTTAAATTTGGTCCATGTGTCAACTGGACTAAAAGTTACTCATGTTTAGTATGTGTAAAGGCAAATATGAGTCAGCAAAGATGAAAAAAACATGAATTACCTATTCATTTTTGTACTGCATCTTAAATGTCATAATGTGTTAGTCTTAACAGAATTAACACAAGGCTACTTTTTTGTATTGTCATGCACTGTTCACAGATGGAATAGCAGGGCCCCTCCATCTTATAGGGGTTGTGGGCCTATACTTTATGGCCAAGATCTCAAGACTCAGTTGGCAAATAAATCCAGACACATCTGCAATAGATACCAGTATAATTAGGTGGGAATTTTAATTTGGGTGAACTGACCCTTTAACAACATGCAGAGCGGTTTGAATGTTAATGTACATGTACAAGGCAACAGAAAACAGCTGAGAAGGGTGCCAGATGAACACAGGCCTGGAGACCAATTTGGAACAGGGCCACTGTCTCCAACTGTGAACCAGCCACCTTTAGCTCCATCACCATGGTGACAGCATGCAGCCCTGTCCCACAGCATTTATCCCCCAAACCCCCAATAAACACCTTGATTGATAGACTGTCTGTGGACCTGTGCGCATACATCAGTGCGAATATCTGTTCCTATATGTGTATGCGTGTGTGCGTGTACATGGAGGACTAGCTGTCAGAACAGATTAGGGTGTTGCCAAAGCGCTTGACAACTCAAGCACTTTATTATTAGCCAGGCAGGACCCCATTGGGAGGGGGTCGTCCAAATACATCCCTGATGAAATATTTTCACAGCAAGTGGAGAAGGGAGCAGGGGAGGTGTCCCAAAACACGCCTGATGAAATACAAAAAAAGAAAAAAAAACACAGTAGTGTGGCACGGGCACATCAGAGCAGTGAACTGAGCAAAGGAAACAGGTAGTATATTAGACAGCTAAATGACAGGACCTGGCTTTGGTTTTTGTTGACTTTAGGAGTGTTTTAAAAGTGTCTGACAGAGGTGCCTCGCTCCCTTTAAGAGGCCCTCGAGAACAACTTTGTTCTTCAAGTGCAACAACAGCACTTAATCTTCCCCTCAGCAGACTTTAAGACAGGCAGAGACAGACTCTGATTCTCTGTATCTCATTTGTCTTGTTCTTCTTGGTTCTTTTCATTTATTTGGAGGTTTGAGATTTTTGGGGGGATTTATTTTATTGTAGTTATTAAGAGCAATTTTAATAATTTTACATCTACATTTTGAAATTAAGCAACTAATCAAATATGACTTTGAAGGGGTAGTTTGACATTTTGGCAAATATTCTTTATCGCTTTCTGTCCGAGAGATGAGAGGATCAATACCACTGGCATGTCTGTTTAAAAAATATGAAGCTTCAAATGCGAACACCAGTATCTCTAAAGCTCACTAATTTAACACACTATAGTTTAATTTGTGCAAAATCAAAGTGTAAAAACTAAAAGTTGTGATTTTACCAAAGCCAGGCTAGCTGTTTCCTCGTCCTTCCTCATAATGCTAAGCTAAATTAACTAGCTGCTGGCTGTAGCTTCATATCTATATATCTGTCTATTGTATAGACATGAGTGTGGTATCAGTCTTCTCACCTAACTTTTGGGAGGAATGCAAAAAGGCAAATTCCAAAAAATATTGAATTGTTCTTTTAAGATTTTTAACTTAAAGAAAACCTGCAAAAGTCAGGAACAGACAAAGATGCTATGCTTTAGCTGTGTGTCATGAGGGTTCATGAGGAGAAATTATTTTTAAAAGTTTCTCACACAGGCAGAAACACAGGTACAAAACACACACACACACACACACACACCTGTGCAACGTGATCATCCAGCCACCCCTGCCCCTGACATCGGCTGGTGTGTCAACCACAAAACACACTCATGAAGGATGTTACTCACCACACAAACATGTCCTCCATCTCTATCTATCCTCCACATTCTCTCTCTCTCTCTCTCTCTTTCTCTCTCTCTCTCTCTCTCACACACACACACACACCAAGTCTCACCCGTTTACCTGCCCCCTGCTCAAAGCTCTCTGCTCTCCCCATTTGTATGAGTGGTTATCGGTGTGGTAACTCAATCCCCTTCCTTTCATGTAAAATACATTGTGCCGAGCCTCCTCCCTCCCTTCCACCACTCTTCCTCCACCCACCCCCCAGTTCCCCCAGCCTGGGGAGGTGTAAAACTATCCCTCTCTTTATACCTCCAAAAATGCCCCTTTTTCAGGTGTAGTAGGAAGCTATAAAAGAAAAAAGAAATGAGGGAGTGAAAGGGAAGAACAGGGTGAGTCTGTGGAGCAGGGAGGAGGTGGAGGAGGAGGAGGTGTTTGGGTGAAAAGGTACTCTCCAAAAACATCTCTCTCTCTCTGTCTGACTAGGTACCTCTCTCTACCTGCCTATGCTCACATGAAACTGCCAAGAGCTGACTGGCGTTGCTCACAATTTGAGGGACACAGAAATGAAAGTATGTTCACACGCAGTTTCTGCACCTCGAGTATCACATGTCTTTGAACCTTCGCCCAGGGAGAGAGAGAGAGAAAAAAAAAAGACAAAAACAGAGCTAAAACTAGACGTTGGCCTCTTCGTTGAACCCCCAAGACAATACAAACGATCTGAGAAATGAGAGAACAACATGCAGCATGGTCGCTCCAAGCTATGTAGCACTGAGATGTTGCGCCATTCAAGACAAAGAAAGAAGAAGAGTCTGGCATATATTCCCTCTCAAAACCACAAACTGTCATTTTTACATTTAGGTATTTGCACAGATTAAACAAGCTTTTTATAATGTGTAAGGAACTTTAGTGGTTCTGGTGGGGGAATTTTTCCCTCTTTCTCTCTCTTTTAACCTTCACTCAGAGCCAAGTTTTTCCTGTTTCCAGCATTTTTGCCAAGCTAAGGTAGCAATCTTCTGCCTGTAGCATTACTTCTAACATACAGAAATGAGAGTGGAATCAGTCTTCTCATGAAACTCTTGTAATAAAAATCAGTAAGCCTATTTCCCATTCTGTCAAATTCTTCCTTTAACATGAGGCAGAAGAAGAAATGACATGGGGGCCAAGAGTGAGCGTCTACCCTGCATCCAGACAAATCTGGGGCATTTAGACAAGGCATCATAACTGCTGTGATACCACACTTGTGTATATGTCATATATGCAAAGGATTTGCCATTTTAAGAGTATTTTGCCAAGAAATCTGTCCAGATCCTGTCCTTATATGTTTAAAGTACATCATCAAGGAGACGAAAAATGTTAACTTCCCAATGACCTGTCCTATGAAATCAGTTTTACCCTCCTAAATCATTCTTAAATCCCCCTGCTTCAATTTCAAAAGTTTGATACCACACTGATGTCTATATGATCGATAGATATATAGATATGAAGCTACAGCCAGCAGCTAGTTAGCCTACCTTAGCATAGCGACTCGCCAATGCTACCCTGCATAGCTCTTGCTAGCTTGGTGCTATGCCTCCTGGCTAAAATTTCACTTTTACAGAGTCATGTGATTCCGATTTTTATTAAATGATGCATTTCTTCTGATGACAAGGCATGGAGTTGAATTATTATTTGAATTATAAGCTAGCAAGTAATTCCTGCTGGGTTTAAAAATAAGGGAATAGTTCAAGGGTGGTCAATTAAACTCACTAAATTTATAATCCCCAGCAAAATTTTTAATTATTTAATTAAATTTTTTTTAATTGACTTGTTGTGACTACACGTTTGGGGGAGGAGGGGCAGTAGAGGAGAACAGTAACTAAGGCTGCTCTCCATCCCACTGGCTGTCCTGGTGGTCTTCATATCTGCCATTTAAATTGGCTCCTCATTGTCTCGGAGAGCGAGGGGATCACAGACATGATTTAATGCAGCTTTAGTCGGTGGAGACAAATGAAAAGTCACTGACGGATGTGTGTGTGTATGTATGTGTGTGCGCAGGCCGGTTCTGCGCTGTTAATTGTGAAGCGTTTGGCCTCGACTGCCCCTGCTCAGCTAATCTGATGAGAGTGATTAAAAAAACAACTGGGAGAAACCTAAACCAGTCCATGGCTGACCAACCACACACACACACGCACACACATAAGCACTCCGGCCATCATTCTACTCAGTGGCACAGAAACACTCTCAAGAACACACAGCTCGACATGAAATATCTAAAAAATACAGTATACATCAATAGAAAGAAAGAGGGACTGATAACTGCAGAGTGGTGTGAGGATAAGTGTACTGTTGAAATAACTAATTGTTAACATTTTTATATGGACAAAATGATTAATAATTACTTCAGCAGCCTTTAATAATTGATCTGAATGACTCAATACATGGGTCAATACATGACTCCCAGCTCCATGCTACACAATGTGTATGAGTCATAGCACGAGCACGGATTAGTAACCAAGATAGAGGCTGTCACGGTATAGCCTATAGGATATAATATTACACATATGTCCTAATTCTATTAACTTATGCCTGTTTGTTAACAATAGTAATTTAATTGAAGGCTTGATTTACAAACTCAGAAGAAGAATCTTTAGTACAACAAGCAGCAGCTCACAGATTGGGCAGTCATTACAAGCTCATGCTGTGAAGCCAAGCAGAGGTCAGATCAGCAGAACTTTACTTGAAGTTCTAGCGACTGACACCTTAAAGCTACTTAAGGGGAAATAAAGGGTGAGTGAAGGATATAATTTTCAGCCAAATTTAGCTCAGTTTTAACAGATGCCTTTTCTGGGCTGTGACGTTATCATCTGCCACTGCAACAAACTTTAGAAAAAAAAGGAAAGTAAAAGCTGCTCCATGAAAGGAACAGAGCCGAGCATGGGTGTTTAAAGATCTGAGCAGTCTACCTACATGGTGTCAGTGGTGAGCCACTATCCCACATATCTACTATTAGCTTGGTGCTACGCTCTCTGGACGAAATTCCACTTTTACAACATCACGTTACTGATTTTACTACAAAACAAGGAATTAATGGAGTGTGATCATTTTAAGAATACATTTTAAGGGGAAATTAAAAGGGGAGAAAAGGATGTTAAAGGGTTAAGTGACACTTAGAATGTTTTTGAAATACATCTGTACTGTATATCAACTCCATGTTTTTGTGGCAGAAATCAACTTGATGAAATGGAGAGTAGAGCGAGTGGACTGGAACAGTACGAGCTCCTCTCTGCTGCTGTGCAAGACCTGAAGAAACACAACACCATCCTCCTGCCCCCCCCCCCCCCTTCACCCGTCCCTACCCTAAGGCCGCAGCTACCGCAAACCCCCACCCCACCCCCTCCACTCGATCCCCATAACACGGCCTTTCCCCCTATGAATGCACCAACCACCCCGAGCACCTCCACATCCCACAGTGAAATCAATGAGATAGGTGTGTGTGTGTGTGTGTGTGTGTGTGTGTGTGCACCAGGAAAAAGGTCAGGTAAGACAGCGAAGAACTGAAAAGCAAAAAGTGCACATGCAAGTGTTATGCGTGAGTCTAATTCTGTCTAAGTGTCTAAGTGCCCAAGGTGGTCATAGCTGGAGTGTGTGTGCGTGTGTTTGTGAGCCTGTGTGTGTAAGTGCGTGTCTGTGGCAGCAGCAGCAGCATCAATAATTAAAGCTAATCTCATTAGGCCTCAGATCCCTTTCAGACGCTTTTAATTAAATGATGAATGGCCTCCCAGCTGCCTGTTAAATAATGCTGCTCATGACATCACAGCGTGTACATGTGAGGGGTACGACATAAGGTAGATATCCTTTAAAAAAAAAGACACACGGAGGGACATTCAGCAGACAGATAGGTATGCTCTCACACACACACGCCATCTGCTCTCAGATCCGATATGCAGCCGATTATTAGGAGTTACTGCTGCCCAGCACGCAGAGGAGAGCGAACAGGAGTTGAGTGTCTCAGAAGTCACAAGCTGTTCCATCATACCAGGCCTCGAAACACTTCATATCATCTTCCTAATAAAATCACTCACAATACCATATGTCTGCGAAGAAGGGAGGCAGATTGAAGGAGAGGAGGATGTATGTAAGTGTGAAAAAGAAAAGAGGGAAGGGCAGAAAGTCCCAAAAAAGGGACAGTAGAGAGCTTGGGGGTGTGAGAAAGATAAAGATAAAGGAAGACAAAGAGGGAGAGACCACAGGCCAAATTAGAGAATGAGAGCAACAGGTAAAGCAGAGGACAGGTAAGGGTGCCAAAGCGCCCTAGGCTCCAGACAGCATGGACCTGGCTATGAGAAAACTCATAATCCCTTCTGTTTCTCCCCACCCCCACCCCTTTCCTCCCCCTCTCCGCCGTCCACCGCCCCCCGCTCTCGGGCTGGCTCTGTATCGGATTGCTGACTTCACAATAGGCCCTGAATCATCACTCTAGCCGGAGACACAGAGGGAGAGACGAGGAGGCGGGCAGGCCAGAGGATAGAAAGAGAAGGTGGGACAGACAGAAAGACAGAGGTACGGAACGGACAGGCAGACAGAGAGAATCAAGGACAGGGAGAGTAAGATACGTCTCTCTGGACATCAGCAGCTGGTTAGATCCAGTTCAAACACGGTCACATGGACAAAGGTGCTTCCTCAGGAAGTCGTAAAAAGATCAGTAAATAAATCTAGCACAAACTGAAAATAGAAACACAAAACTGATATGGTCTCAGTGATAATGGAAAGCTTGCGGCATGCTATAGGATACTATACATTTTAATGCACTGCATACCACTTTTGTGTCATTTTTCAACATGCAGGGTATACTTCAGCATTATTAAACTTTTTTATGGTTATGTTCAGGCACTCACAGCACTCGGTTAAGGTTAGGGAAAGACTGTGGTGTGGTTTAATAAAGAAAAACTTCACTGGGACTTCAAAACCATAATGCGCTTTTGGCCCATGTACGTCAGCAGACAACAGGCTGCGGTCTGCTTGACTCATGCGTCAACCTTCGACACAGCAGAGAACATTGGAAGTCTATAGGACTACCCTGTATGCTGAAAAATGACACTTCTGAGGTACCCGGGGCATTAAAGAGCCATCCCAAGGGGTCCTGACCAAGCATTTATTTGTGACAATTTGGGAGTGAGGCTGTTCCTCCTGATGCTGAGCACCAGTCTGATACCAATGCTCTTTTATTCCCAACTTTAAAATCTTGTTTTATGTAATGTAACATGAGGCCAGGGACTGCTGTGGTGCTAAAGAACTGAGTCAGCAGGCCATTATGACTCAGTGAATATAACTGACCTTATCCTCTTAATAAGGTGAATCGGATTGGTGCTTTGTTAATTTGAATAACATGAACTCTTAAACACCCACCCCCCTCTTTGGGGTCATCTGCTTTAATTAGAACAAATGGACTGTTTAAGATCATTAAACGACCCTTGCAAAGAATTTGCAAGACATAAAGTTTTCAGTGATTCCTTACATTTGGACTCCTGCTTTAAAGATAGAAAGACACCATATTTTTATGGTTTTACTTTAATGATCTGCTGTGCATTACACCTAGACTGATTCAACAACTGAAAGGACGAAGAGTCCAATCTATCAAAACATTATGTTTTTTATAGAAGTATTAGCAGTGTGTGAACGTCCTAGATAGAGCTAGTATCTCACAGGTGGAACAGTAGGTGGTAAAAGATTAAAAAGTGACACCAGGTATTCCTGACAAAGCATTCAGAGGAATGTGTAGTCAGAGGATCCCCTTAGTTGAGGTAACACAGTCACCAGCAGGAGAAAGACTCTTGGACTGTTGTACCTATACAGCAGATTCTTGGCGAATTCAACCAGGTCAGTTATCTGGAAGATGCATGTCTTGAATACTGCTTAAACAATTTGTCAGTTAATCACTTAGTTGATCAACAGAGATTGACAACAATTCTGATAATCCTTCGATTATCCATTGTTCATTTATCAAGCACAAATGCCAAACATTCGCTGGTTCCAGATCCTCTAACTAGAAGACTTGCTTTTCTGTGTTTTTTTTTTTTTTTTGTAAATCATTGCTAATTAAATATCTTTGGGTTTTGGACTGATGCACAGACAAAACAACTGTTATCCAGAGGAAAATTAATTTAGTTTGCAGCCAGGCACTAAACACATTAGTCACAAGAACACAACGATCTATAGCCAAGGACTTCAAAGGAATAAGAAAATATACAATATATGAAATAGAAAAATTAGTTGTAGCTCTAGAATGTAGTATTAAGTCAGTCAGTACAGAGACCCAGGTCACAGCCCATCTGGCCTCGGCGACCCCTCTGCTACCTCTCTGATTCTACGCTGCAGAGAGAGAAATCCAATCTCCCAGCAGAGCAGCAGAGGAAGTTCTCGCGGCAGGCAGGGCAGGCAGGTTCCTCCGTAACCAAAGCACAATTGTTGCAATTTCATTTCCTTCCCAGCAAAATGAGGAAATATGCTCCTTTTTTTTGTAACCAATGGCAGATGAACAGACCAGAGCGAACAAAAGGTGGGCTGTGCTATCAAGGGCTCTATTTATGGAAGTTGCTGGGAAGTAAAATGTTTTACTACTTTACCATGGACTTCTGTCCATGTAATGTAATTTTTGGAAGAGTTTGAATTCAGTGTCATTACTGGTGCAGTTTCTTTAAGAATCAACTTCCATCATGTTAAAATGTTCAGCGGAGAGAAATGTAACATCTGGCAATAATGTGATTTTCCTTGAAAACTCTTCAATAATCAATAAAGTGGGGAATCTTGGCATGAAATATTGTGCCTTGATTGACTTCTATTAAACAAGCACGGTCACAATATGAGACAGTCTCCACTCAGATGACCTCAGCCTTCCCACACCACAGAAAGTATATGTGTATAACAGAGAAACACCTACACACACATACAGTGTACTCTCACACAGACACACAAGCACACATATCATGTGGTTTCCTGTCTGGTGCGTTCCTCTAGAAAGCCCACGCCGGGTTGCTCTGGGTTTCTAGATGGATTCTCCAGTCTGTTTGGGGGCTTCGGCTCTGTCAGACTTTGATTGTTTCACAGGCCGTCTGTGACCTGCTGACCTCACACCTAGCTGGCTTTCCCTGGCCGCCCAGACTTTCACTCAACTCTCTTATATATGAGATATAAATTATCTGAAACAAGACTAGAACTGAATAGGTTTTTGGTGAAAAACAGACGTTTTGGCTGTTTCATGCATCTTAAATAAAAGTAATGTCAAAACAAAGGCTGTAGAAGTTCTTATTTCGTTTTTCATATGATAGTAGGATTTTATCTATGGTATTCACTTTGGCTGATTTCTCCAAGGTTCCAAAACTCATTTCTGAGAAGAACCAGCTCACTATGTGGATAAACCTAACAGAAGCAGTAGGAAACCTATAGCTGGGTTCCATCCAAAAGTAGCTAAATCAGCCTACCACCTCTACAGCTTATTGATTAAGTCACAACCTCCCGCCAAGAAATAGTCCGACAGTATAAAATCACAACTTGTCATTTTTACTCTTTGGTATTTCTATGGACTAAGAAACAAGATGAAATACAGTATGTTAGTTGCTGAGCTTTAGAGGTGCTGGTAGGTGGATTTGTTACCTTTGGACAGAACCATGCTATCTTCCCCCTGCTTCCAGTCTTTATGCCAGGCTAAACTGACAAGCTGAAAGCAAGATGTGCATGGCGTTTAAGAGTTATTGAGGAATTCTATCCATTCAGTCAACACCAACTCAAACCTACATTTGGCTGTCTCCATCCCCAGAAACAACTGTCCTGTTAGCAGCAGCTCCGAAGGAACTGAGCAGACAGCGACCGGACAAACTTTATTTATACTTTTTATTGATTTTGGTGCATTTTCAAGCCACTCATCATAACTTGATCAATCACTACAAATACCATTAGTAAGTTCAGAACATATAAACAGTGGGAGACTTGTGTGAACAGCTGTCTGTGGAGATTACGCTACTTTAAGTATGCCAGAGAAAGATTAAAAAAACAGTAATGTAAAAACTTGGGGGGATATGGCATTTTTTGAACTCTCCACATTCTCTTTTTTGTCTTTGTCTGGTCATCTGCTTGACTTCATCTCCTCTTTTCCCACAGTAAATAACCATAATGAAATCAAGAACAATGGGTTTTATTTCATGAAATTATTAAGTGTCCCAAATTTGTTCTTCCCTCAGCACATAGCTTAGACGGAGGTGACTAAAAGTCTGAACGACAGAAACTCTCAGCAGCACTCAGCTGTCAGCTAAACATAAATCTTGCAAGAATCACTGTACACTAAGCTGAAATTGAAGTGCACCTCGGTGCCACAACTAGGATGCCAGCCTACTAGAGGGATGCCAGGGGGTAGCTGTTACACTCCACACTCCTGTGTGATCTGTCCACATGCCTTGTCGCCGGGCAGATTTTGAAACGACTGTCTATGACGCCAATGCAATCTTGGCAATCAGGGTTGGGCCGTGCTCGTATTTAGCTACTGCTGCAGCATGTAACTTTGTGTGAATGTGTCTGTATGGGGTTGTAGGGGTGAAAGAGGGGTGCAACCTGACCCCTTTCCTCCTCTAACTCGGCCCCTCTCTTCAGTCGCACACACACACATAGACTGGGACAGCTGCCATACTCGGGGCCTCTCCCAGCGCACCAGAGGAAAAGGCTACGGCTAAAAGAACCTTTTTTCCCCTCTTTTTTCATCCTCACCCCCCTCCTCCATCTCTCGCACTTTTTTCTTCCCGTGGTCATACGTTTAAATCCTGCAAGGCTCCCTGAGGTCAACAAACACCACCGCTCCCCCCTCGTCTCTCAGTGCTTCCTCCGCTAGCCAACAGACTGGAGACTTCAATCAGGGCTCTGTCGGATCAAGAGTCATTGAGGGACTGTGTGTGGAGTTTGTGCGTATTCATGAGTGTGTATACTCAAGGACTCATGCTGGTCTATCTGCTTAATGCTTATACAAACTGATGCTAATGATTCCACTACACTCATAATAAAACATTTGATCCAAACAGCATCATTCTTTGTCTTTTAATCGTTTTCTCACAGAACTACATTAAAGAAAAAAACAGTTATCACCTTTTCCCCAAAGCTAAACAAGTATGTGACAACAGGTGGAGTGAGACACTTTAACAAGCTAAAAGTAGCATTACGGGGCTAACCACTGCTGGCCCTGCCTCGGGCTCCTTCAAGCGCTCCCTGAGGACCCCAGACGGCAGGCTGGCCTTCGGCAAGCAGGCGGCCAGAGAGGACGCCTGACCATAACCCAGATGACGGAGCGATGGATGTGGTGGGAAAAGGGCGGGGTGGAGGAAGTAAGGGACGGGTGGACTTTAAAGGGTAGAGGGAAGGGTGGTGGGGGTATCAGGTATCAACAGACAACTCCCCGAAACTTTGTGTGTGAGGTCCACGCTGTTTTCTTAGTCACCCGAGACAGGACTATTTCAATGAAGCAGCGTGGGGAAAGAATTAGCCACTTTCAGTTTAAATATTAAACAAGAGGGAAACAGTCAAAGGAAATGAATTACAATTACTGAATCAATTTACAAATTAAAACCTTCATTCTCAATTGAAGTTAAATCAAACTTGTGAAAGCTGTCATTTGATAATTTGAGGTTCAGATGTAATCAGAGTGAGAGTATAACTGCAATACAAAACTGCAAATACAATTTCAAATTTCAACAAACCTTGAAACTGAGCAGAAAAGCATATTTTATTTACAGTGCACAACACTGATATTCTTGTATGATATGAATATCATCTTAGATTTCGTTATTGATTGCCTGCACAGGCTCCACAGAAAGATAACTAACAACTATTCTGATAGGATTCATCATTTTAAGTCATTTTTCATCAGAGATGCCAGTTGTTAATTGTTTTTAGCTTCTCATTGAGATCTTCATCTCATATACTATTAAACTAAATAACTTTGGGTTTTGGATTTTTGGTTGGACAAAACAAGACACTTCAATGTGTCAACTTGGGCTTTGGGACAGTGTGACAGGCTCTTTTTTTCCCTCCTTTTTTTCCAACAACAATTTTCTGCCATTTTCTAGGCTATAAGATTAATCTAAAATGGAAATAATCATTAGTTGCAGTTGGGAAACATTTTCACTTTACTCACACAATTATGTCCTCCCCATTGCTATCACTGAAGGTTGACTAAACATTGGAAACACATTTAAGTATAATGCAACAGAGTATTTTTAGCAAAAAAAAATTATTGCAGGGCTCTTGAATTAGACTGCATTGATTTTAGCTAAGTGTACCTAATAAATTGGAAACTGTGTGTCAGTTATACACTGTATATAAAACCTAAAATTTCACCAAATCATCGATACTAAATACTGAATCACAAATAAATCCACAACAGCTAATCAAATTGAATTCACTGAGTATCAGTTTTACGTAGCAAACTTCAATATTTCCTGCAAAGATGACACGTTTGCAGAACTCACAAACCTCAGCTCTATAAGCTTATAGGTTTGTGTGGTATGATTAAAATCTCTGCCCTTGCTCTGAGGTCTCGTTTCCAACCTGAACAATTAATCAATGTCTTTGAAGCCGCAGCTCAAATTCACATTATAAATGATATCACCGCCCTATTTAAAGCAGGTGAAGTAATTGTGGAATATGGACATCAATATTTGATATTTGGATGTCAGCAAGACAAGATGGATGCTCCTCTCTTTCCTCCTTTCTTTCTTGGTAATTCTCTGTGTGTTTGTGTTGTTGTGTTCATGTGCAGTACAGTATGTGTGAGTGACAGTGCTCCACTGGGGTCAGCCCGTAACCTAACCCAGGGCGAGTCTGACAGAACAACACAAAAAGTGGGAGAAAAACAACATACTTCATGTGCTCTGTCCCACTTCGTGCTATTATTACTGTCGAGGCTGGCAGGTCAGAGGGAAGAGGGGGGGTGGGGGTGAGAGGGAGAGAGAGAACCAGGCTTGATGGAGGAGGAGGAGGAGGAGGAGATGAAATTACACCTGTTCTGGTGGCTGACTAACGACTTTGAAATGCGAGTGGACCTCGCTCACCGCCAAAATCATTTTCCCAACAATACGGCCTGATCTTTAAACAAGCAGAACTGGGACGCTGTGCTGACGTGACGCAGAGACGGCCCGCTGTGCTGAGACACTAACAAACCCTCGGGGCTGTGTGTGTTTGTGTGTGTGTGTGCGCCTAAGTGTGTGACAGAGGTCTATGGAAACGGCAAAAAAATAAGTCCCAACTTTTTAAAATTTAGTTGATCAGTAATTTAAATGATTATGAATTCAGTGGAATTACGTGCACCTCTCTGCGCTCTCCTGTGCACACTTATATACACACACACACGGCTCCTAAATTGATGTCTATGTCCAAGTCTCATTCACTCTGACTGCTGCCATATGGTTACTGTACCCTCACTGAACCACATCTGCTGTGTGTTAGCGCACGCACACAACCACACACACACACACACACACACACACACACACAGGGGCATACACGCATCTCTCCATTGCACCCATGCTCAGGCTTGTGTGGCCGATAAAAGGTATACTCAACCACCCACCCACACACACACACACACTCACACACACTTACATGCATACAGTAGCCCTTAACTCACCATCTGTTCGTTGAGGTCCTGTGAGGCCTCCATGGCTTCTTTGGTTGTGATCCACTGCACACTTGAGGGGCGAAAAAGAGAAAATAAAATGTGGGTCAGTGGATAGAAAAAGAAGAAGTCACCTTTTTTTATTCACCTGTGCACAGGTTTAATGGTGAATGATCACCTGCACTAACTGTTTTGCAGTGGGTCTTGTGGGTCTGACCACCAAGATTTAATCACTCATCCTCACATTTTGGACAAAACCACCCATCATACTGTATTAATTTCCCTCCTTTTTTTCATGCCTTTGTGCATCTGTCGGTCAGGCCTTCTGTCAGTGTGTTTATGTGTGAGCAACAGGAGACTGAAGGAGGAAAACAGCAGCGTTAACTTCGGCATATCATCTTCAGCCGAGGGTGAAGCGGAGAGATAATTGCAGAAGTAAATATCAACAATGAAAATGGAGAAGTGTAAATGATACGGCTGCTTGGCTGGCTCTGGACCACAGACACAGTGGCTGGCTAGCTCACTAAGACAGTGAGTGACCCTATTAATACTAGACAGGAGACAGGTTGGTGCAGGAGTCTGGAGTGATGGAGAGGCCGAGGTGATCGTCTACAGCTTCGAGTGAGATAAGATGCTGCGATCAGAAAAAAATGAAGACGGAATTCACATTGTCTTTTCTTTCTTTCTTTTCCCCCTTGTTACTGTCATACAGAGAATGACGTTGCAACAAAAGGCCCAGCTGGAAACAATGGAAAACAATGCCATCAAACCAACAGAACAGTACAAAATGGCTCCTCTCTGCTGTATCGTGCAAAGGCCGTCAGAAAAGTTTGACAGTTGAACAAAAGAGTGGGTCGCAAAGACACGCACTCGCATGCAAACACAAAAGTCCTTCCCTGTCATTAGATCTGTGGTTCCCACCAAGTGTGGTAAGGAGTGCCGCTGAACCATTTCCAGCTAGTCTTCCCCACGAAAAAAACACATTTTTATGCAACTGCTCTATTTCACTTCAACTTATTCTCCTGCACCTGCACTTTGAGGGAACAGGCTGCAAATGCTGTGCATTCTGCACAATGTAATCAAGGCTTTGCGGTGGGCTAAGTGAATAAAGGTCTATTACACATCAGCATATATCACACAAACCAGTGTGTGAAAGGTGTGTGTGTGCATATGCATGTTGTATTCACAGTTAAGACACATAAGGAATAAATGGACTGTTTTCTCTTCTATGAAGGCTGATCAGCATTTTAAATTAACTCAGTATAAAGTAACAAGTGCACACATTAAACTAGGGGAGGATATATATCACATATGACTTTTTTCAGTTAGTTCAGTATATATGTGTGTGTGTGTGTGTGTGTGTGTGTGTGCGTGCGTGTGCGTGCGTGCATGTGCTCGTGCGCCATGGAGTTTTCTGGCTCGATCCTTTAAACTAACTGGCATCCTTTTAATTTTTCATAGCATTCAGCTCCTCCTCGCCTGAAACCGAAGACAATAATGCGTCTCTCAGGTGAATTGATTTGTGCCCAAGCCTCCCTGACCCTCCCCACCCCACCCCCACCCCTCCCTCCCTCTCTCTCTCTCTCTCTCTCTCTCTCTCTCTCTCTCTCTCTCACCTTTGTGGAGGGCAGAATCAGCCTTCTTACATCTGGTTGCCTTTCACTCTCCCCTTCATGACTTAGTCTTGTTTAGCAGGGATGCAGTGGGCCGTGAACACACATAAACTGAAGTTCACCCATCATTTTCATGAGTGATGAAGGGTTTGTCTGACTTTTGGGACAGTGTTAAAGATACAGTATGTGTGACACTCATAGGGAGTGTAAGATTATTTCAGATTATCTTAGGACGTTAAAAATAAATATCTGACATTTGATGCATTTAAAAATTCTTAAGTTTTGTGAACTGATGATAACCAACTAGTTTGCCCACTTATTGTGTGTTGTACCCCTACTACACATGACTGCCCCGCGTGGCCCTGAAAACCACCCAGCGGTTACCTGACACTGCGCAGGGAATCAATAATGCCTGCCATTTCCTTCAGCGTCCCAGAAGAGAGAATTATATTTCTCACTATGGCTATTGACAGCGACATAAGAAACACATATGGGACGGCGGAGGAGGAGGAGGAGGAGGAGAAGAAGAAGAAGAGGAAAGTGGACTGCACAGCTACACTGCGGTAATTTCACGCTATAAAAGCCGAAGAGGGGAGAATGTTGGACAAACCGCAGACTCGACTGCTGGCTGGAGAGGCTGCAGTGAAAAGTCACATATTGAACTGACTTAGCAATCTTTTTTTTTAAATACACAAATCGATTTTTTTTTAGATGGCACTGTTATGGAATGATCTTCCCAAATGTCTTTATTGTTAACATTTAAGATGCAGGCACTTCCTCTTACTTATATCTGTAACTCTGGGTTTAACTGGGCCACAGTTAATATTTCCAGCAGCTATACTGAGGACGCACACACACTTTATTTGTGAGAATAACTGTGCGTAACCATAATAATAATAACAAATAACAAAAATAAAAAATGTCTCATGTGGACCACAACAAAAACTGTAAAGAGTGAGACCTATAGACAAAGGCGATTAAGAGAAATTACCACGTGAGAACGTAAAGGTTTTTCTTAATTACTGGCTCACAATGATAAATTAAATTTTAATAAAAACTCTTCATTTTGCACCTCTCTAAGATTCAAGGCCAAATTCCAAGCAACTGTTTTTCAGTATTATATTGGATTTAATAAAATACAGTATTTTAGATCATTATCCTGCAGGAGTAAAATAAAATTACTAAATGACAAAAAGGAACAAAAATAAAATGTAAAATAGATACGATATAAAGAGGTAGAATTTAATAGCTTAAAATGCCCCACATGAACTGATATTGCCTTTCCAAACACTTTAATATATATTTTTATAAGACAGTAAACGCCAGGCCCCTGTAATATTTTCCTTAGCTACATCACATTTTCAAATTAAGAGCAGTTTCCAGAGCGAGTGTATTTAATTTAAAAAATAAATAAATAAAAAGGCCGGGATATGAATTTATTTTCAGACTGTATGTACGCAAGAATTTATCTTTTCCCCCCAAATCTCCACGGACCAAATCCTGTCCTCCCAACTCTTGCACATTAATGCGCGTTGGTTAAGTATGAGTCCTTAATGTGAAATCTAATCTGTATGGATCACGGCGCAGTAGGCCCCTATCAGATTCTGAGTCGGCGCGTAACTTGTCATGTTGTTAGGGGCAGGCCAATAGCCAGGGGCCATTCAAGCCCTGAGAGCCCGGCCCCGGCCAGTGGTATAAGATTCCTATTTCCCTACATATCAAATATAAACACAAACTCCACGTGGGATGAGAGGAGAGATGGGGAGGAAAAAACCGTGGACACGCCGAAGGGATGGAGGCTGAGGAGACTAAAATCCTCCACGAGTCCACTGATGAAATCTGGATAAAAAAATGATGTAGAAATGACACTGACCTGCACCTCAAAGATCCTCAGATGACAAATGATTATCAGATTAAAGCCAATTTTATTTTCATCATGTTATTTTTATCTTTTTTTTTTTAGTAAAAAAAATAATGTAACAGCAAATTTACATTAATGGGGCTGATTAAATTCATATTGATTTACAGTTAATACCAATTTGTAAAAGGTAAAATCTTTACCTGAAAATAAATAGCTGGATAAAATCAATTTAAGCGGCTTTAAACCTGCCGAGGATGAAGTTTAGACTCCATCCCAAACTGACTGACTCAAATATGATCTCCTTTGATTTATCAGTGTGTACGTAGCTGCCTGACAACAACAGTTCACATAAAGAAATTCATGATATTATTATTGTTGTCAACTGTGAAAATTAAATAATTCACTGTCAGAAAATAAATCTTGTCAAATAAAAGTGTATTTTAAATAAATACACGCTTTGATAATTATTTCTGAAAATTAATTGAATGAATCAGGCTGAATCAAAGTCAGAAACTATGACAGCTACCGAGTTAACATCCCCTCACTTCTGCCGCTCAAACAGTCACTGACCTGCTGTTTGACACAGTAAAAACCACAGATCTGTGACTGTCTGAAAACAGAGAAACAAAAAGTGAGCATACCTGCGTCGAAATTATTTTTCGTCCCGGCGAGAAATCAGCTCCCAGATTTCCTTCACTTCTTGGAGGCTCTCATAATCAAATGCAGTGTGGTCGCCGCACAGCTCTCCCTGCTGTTTGCAGGCTGTCACTGACTGGATCAAAACACTTCAGCCACTGCTGGCCATTACCAGCGAGACTCCCCCCTCAGAAAAACACACACACGCGCGCGCATTTACACACACATACACACACACACACACACACAAACACAAGCCCGAGGAGTTATTCAGACTCGATGAAACTAATTCACAAACTCAAGCGCACGTCCCGGGACTCGGTCTCGGTGACCGGACCGCTCACTTGTGCGGGGGACACCATTATTTTCGGTTCGCGTCCAAGTTTGAGCACCAGGCAGTTCGCAGGCATTAGACTCAACTTCATTACTGGAGACCGCGCCGCTGCGCATGCGTTCAGCTGCCATGCGGACACTATTGGGCAAGTGTCCAAAGGAGTAATGGGGTTCAGAGGGGAGGGAAGGGGGAGAGAGGGTGGGGCGGGGGTGGGGGGGTACCGAGATGACATTCTTATTAATAGTTTGGCCCAAATGACGTCCTCACAGTTTTATTTATCCCATCAGAGCAAAAACAACATGCACCCACTGACCAGCCTGCATCTATCTATCTATCTATCTATCTATCTATCTATCTATCTATCTATCTACCTACCTATTTATCTATCTATCTATCTATCTGATAAAGAACAAACACACACAGTCTATACATCAATTTGTTCAATTTTTGAATCCAATCTTTTCTTACAATAACAAAAAATGGAAAAGCTTATGATTTGATCCATCCAGATACAATGACTTGATCAATACATAAAAAGATAAATAAATAAATAACCTGCAAAAAAAACTTTTCTTTGTAGTACCAGAGTTCACACTGAGGTAAGTAAAGGGGACACTGTCAGGTAAGACATGTTGCTACCAGGGCCGTAGCCAGAATTTTAGGAATACTGAGGAGTCCAAAGTCCCCCACCACCCACACCAGAGGAAATTGGAGCTAACCAAAAAAAAAAAAAAAAAAAGTAATTCAATACTTTTTATTTTATTTTCTCTCAATTTCATTTCCAAACACAATTGTCGCGACACTGTTTCAAAACCTTCTCCAAAATGCCAGGATTAACCTTTAAGAAACCCAACTGTATAGCCTGTGCATATGTCTTATTCTAACCCAAATCATTTTTGTTTGCTCTAAAATGGTCATGTCATGTCAAGTCAAACTGTCAAGTATTAAAGAATAAAACAAAAATCAAATCAGTTTAAGACAAAACTGGTACATAACCCAAAAAGAGACAGAAGACTTCATACTTTAGGTTACATCATATCAACTAAAATATATGTCTCCTGTTGTCCGAAGATGGTTTTCCTGATGAACAACAAGATACTTAGATGGAGTTTATTCAGATTTAACAATATCAGAATCAAACTTGTATAATGCTTCACCGCGGTGGATGCAGACACAGGCAGCATCTGAGTTCAAATGATGAAAAGGCAGCACAAAGAGAATCATTATGAAATATACACATATCAGAGCAGATAGCAAAAAATACAAAGTCAAACAGACAGATGGAGGGAAAACATGGTGCCAGTTAATCTGTGTACAGTCATAGACAGAGAAATGAACAGAAGTTTTGCCAATAAACACTAGAAAACATGCTGCGTGTACGAAAACAAAACAACAAACATGAATAAGAAGGTCTCAAATAAATCTTGTGGGAGCAAAATCAGACATTGCTGTTCCTCAGTGGCCCCATGAAGATGACAGATTTGGCCACGGAGTGTAGTTTATTTGAAAAATTGAATGTTTGTTATGGCTTATGGATTCTGTGACTGTTGGATCCCGCTGGCCTTGGACCAGCGCTCTTTTACCATGCTGTCATTTATTTGGGATGATGATGTCAGCAGCCTCTCTGACTGATCCGTGATTGTTGGTTTAGAGATCCTGCTGACATTCACGCACGCACATACACACGCAATACACACAAATGCATCTTACATTCTTTCCCCCGCATTTTCTGCCTCTTTCATGCACACAAATGCAATTTATTTGTTTATGTGATTCAAAAGGCTTTTTTGGTAATACTATGGAGAATGAAAAGAGCTGAAGTTTCCCTGGCATCTTCCACTGTGCACAAACACAGAAAAAAAATTATGTCCTTTGTGGCATTGGCAGGCAGGCCCAGAGAGAAAGAGAAAGTCACTCACAAAATAAAAACAGAAGGAATGGAGAGAAAAGGAAGCTGTCATATTTATTTTCTTCCCTCGGTGCAGTGTTTACCATCGCTCCTTTCATCCTGTCATCTTTCTGTCCCTTAATGTTCCTTTTCCATTTGTCTGTTTCATTGGTTGCTGGAGCTGATCCCAGCTGCAGGCTGCAGGAAAACATGGATACAGTATTAGTGATGTCACCCACACATTAGTGGCCGGATTTATTTTTTGTTTTTTCACAGACTCAGCTTTGGGTTTATGACTTGCCACTATCTTGTCACTTTTAAGGAGCAAGAAAATTCAAGTGTGGTAAGGATCTCCTCCAAATTGAACAACAAAATAGCTTGTTTGTCCATGCCGTCTAGAACAACATGTACAAGAGTTTTCTGATATGACACTCCCAGCGCTACATCAGGCTGACATTTGTCTGTGCCCGTCCAAACCACTGCAAATCAATGTTGAAAAATAAATCCATTTTATGATGTGACAATGCAATGAAATGACATGGTTAGGTTTAGGGAAAGATCATGCTTTGGTTAAAATAATGACTTTGTTAAGGTTAAAGAAACATTGTGGTTTGGTTTTAAATGACTACTTTGTTAAGTTTAGTGGAACTTTGTTGTCATGGCTACAATAATAAATACGCAGTTTGGGATTGATTGTGGTTGTGCTTAAAAACAGTATTGACTGTCGGGTGGAAGCGGGAAATGAACTGTGGTCTCTTGTGTTAAAGTTCGATGTTTCTGTAGCAGAGGATGCAACGACAAGGACATGATCCCCATCTGGCTTCCCACCCCATTGGAAGTAAGTTTTTCTTGCCTTTTGGTTTGTAAGGACCCAAAACCCAGGGTGAAAAACTCATGAGAAAATCTCATGTCAAAAAATCAGTTTGAGATGATCAACTTTAAGATGAACAGCTTTTTACAAAAATCAAAATATTTATTTTCCAATGCAGCTTTCAACATTCAACAAATATACACCTCCATATCTTTTTAACCAAGCCTTTTGCTACTCAGTAACATACAAGAAGTGAAAATATTTAGTAAAACTATATCTTCAATCAAAGATATTTGTTTTGTATCTCTAAATGAATGGCAGGATTTTTTGCTTCAATCAAAGTATAGCAATTCATTTCCATCCGTTAGAAGAAAATTCTGTAACAGCTTTCATGGCGTTCATTAACACTAATAACAATGAAACCGGCGAGGTGACAGAGCTTTTAAAGTCATTTATTACATGGAACTGAACAGGATAAGCACTGCAAAGTCATGTGATGCCATGCGTAGTAGGCGTGACATTACATGATGACTGATGTGTGTGTGGTTTGGCACCACATTGGGAGGGTCAAATTCAAACCCTTGGCATGGCCCGTGGCAGGCACTGGCATGGCAAACAGTAGCCTGATGCTAAAAGAAAGAGAATAATAGTCACTGTATACAGTAAGCACTGCACTAGTAATCCCTTTATCAATCCACTCAGGTAAAATCACCCTAGATTCTCGTCTAAAATTGTCCCACATAGTTACTGTGGTGAGAGAGAGTTACTGTAATATGAAATCCATCTTGGAGCACAATGAACTTTGACTTATGCCATGTCCACACTAGCACAGATATATTTAGGAACATCTTTAACACATTGTAGTTAGAGTTTTTGACCTAACACTGCTATAATTTTCTTATTTATCTCTTGGGATACACATTTAACACCTGAAGCTCATATTATACTTCCCCTGTCCATATTCCTATGCGCTTAATGTCTTACATCTTGCAACCTTTTGGCACTTGTGTCAGGTGGAATTTGAAACTATGTGTTGTGGCACAATTCTCAGTGGCTCTTCCGTGATTTTACATGGACAGTGTGCACATGTGTAAACACGTGTCTATTATCTCTGCAGAAAACTAAGATATAATAAAGAGAATCATCTGCTGTCTGACTCTGTGTCTGTGTTTTGGAGTGTACTGTGTATCAGGCCCACTGTTGGTCTATAGGTTGGGCTGCAGACACGTGATCCCTCACTAGTCACTTCGTTTCTCCTGCCATTAAATCAGTGAGCTTCCCTGGGAGGACATAACATGGTATACACCCTCATCTCACCACACACAGGTGCCTACTCCCAGCTGATAGGTGTCGCTAGTACAGCGTTAAGAACGTGATCTCTCTCTGGCTTCCCACCTCTTGCAGTTTTTCTTGCTTTTGAGTGTGGATAGCAGACTTTCAGGAAATGATCTGAAAGTGCTTGTGTGGCCCAAAAAGCATTTGACATAAACTGTGATTTTTTTTTTTTTTTTTTTTTCATTTTTCACAGTGTGTGCACAGCTGAGAAGGGTTGGGAAGTTTCTGTTAACAACTAGTGTGACTGTTGCACTAACAACTAAGTTTAACTGCTATCATATTTGTTACTTTTTAGTCCCATTTAACCCTTCAGTAAGAATAAGGCCTAACCCACAGCGCCTGCCGCCTTCTCCCTCCCACAGCAGACTCAGGCCTGAGCTCTGCTGCTCAGTGATTGACACATTCTGGCAGAATAAATTAAAACCTCAAGCTGTGACAGAGCCCGAAATAGCAGGAAGCTGTCGCTGACCTGCAGTCTCTAGTGCCACATGTCAGCAAGCTTAAAAAACTTGGCAGAACATTCTGCACAAAGGAAGCATGTACAGGTGTTTGTGTGTCTCTGGTGTGTGGGAATGAGAGTGTCTGTGTGTATTTACATGAGTCAACAAGCTTTGGTGTGTGTTGATGTGTCAACTACACCTGTAATGTAACAACATCATCCTACAGGTGTTTTTAACTGATCCAATGCACTAATGTTTGTTGCTTTTTACCACTAAATCTTATCTTGTGGAAACCAATTTCAACTTGTTTAATTAAACTGAAACCACTTTGGAATTTGAGGGCAGTGGCAGATGGATCTATTTTTTTGGCCAGCTGTTCTCCGGAGGGTGACGCTGGGGTGGAGGGGGCTAAGCCCTAAGATGTTTAGTGGTGTAGGACTGTGGGTCCCTTTGCCAAGTCACAGAGCTCCCGGTTCTTGCCAAAGGGGGGGGGGGGGGGGGGGGGGGGGGGGAAAAAACGGTTTGTGGGGGGGGGTGTTTTTGTTGGGGGGGGGGGGGGGGGTGGGGGGGGGGGGGGGGGTTAGAGAAAATGCCATTTAGCTGGCTGGTATTTATAGATATGCGAGGAACTTGTGCTCAGGCTGGGCCGAGGTGCTGACGACGTAAAACGAGAGGATGCTTCCAGAAGTCGAGTGTCAGGGCACACAGATAAAAATACTCGGTGAAAGATGGGCCTGGTCATTAGTGGCGCAGTCTGGCATGTGACATGGCAGCATTTCAGAGGTGATTTATGATTATTACTACAGCTAACCTATACCTCTCCCTTTCCTGCCCCCACCCTCCATCCCAAATTGGTTTGCTAAATGGAATGGCGCTTGGGGTTTATTTCAGGGTCCGAGTACACAGAAAGAAATTCTGCTGGCATTTTAGACTTTGGCAAAGTGCCACAGTTGGGTCTCAGATTTTACCACAATATTGAAAGACAAACAAAAGTGATATTAAAGTAATCTCTGAAGGTGGTGCACAAGGCAAATGCATGCTACTTTTATATTTCTGTTAGCAAGACAAAGATGCAACTGCAAGGGTTAATCTTTCTGGTCATGTTAACATGGTGCTGAATTGCTTGACTTATGCAATAACTTACTGCTGGAAGTATCAATCAAACAGTCAGTCAAATACCTCCACACAAAAATGATGTTAGATGAAGACACTGTGATGGAGAGAGAATTTGGTGGGAGGGATAATGAGCTCATTGCAGGCCGCTGCCTTCCCTAATTGCTGGAGCAAGCTGCCACAGGGAGGAACAAAGGAAACATTTAACACGTCGTAAATTCCTGTAATGTCCTGCCAAGAAGCTGCTGCTCCGCTTACACTTACATCTTTTTTTTTTTTTTGCTGCCTCTTTATTAGTGTCCAGTTACAAAAAGCGTCACACATAACACAGTAAAAGACAGTTAAAGCTAAATAGTAATTCATCTTTTTCTGCATGTGCAAAGTTTCATTGTGTGTGGCCTCTTGTAATTACTGCAATCAATTTTCCTTATTCTTTAGAGGGGGAAAGGGCTTATAAAATTGCCCTGGGGTTTTGGTCTCAGGTGCTTCTAACCTTCATGTGGCAAGGAAAGCTGTTTCACTTTCAAATTAAGACATTTAACATTTAAAAGTTTGACATATGCTCTCACAGAATGTTTGCTGGCATTAACATGCAGCTCCTTTCAGCTATAATTGGAGCTATATATTATCTAAAGAACATGACTAATGTTTTCTTCTCTTCATTTGAAATAGTGGACACTGAATATCAAGTCCAGATTTAGACTTAGTGTTTCACAGACAGGAAAGCTGTGTAGGTGAACTCTGTTAATACACATAAATACAACATTTCTCTCCAAGAGTCTGCAGAGAGGTGCTACAGTGTCTCACTGAATTCCTTCCCAGTCTTTTATCCCTCAAGGCAAATGATGGAGCATATGTCTTACTCGGCGAGATGATGATCAAGTGTGTGTGAGAACGATCGAGGGAAGAGATGGAAAGAACGAGAGAGAGAGAGAGAGAGAGAGAGCGTGATTATTTCCCACTTCGAGGGTCCTACGAGACACCCCTCGCTTATGTGGAAGCATGATACAGTACAGTA
The DNA here is from genome assembly GCA_033238685.1 of Lates japonicus. Taxonomy (NCBI): domain Eukaryota; kingdom Metazoa; phylum Chordata; class Actinopteri; family Centropomidae; genus Lates; species Lates japonicus. The sequence continues at coordinate 6,300,270 of BRZM01000038.1, read as the reverse complement.
TGTGTTTTCCACATAGATGTGTACGCTGTGTGTGTGTGTGTGTGAAGGCAATATGTACTGTGTGTTTTTTAGGGGAGGGGATATCAGGCCAGCAAAATTAGTTTACCATCAGCTGTGCTCTCGCTCTGGTTCGATCCCAGCCTCTGTCCAGTATTTCTTCCAGCTCCCTCCACCTAATGGCGGCTCAGGGCGGTTTTACTGCACCACCCTGGGGAGGCTACTGTGGCCAGATCCAGAGCACTTGGCTTTATGTGGATTGAATGTTTTATGGTTATGGACATAATATTTAAGTATAGGAACAGTCTCACAAGAATCCACCCCCACACCACTATCCCCAGGCCTAATAATTACACCAGCCTAGGAAAGGTAAGTGGGAAAAGTACATACACTGTATGAGAGACATTATCATGAGGTTATGTAACTGCTTAGAGTTTCCTCTGTGAGAAATATGGATGGACTGCTGGTTTGATCGCTAACCCCAGTACTGATGGTGGAGGTTTTTACACACTCACAAATCATATCAAACCAAACTGAACCAAAAATGACTGAGGCTGAAGTTTGGCAACACATGGTTAAAAGTCACTTAGGTTTTTTTTGTTTGTTTGTTTGTTTTTTTGCCAAAACCCACTTTAATATTAGGTTTATTCTTGAAAAATTATGTATCAAATTTGGTGCATAAACAAATGTAATGATTGGCTTTTTCCGTTTTATACAGACATGCTTCAGCTGTGAGTCTAAAGCCCCTTGGTGCTGTCTACCATTCTGCACTCAGGTTCATTAGTGGTGATGCTTGTAACTCTTCTCATCCTGTACAAAAATGTTGGTGTGATTTGCATACCTATTTGTTTATGTACAAGGCTGTAGTTGGAAAGTTGCCTCCATACTTCAATTCTGCTCCACTGAACTTACACTAAGACTAATGACTGGCTTATGTCCCCTAAGTTCATACTGAGTTTGGAAGATCTGCTTTTGGCTTCTTTGCACCAGCCACCTGGAACTCACTACAAAAGACTTTAAACATGAACTCATTTGTTACTCTTAGCCATTTTAAATCCACAATCTCAAACTTTTTAACTTCTGTTTGTACTTGTTTTAATTGATTTTGTTTTAACATAATGTATTAATTGTATGCCAATGTTGATTGATTGATTGTTCTTCTTTTATTTTGTATCTTTATAATTTTCTATCTGCTCGACATCACTGCAAATGACGGATGAAATAAAGACTTATATAAATTTTGCTTCATGCCACACAAGTTTGAAAAACAATAACTTTGAGGAAAATTATAACATGCTGTTTTTATCTTTAGGCAAATATTATGTCTAGAAGTTATCAAAGTATTAATTTCACCAACAGTTATGGTTTACTTATCATGCAAATCAAGTCTAATTTTGAAGCTGATACAGATAAAAACACTAACTCCAGTTTTACAGTTCCCCAAGTCCCCTTATTGTGGTGCAGAAATAATTTAGCTTTAGTCTGTATTGTGATGTATTTAATTGGAGCAGCTTCAAACATATTATGTTCAAAATATGCTTATGTGTCATGCATTTGGTGATGGTAGAGGAGATGACCCAGTTTTTAACAGTGCACAATAGATTAAGTTTTTCCTCAAAGTCTGTTTGGAGAAAAGAAAAGACAGAAGGTAAAAAGTAGCTACATTAGCCGCCACATGGTGGTGTGTGCTAAACACTTAGCCTGGTTTAGCTTTAGTCTGTATTGAGATGTATTTAATTGGAGCAGCTTCAAACATATTATGTTCAAAATATGCTTGATGTCATGCATTTCTGGTGATGGCAGAGGAGATGACCCAGTTTTAACAGTGCACAACAGATTAAGTTTTTCCTCAAAGTCTGTTTGAGAAAAAGAAAAAGACAGAAGGTAAAAAGTAGCCACATTAGCCGGCCACATGGTGGTGTGTGCTGTTAAAACACTTAGCCTTTGGTAACTATTGCTGCAGTGGTCAAGGGGCAAATCACTTGTGATTTTCACTGCTGAGAACCTGATGTATGTAGCTTGTGTGAGTCCTTCAACGTGGATGTGTGCACATGTGCATGAGAAAGAGAGAAAGACAGACATGTGAGAGCACCGCAGAGAAAAGATGCTGAAATAGGGTTAAAGAAATTTAGTATACATGTGCTAAAATGTGACCAATTCTCAATGATTTGAGACAGAGACAACAGACACCCAGACAGTAGTTACTGTATGTGTGGTGTGCATCTGACACTGCAACCCTGTCTCTCAGAAATTATATTTTAAATACATCCTAGGTGTACATGGCCTTTGCCCATCAGCTCCTGCGGGGTTTTTGATTTTACTGGGTGCTTGGGAAAATGTGCTGTCCACTCCCACCACTATAGTATTAATGAGAGATTTTACAAGAGGAATTGAGATCCTGGGGCTCCACAGGCATTTTGTCAAACTCTGGTTCAATTTTCCAGGAAAAATACTTTCTGGATCCCTAGGATGCTTGGCATGTGTGCACCTGTGTGTTTGCATACTGTAGAGTATTGTATGCAGTGATGTACAATTTACTAACTCAAAAGCAATACCAACACCTGGCAGACACCTGACAGAAATCAAATTAATGATGTTTTGTACAGTTGAAGTTCTTCTAATTAAAATCAGTGATCCCTGGAGTTGGGAATCTCTCTCTCTCTCTTTAGTGTTTTAAGGTGATTATTCTCTTCCTTCTTGATATACATCTCTAAATGCGACTTCACTTAACTCTTTTTTTCCTTGTCTCTGTGGACTGGTTCCATATCTTACAATAAACAAAAATAAAAATACTTAAGAGGGCAGGGGTCCGTATACATAATGGCCAATCGATTTTTGTTCTGGAGTGGGAAAATAGAAAACACATGACAAGCCAATTCTTTTCCCATTTCTCATTTTTACAATTAAATCGGAAAACAAAGAATGAGTAGTATTTTTTAAATTTTTGTTTTATGTTAACACAGGAAAAATGAGAACCAAGCAGACGGGTTTTAAGCCCGTAACTGATTTATCATTTTCCTTGTGTTAACATAAAACAAAAATGAAAAGATAACCCACTAGTCGTCCTGAGAAACAGGAAAAGGCCCGTCATGTGTTTTCTGTTTTCCCACTCCAGAACGAAAATTGATTGGGGGTTATGTGCACGATGTCCACCATGAGGCTGGCCAAGTTCTTTTTTCAGGCAGGAAAAAGAAGTAGTTCAGGTATACTGGTTTCCTTTACAGCCTCTGTGGGTGGAGCTGCAGGCAGCAGCACCAATGGCTTACCATCAATAAATGTTTGTCACCAATAATTGTGATTGATGGAACTAAGCCATTTTTTTGTAATTACTGCAAAAGAATGAAATAAAAAAAGTGCAACAATTACAAAGCAAACTAAAATAAAATCTAAATGTGTTTATGTTGCGCTGGTTACTGTATGTTTATTAAGGCCATTCATCTTTTGACATTATTGCTTACAATTTTCAGTAAGTGACTAAAACTAAATTTAAAATTCTTGTAAAAGGTCACCTTTCAAGGTTTGACGAGGCACCTAACATTTCTATGGGGGGAAAGTTTTGTTTTTTACAACCCTCCGTGATTCTTTAACGCATCACCGTATGCGCATGCGCCTCGACTATAACAATGACGTCAGACGCCGACATTGGCACACCATGGCGAGCTCAGCTCGGTGTCGGAGGCGTCATGGCGGGGTCGAAATTTAAAACCCCGGGGGCTTGATAGTGAAACTGCCCTTGTTTGTAAAATTTTTTCAAAGTTAAGAGACACCGGGACGATCGCGTCCAACAACAGGAGGAGCTCGGAAACTTATTCAGAAAGGTAAGAGATGTCTCTAATTTAGCCGCGAGTTAGTGTGGTGTTAATGTCATTGCCGGCAGGTGTGTCTGCGCGTGTCAGGCTCGGAAGGTTTGTAACTTATTGTGTTTGTTTAGAGTAAGATGTTTAACTTTACTGTGCTGTGGGAATGCAGGCTTTCGCAGCATGTTACGTCCTGTTTTTGTTGAGCGCCCATATTTAAATACAAATTCACAGATTAAAAAAAAATAAAAAAAGTCGGAGTGGTGTGTGGTCGCTCAGAGGGACACGGGATTATCCCGCAATGCTGTAAACCTTTTATGAACCGATTAAATTCAGAGAGAAAATGCGTTAGGATAAACATTGTTGGCCTATTTCAACTGCTCAAGCGCAATGTGACAGGCCTCGCGGCCTTAAGCGCGCGCACCGTAGTAGGCGCACAAGTGCCAACCAAAGGTGAATTTAAACTGCTTTATTTGTTTAACTTATTCATTTATTATGGTTAAAATACAAACTGAAAGGGTTTATTGGTTAATATATTCAATCCTGTTATTAATCTGGCAACTCTGTAACAGCTGAGGCAATCAAACAAATAGAAAGAGGCCTACACAGGTGGGATTGAGCACGTGCCTGCACCCGCCACCAAACAGCTGCTGCATTGTAATTCACCTGAGCATTTGTGCATCAAAGTATGTCTACTAAAGTTCTTTACCATTATGCATAGCATTCCTACAGAGCAGCCTTTGTATTAAAGAGTAAAATCCTTTTTAACCGGAAGCATCATTATATATCACTACCAGACTCCAGTAAAACAGCAGTTTTTCCAAGCATAATGCAGAGTTGCTGGATAACCACTGCCTCAATCTCTTGGTTGGTTTGTGTTATTTTGTGATTTAAATAAAAGTAGGCCTGCCACACAGTAACACTAACTAACTGATCAAACAGTGGTATTTTAGCAACTCTATGTTCTGTAAGGTAAAATTCTTGTTTTTGTCAAGAGTTTATTTACGGAGTAAGCCTGATCTTGCCATTGGGTTTTCATTTTCTGTAGCACTTTATTTGCTCCTGATGAAATCACCAGTGAAAGTGGCATGAGATTGACATTGCAATAGAAACTCACAGTTTTAAGGTGGTCTGCTCTCTTTATAATTATCTTGGGGCAGCTGAGTCATTTGAATGATATCCCCACCTGTTTGTGCCTCTTTTCCCACCTCTCCAAAATACCACACAGACACCAAAGTGAATTTCAAGGTTGGAAAATGACACTTTTTTTTTTTTTTTTATCAAACAGGACACTGCCCTCCTGTAAGGTGTGAGGAAAAAGATGCCAGGGGAATCTCATCCTTTAAAACTCACCCAGAAAGGTAAGAATTGCCTTATATAGAAAAAACTTAGCATTGTGACAATGTCACTGTTGGTTCCTGTTAGGTTCATCAACTTTAATGTAAGAGTAACCTGTTTAACAGACCTTTGCAGCATATAATGTCATGTTTTTTTCTATAGGTCTAAGTGTCTATACCTTTTATATCACACAGACACTAAATTGAATTTCAAAGCTAGACAATTGTCAGAAGCTTGAGAATTAACTTATTCTAATTGTGTGTTTTTTTTTCTTTTTTTCCACAGGTAGATCTACGAACCAGTAAGACTCACTTTTCTTTATTTGTGGTTTTGGATGGCTGCCGCGCCACTTTCTCACAAACACGCACACATGCACGCACACTGACTTTATATTCTCCCCTCTCTTTCTGCTGTGTTTTGGAGGTGCCTAGTTGTGGCTGCCATGTCATGACTGTTTCTGTCTAATGAGATTGAAATGTTTTTTTTTTCTGTATGTTTTGTGTATTTGCTTGGCTGCCATGCCATGACTGTGCTTTGTGCCATGCTACTTTCCAATTTTTTTTGACAATATGACCGTCCGTCTAGCCAACATAGTCTTCGCATCCAATTCGAACATGGCCACCCAATTGTTAATCGGTTCGTACAAAATGGCCACCCTATTTGTTTGTCTCTCTTTGTCTATTTTCCCCCTCTTTTTTTCCCCTCTCTCTACTGAGCAGATAGCTGACCTTTTTAATTGTGTTGGGAGTGATGGCCTCCCAACACAATTAATTAATTTGTATAGTGAGGTTATTTAGAAGATTGCAGAATGATTGGAAGCTGTAGGAGAGAAATTCTGTCCCCGTGTTTATTTTTTGGGCTTAAATAGGTAGTAGGATAAGATTGGTTCTGGTTTTACTGAAATTGTGTTTGGAACTGCTAGTAATGGTGTGACCAGGAATAGTGAGATGTTTAGTCAGGGCTGGACTGATGGGTGCAAGCCTGAGGCAACTCTCAGGGCTGGTCTTCACTGGTCCTTGAATTTAGAATTTCTATTGAGTTGAATATATGTAAGACAGTGGAGGTTTTTTGTGATTTGGTGGAGATGTAGTAGATAATAGGAGTGGAAATGTTTTGTAATGTGTTACGAGTCAGAAGTTTCTAATTTGGCCTGTTGGCTGTGTCATGAAGGTGCTTTGTCTTGGCTGTTAATATGTCTAAGTTTTAATCAATATTTGTGCACTAACATTTTCTTTGTAGGTAAATCTACAATTGGTGAGTACCTTATTTTTAATATATATTCTTGGTGGCTGCCATGCCTACTTGCTTATATCTCTCTATGGTAGGGCTGAACAATTAATTTTATTGTAATTACATCTTTATAATATTAAACTGCAATTTTTTTTGCATATTGTTCAGTCTTACTCTAGATTTATTACTGACATGTTTAGACTGTAATAAAATCCATTAGGGTTGTTGTTGTTTTTTTTAATGAATTGGGTTTTCTTGCCAAATCATCATCACACAAACACATTTACACTGTCAAAACTTATTAACATTATTTATTAAAAAAAAGTAGATTCTACAAACCCATGAACTTGCTGTTATTTAGCTTTATATCATACTACCTTTTGATAGTCAACTCTGGCCATCAGAGCCAGTCAGTCCATGTGTTTGTCCGTCCAACTTAGCTGTATTTCAGGCCGCGCGTCCCTCCGTCCAACTTAGCTGCATTTCAGGCCACGCGTTCGTCCAACTTAGTTGCATTTCAGGCTGCGCGTTCGTCCGTCCAATTTGACTGCATTTCAGGCCATGCATTTGTCGATCAGCGTGTCCATTGTTCATTTTTTTTTTCCCTGGAGGATCTCCAAACAGAAGCTCCTGGTGGATCTACAGTCTACATTAGTAAGTGCTGTTTTTTCCTGTTTTTGCTTGGCCGCTGTGCCAAAAACTAACTAACCAACCAAATTCTATTTCAGCTTTCATCCATACTTCATAAACAAGTAAGTGTTTTTTTTTTTTTTTTTTTTTTTTTTTGCTTGGCCACCATGCCATGACTAACCATTTTCCCTTTCAGCCTTCATCCTACAAAAGAAGAGGATTGCGTCTTTGTTTGTTTTTTTTATTTATTATTTTTGGGCTGCCATGCCATCTCTTCTCTATCCCTCACTGGTTTGTCTTGGCCGCCGTGCCCATCTACCGATCTATCCCTTTCTCGTTCATCTGTGCAACATTGCTGTCGGTCTTTTCGAATTTTACCTCCGTTCACCCGTCCTAATCATCCAAACATCATATAGGTGATTATGATTAGACTGATCATCTGAACATCATAGCTGTTTAGATGATTAATCTAATCCTCTAAAAATCTAATCAAATCTAAACTTTCTTTTTTGTTTTCCCATTTATAATTGCTGAGCTACTGATCTGAAATAATCAAATGTTAGGTCAGAGCTCTAGGCTGTAATGTGGTATAAGGTTAAGTCAGATATGTCTCATCAGCCTGTTTTCAGTTATATATTGGTGGTGCTTTGTCTTGGCTGCTGTACCTTGAAGCCGAAACTCATCTATTTCTGTTTTTTCCAACTTTTGGATGGCTGCCATGTCATCACTTGTAGCAGCATCTGTCTGCTTCTGTGTTTTTTCTTCATGCGCGTTCATTGAGCATGGCGGTGTTTTAGTCCATGCAAACAAAAGCTCCTAGTGGAACTATAATGTATGTGCTATTTCTTTACTTTTTGCTGGGTTTTGCTTGGCTGCCATGCCAAAACTAACCACTTTCCCTTTCAGCCTCCATCCTACAAAAAAGAGGATTGCGTCTTTGTTTTTTTTGTTTTTTGTTTTTTTGGGCCGCCGTGCCATCTCTTGTCTATCCCTCACTGGTTTGTCTTGGCCGCCGTGCCCATCTACCGATCTGTCCCTTTCTCGTTTATCCATCCAACATGGCTGCACACCCAAGATGACATCATCCAAGATTTCCGATTATCCGTTCGTTTACCCGTTAGTTTGTAGAATCGGTTTCGTTTTTTTTTTCCTGGTGAATTTACGAACAAGTAAGTCCTGCGTTTGCCTAGTTATGGCTGCCATGCCACCCCTTTCTTTCCTCTGTCTCTAACATGAACATGCACACATGCACACACACTGATACTTAAGCACTCTCTATCCACTGTGTTTTTCCAATAATCCTGTTGTGTATTGAAGGCCGCCGCGCCTGACACAAACACGCACACATGCATGCACACTGATGCTTACACTTTGTCTGTCTTGTGTTTGTCTCTGTCAGTTTGTGTCTGACATTCAGAATAGCTTTAGTGGACTGTGTCTGTCTTTGTAGGTCTTGTGTGTTACTCTTTGTCTGTCTGACATTCAGTTTAGCTTTATCTGACTATTTGTCTGTTTGGCCAACTTACTGTCAGATTAGCTTTATTTGATAACCGACACTCAAATTAGCTTTACTGAACTCACTGACTTTGTCTGACTGTCAAATTGGCTTTATTAGCTTTTGTTGAACGGACCGACGGACTGTGACGAACTGACTAATCAGAAACTTAAATCAAAATTGACAGATAATTGGCAATAAGTTTTTTGAATAACTATAATCTTCAATTGAACTTATGTCCACGCAGGACAAATGTCCAAAACGTATGAAAGAAATTACTTAGATTGACATGGCACAAGCCATGTTGGTCTATTTCCATCTTTCTAATTGGCTTGGATCAGCTTTGGTGCAACAACTTTTTTTTTTCCCCCAAGTATATCTACAAAAGTAAGTATCTTTTTTCCAAGTGCTATACAAAGGCATCTGGGCTTGCTTGAGGTTCCTGAAGACCTTTCATCTGAAAGGCTTCCTTAGTTCGGTCCAGTTGCCCTTGTATAGCATGACCTGGATGGCTGACAGTCCAAAAACAAGTAAGTATCTTTTTGTTTTTTTCAATCTTACTGTTATTTAGCAATTTCACCATGTTTGTGCTGTCTTGGCCACCCCGATCTCTTATTGTTGGGTTTGTCTATTTTTGTCGGGCTGTCTTTGTCTGTCTCTTTTAGTCTCTTTGTCCCTTTTCTGTTTCTGTTTTTGGTGTTTTATCTATCTTTGTCTGCCTGTCTTTGTATGTCTCACTTTTTCTCTTTGTTTATCTCTGTCCTGATGAAGCCTTAGCATTGTATACCACCTAGCTTTAGGGTCACATACACAGCCAATAAGAGTATAAAGTCAGGCATTTTTATAGTTGGGGTGTCTCTGATTGCTGGGGGAAATTCTCTCGATCCCAGATTGGTTGAAGACTGCTTATTAGTTTTTCTCTTTGCTTACTGTGTAATCTGAAAGTTAAGGTGATTGCCAGCTCAGATCTCTTATCATTCCATAGTTGGTAAATGCTTTTAATTTGTTATTGACACTTATTCTCATTGCTCATACTTGCTGTGACTTGAACAGCGTAATAGCTGTTGCTGTTAATATTAAACAAATTATTGCCAGTTCCATGAGTGGGGTTGTTTTTACCTGGTTCCATTATTCCATCTGCGGAGAGTGCAGGTACATGGTGTAGGTTGATGCAGATTAATTGGAGATCTTAAGTGAGAGAATTTCATATACTACATATCAGTATAGTTGTGTTGCTGTCAATCATCACTGCCCAAATTCTGATACCAAATTTATATTTTACTATATACTTAATTGGATTTTGAAGTTAATGGCTATTTTGTTTTGCTCTGCCAAGTTTAATTCCAACTGGAGACCCAAGTAGAACCTTTTGAGCTGAAGTAGGTCTGGCGTCGTTCAGTTTTGTATCCGTATTTATATGCGCGACATTGGGAGGCCTCCCAGCAGGGGAATTTTATCCAACCCCTGCAAAGCGTTACGCCACTAGGGTACGGTTGCATCAATCGCTGATGAGATGTACTGCGGCATCAACTGACACAAGATAAATTGGGCAGTTTCATATGTACATGGGATTGTCCTTTTTATTCCTCGGTAGATGGTTACCGGACAGTAGCGCGTTTGGGCTCTCTGGGAGGGAGTAAACCTGGCAGAGGGAGACAACTCTGATACCTCTGATAGGAATCTGAAGAAGCTTCTGCACCCCCGATTTGGGTATATTTGCTTAATTTTCAATCTACTGGTGATGAGGTTGACAGCAATGATGTCTATGAAAACCAAACTGATGTGTCAAGTGTACCAACTTGTCACTATATTTTACAATTTGCTCCTACTCAGATACCTGGTATTGACATACTTGAATTAGAAATCTAATACTGTGGGCTGAATTCCAGATAAGGTGTTGGTGTTGTCTTGAGGCAAACACATAGGATAGAAACTCGAAGACTTTATTAGAGGCAGATGCTGCAGGGAGAGTACTTGTGGTAGATGAAGTATTGCCATTGTTAATGTGGGAGGATATATAGGAGACAGCTGTAGTGTTAAATGAGTGACAGCTTGTATGAAGTGAGATTTCCATTGTGGAAGATTTACTTCTATGATTTGTTTTGTTCCTTTTACTGTAACTTTGTCTGCAACTTGCAACCGTGTACTCAACTGTGTAGTGTTCAATTATTTTGTCCCCTTTTTTTTTGACCAATTTGCATAATATTGTCTTTCTACAGGTCCAAGATACATGGCTGGTAACCTGCCAAGATGATTAAGTGGGATTTGATACATCTGAACTGCATGTTGGTTGGTTGGATGGCATCTGAAACGCCCCCCCCCAACCTTTCCAACATCAGCTAACAGGTATCTGTGTTACTCATTGTCTGTAACCTTCCAGAATTGACGATCTGATGGGCACACTTCATGCCACGATTGGCCAGCTTGGAGAGTCATTCAGTATGAGGCTTAGTCCGGTGTCCTGGTTTGTTGCACAGGACACAGCTATCACCTGGTTGTCTAGACAACATTTCTCCTCACTCCTGATTCTGTATCCACCCTAAAGTCTCTCTGTCTGCATTAATTCTTGTTTGGCTGCATATAAACAATCTCACTTCATTGTACTCAGGTCTCCTTTTCTTTTCAGCTGGCTTTTCAACATTCGCTGCCGCTCTTGTCATGTCTGCAAAGGGGTGGGTTTCCAAATTTGGCATTATTGTTTTTACATGTTTGGTAGGCTATAGCAGTAGACCATTGACAAAGCAGTCAACTTGAGGTGCTTGACTCAGATTTTTCCAAATGGTTCAACAGACTCTTCACACCTTAAGTCACTGTTTATAATTTTGATTTCTGACATGGTTGGACAACATGTCTTCAGAACTAGTTCTGAGAGACTACCCTGGCAATGCCAGAGTGAGATCTCAAGTTCTGTCCTGACAGAATCAACATTTGGAGCAAACCTTTACACATTTTCTCCAAATTTGGCAATCACAACCAGGAATGAGCTAGGACGTCTTAACACTACAGAGAAAAAGGTAAACAGTGTCGACACATATCACATAAGAAGGCAAGGCTTTTCTCCTTCCCCTTGTTCTCTGTGTGTGAGGAAGTCTGTGCTGTAAGTAAAATTATTGTATATTTGGCTCTTGTTGCTGGTTCTGTCCTAAAGCTGTACTTGTAATGATAAGCAATTTGGAGGTGTTTTTAGAGATTGGGAAAAAAACCTAGCCCTATGAGTAAGCGTATAGATTATGACTCCTACTGGGTTGTGTGCTGTGGTCGTGCAGTTTCCAAAACCAGACAAGGATCCCTCTGGTTTTTTGAATCAGCTGGCCATGGTATGCTATTATGAGCTTACTCCTAGACACATTCTACAATTGGACATCATTTTAGAAAGTGTTAAACATTGCCACTTGTGGATGGCGTGAGTCTGAAGAATTTTGGTGTATCAGGGTCTGGCATTTCAACTTGTCTGCTTTGTCAGTGGTCTACAGCCACATCTTACCAAACCGGTGAAAACAATGCCAAGTTAGGAACCTGCTCCCTTTGCAGATGTGATAACAGCAGCAGTTGAATGTTGGAAAACTGCATGATGAGAAAAGGAGACCTGGGGAAAATGCAGTGGGGTTGTTTGATGTGCAGCCAAATGAGGGTTGATGTAGAAAGAGGAACTTTGGGGAGGCTGCAGAATTGGGAGTTGAGGGGGAACTTTGTCTAGACAGCTAGGTAATAGCGGTTTCCTGTGTAGCAAATCAGGACACTGGATTAAGCTTTGTCCTGAATGACTCTCCGAGCTGGCCAGTCACGACGTGATGCATGTCAGTCAGATGGTTGATTCTGGAAAGCTACAGATGATGGGCATCACAGGTACCCGTTAGCTGATGTTGGAAAGGTGTGGGTGAGAGGGAGTTTCAGATGCTATCCAGCTATCCAGCATGTAGTTCAGATGCATCAAATCCTGCTTAGTCGTCTTAGCAGGTTGCCACCTCTGTGTTTTGAGGCTATAGACAGACATGTTGAATTGCAAATTAAATAGTCAAAAGGTAAAATCAAAGGATTAAACACTACATTTTGTCATCCAAGTGACAAATCAAGATGTACTGAGCCTAAAGGTATCTAGATTCAGGAGCTAAGTAATGTCACATGTAAAACAAGCTATATTGAAATCTTAAATATTTGGTCCAGCATGACCCAGGGAGTGGACATTAGGGACTTTCCTCCAGTATTATCAGGGAATTCCAGACACCAAAATCCCTTTTTATGTAGCAAAAAGGTCAGCTGTGGCACTCACACCCTTATTCAGTTCTGACAATTCAGCCCTGTTTCAAGAGTCCTGTCAATTTATATCAGACACCAATTGGCACCAATCTTTGAAGTAAGCTTCCTAATACAAGATTCAATACTTGTGCTGAAAAGGCTGGCCTTACTTAAGCATTGTTAGATAAATTACAGGAACAAGAATACGTTTCATTGTAATGTTTTGGATGAATAGTTGGAGGATGCCCAAGCCCCATATGGTGACGGAGGTTGCAGTCGGTTCAGCAGTTTCCTGTGACCCCAGAAAAATCAGTGAGGGAGGATGTGACCCAGAGGAGTTGTCCTGGACTGGAAGAAGAGGAAGACCACTACCAAACCCTCCTTGAAGATGATGTGTCTGTGCCACATGATGTCTTCAGGTGTGTTTTTTTTTTTCAGATATATTATCCACTTCTTTGTATTCAGTGGTTGCTTTCTACTAATTCTTTTTTTTTTTTTTTTTTTTTTTTCCTCAGATATCTGACTTTCAGGAAGCTTTGATTGTTGTGGCCTCACCTAAGCACTCCAAGTTCTACACACTGCCTTGACCTCCTGACCTCTAGCCCTCACAAGTCTGCAAACCTCTCTGCAAAGTGGCATGCCAACATTGCACAACTCAGCTGACTAAACACAAACTATGGCCATTAATGAACAATGTAAACCTGATCAAGATGCATCTTCTTGGAACCTACGTCCTGCAAACTTTTGCATGAACTATGTAACCCCTAACCAGCAACGGACTCATTCACCCACGTCCCACAAAGTGCTTAGGAGGCTCTTTCTTGCCATCAGACTCACCACTACTCGACACAACACAAACTGGACACCCATCTTGGGAAAATGATAATTGGAATAATTGGCAGAAGGACATTCTGTACCTGTATTTGTGATGATTCTCTGAAGTAGGTATTGTATATAGATGGATATGTATATGTAATGTAATGTACTGTGACTCCATTTTAAATCTGCATTGGTATCTGAGGTACTTGTATGCTCCTGTGTTGGATATCAAGTAAAATCATTGCTTATTTCCTCTTTTGTTTGGTTTACCTGGTTCATTTTTTTAGTTATCATGCCAACATCAACAAAACACAACACTTGTTTGCTCAGACATAGCCTTTGTGAAATGCACAGTAGTTATATAGCAGTTAAACAAACATGGACAATTTACTGAGTTTCCAGTCTTCATGAGGGAATGGCATGTAGGTGATTATCTGCGTCTTTAATGAGGTCACTTAATCTAATAAATATTTTTCTCTGCAGTTCTTTAGTCCCGTATGCTGGAGGAAGCTCAGCAGCTCAAATGACAGGGATGAATTAATGGGAAAGGTGCACAAAGTAATTGCATTTCACCACAGCATACTCAGATTTTGTGTGTAATTTAGGTATTTTGACTCATCATTCATTCAGCACTGTCCTTACTTATCCTGTAGAATAGATTTAAGTGTGTGTCCTGTGAAAAATTTACATACAGTAGCAGCGTAAATGCTAATAAAACCCACTGGTTGAACCTGTTAAGATACCTAGCCCAAGTCATTAATAAAACGTCTAAAACAACCTATAGTTATGGTCCCCAGTGACCCCAAGTGCAAAATGCCCAAATCAAGTTGTACATATGGCTTTAGTCTGGTCTAGTCTGTTTGCAAAACAGCCTCATCGGTCCAGATCTGTTTCCTCCATCTGTGACATTGTTTACTGATAAGTAAATTACTTAAACAAGTGAGGATAGGAGAGAAAGAAGGGCTCTGTCTCTAAAATCAAAGGATTGAATAGGTAGGCTTGTCTGACTTATAACTGGAGGCATGACTATCACAACTTAGTCTAATTACTGGAAATTTTAATTTCAAAAGTAATGGGTAGCTTCCTTCTCTTTCATAACCAGATTCTGTTTTAGCAGTAGCAGTGGTTTTACAGTGAGTATAAAGGCTGGTTTCCAGAGCCTGAGGTGTTGTGGCTGGCTAAATTTAAAATATATTCTGAATGTGTTTATTGTTACGATTTGATTTTCTATTTGTTGTGTATATATATTTTTCTCTTTTTTGCCTTTTTCTCCTGTTTTTAAATAAGTGACTTAACTTGTACGAATGTCAGTTGAAAAATAAAATACAAAATGCACTGAAATAATACTGTAAAAAACATTAATGTATTAAATATTACTACACCTGACACGAACCTTGGAAAAAAAAAAAACTATAAGCAAGCTAAACACAAAGCTATTCTTCTATTAGCTATTCTGAATGTGTTCATTGGGAATCTCTGTTATTCCCATAATGCCCCAATGTGGCTGACATGTCTGCCTGCATGCACACATAGCACAGGGATGAGTCATTATGAGGCAATGCTTAATGTCTCTAGTGTACTGCCATCTTTCTCTCTCTCTGTTCACCACTCACACACAAGCCTGAATCTCGGCACTGATACTGAATCTCAGCGGTATTACAGCTGGAATGCCTGCTATGTTTTTTCAACTAATGAAAGAATGAAGAAAAACAAACAGAGGGGGCCAAATTAAAAGAGAGACAGGATTGAGAGAAGAAAACACAGTGAGGGAGAAGAGGAAATAGAAAGGGCATAGTGGCGTCTCTCATTCAATTTGTATTCCTCTGCATGTTCTACGTGATGATCATTTCTCAGTCCAGTTTTCTCAGGGCTAATAAAGGTTGGAGATCAGGGTTTGACTGACACAGCATCTGCTCAGATGTGGTCTTGAGGGGATTTCACTTTATAAGTCTGTCTTTAGAGAGAGCAGGAGTGAAAAGAGTGTCGGTTTGAGTGATTATTCTTCCATTAATTTAATGAGGCAAGTTTCAAGTTTGACATTTAGAATTAGATGTTTAGATTTGTTTCATACCTTTATCCAACTTTTGGTACGAGAATGTAGGAAGAATTTAGCTGCTTGACATACACATGACTCAAGTGGGCATCTTTAAAGGGCTTATATCAAGTTAAAATTGATCCCTAAATGTGCAAACTTTAATGCAGCTGAGCAGTGATCTGGCAGATTTCACATTCGCTGTTTTATTTTTTACTCTTCTCTCTGCAAATTATCATTCTTCCTGTATAAACCATTGCTTTAGCTCAAAGGAATGACGGCAAACCAGCGTATCCAACCCCATTTTTTTCTCTTTCTCAAAATCCCCTTTGAATGATCAATCATTCGATGTTGACCAGAGAGCACCAAGGAGCCACTGAGGTGAATACGTCACATGTTATTTCACCAAAAGTGCCATTTTTCTACTAATCAGATGAAATAAACACATAATTTGAAAGTACTGGATATTGTTTTTATAACCGTGTGTTAAATTAGTTTTGTCCCAAAACATTACAAAGAGAATCAATCACGTTTAACATCAGTGATTATACTTTCATGAGCTAAAAGGCAAAGCAGAGGAAAAGTGTGTGAGTGTGTTTACTGTACATGGGTGCAAAGTGTGTGTTAAACATCCAGGCAGGTACTAAACATGCATGTGTGTGCTACTCGTAAATCAAACTTGTAAGAGATAAAGGAGACACTGAATGAATCGGGATCAAAAGCGGACCAGCTCTTGCTGACCAGAATGACAGCATGTCTCTGAACCGGAGCCAAAACAGTAGGCAGATATCAGGTTAAGAGGCAAATAGAAAGAAAACAAGACAAACAGAGGGAAGGGAGAGATGTGCCAACTGCCTGAAGGTCTGAGACAGAAGACATACAGTAACTCTGTCTGTCTGGACTAGCACCTATACAGTTTGACTTGGCTTGGCTTCTGAGGGGAGGACACCAGTGTGTCGGTGTATGTGAATGTGTGTGTGTTGAGGGAAAATTTGCAGATATAGATGGCTATACAATGGAGAACAGAGAAAACAAGCAACAACAACAAAAAAATTTTAGGAGAAGGTAATAAAAATTAACTCAATATACTGTATGAGCCCACCATGATTACTGGTTAAATCAGTGCAGTCAGTGATGTATAGATACAAGAACACACGCATGGAAACACACACGTGCACTTTTATGTGGTTGGTTTTCCATCTGCTCCTTGTTTTCAGGTCCCTTTTGGTCACTTTTAGCTCATGTTATTGTGGTCTGGATATCTTCAAGAAACAGGACTCCAAATGTATGATGTTGTCATTTCACCCTCTCGCTCACACACTCACACACACGCTGTTGCTCTCTTTCTCTCTCTTTCTCTCTCTCTCTCGAAGGGTTTATTGTTTTGTTTGGCATTTATGTTACGTTTGGAGGCAATCATTGAAGAATTTGAGCAGCACGTGTCCTCAGCAATCATAATCATGAAATCCCTCTTGGTCTCTCTCACACACACACTCACGTATACATAGGCCTGATTGCTACTCAGTCTGGTCTTTATAATCTTATAGATGCAGATTGAACGTGTCAGTCAGGACCTCACAGGAGGATGCTGGGAGAGATGGCGAAGGAAACAGGAAGAGGAAGGAGGAAAGAAAAGAAGGAAGAGGAAATTTGCTTTTTTAGTAATGAATGAAACACAGGGTTAAAATTTGCATAAGTACATTGAAGCTGGACTGATTTGAAAGATAAGGCCTGTTTTTGTTTTTCACAAAATATCTGCACATAACAAAGCATTTTGTTAAAGCTCCCTCTTCCTCTCTCTAACACACACACCAACACACACCCTTGCACCGGCTGGACTAGATGGTCAAGTGCTGTGATAAAGTGCTGTCTGGTGTTCTCTCACTCGCTAAGCCCCCTGAGAGTAGATCAATACTCACTCAGCATCAGGTTACTGCTAATGTCTTCATGTTTTTAACCAGGCAGTGTGTGTGTGAGTTGTTAGTGAGCCAGTGTGTGCATGTGTGTGCATCTGCCCCTGGTGTGACCCAAGTTATAATTATCATTAAATGTCAATGAAGGCAATAGGAAGAGCTAGACTCTGCAGATAAATCCCAAATGTCTGAGTCACAGCGCCTCCTAAGGACACCTGTTGGAAACTGCAGCCTCAGAGAAGAAGATGAATTCAGTGATACTGAAAAGCAATGACCTTACATGTGCAAATCACTGCCTTTTGACTTGCAGTGTGCAACTTTAATGAGAAGATCACCTTAACCTCATATAACCCCGTCCTCCATCCTCCATAATCTGCCTGTGTTCAGCTACTGTTTCACATCTACAGTCATGCTGCTGAGTCACACAGGATAGTTAACCTGTTAATAATATATGCCCTGAATCAACAGGTATACATTAACTTGAATAGATACTCTAGATAGAGATCAGTGTGGTTAGCGGTTTGCAAGATTTAAAAATGTGTATGAGTCACATTCATGCCAATGCTGACTTAAAGGGACATTTAGTTTAATTACAATTTGCCTTGGATTTGCATAGTTTTGGCCATCATTTCTACTGATTATGATAAATTGTGGGGGACAAGAGACACAAGAATCTGGAGTGTAATTGCTGCCTAAATTATGTTCACCAGGAATATTTTTTCCAGTCCAGGACAATTCCTTACCGTCTTGACAGAAGTTGTAACAAGGTGGTCTGGGTGGATGGTTGGCACACAAACTGCAGAAAACATTGATTCAATATTGTAAAAGTAAAAATGTTGTCTTGAGCTACAGTTTGGTGATGACATATTCAGTAATACCACAGTCTTTCCCTAACCTAAGTGAGTGTCTTGTCCCACTGTGGATCAATATGGTACTGATGCAATGATGGATGCAACTTCAGTAGCGTAGATAACACACAACACAAGGGTTGTATTTGATCAAGTAACTCAACAGTAATATAAAAATAACACTATCGCTGTGTCAAAACAACCCACACTGGGTCAATTCAGAGACAGGGTTGACCACAGAGTTGATCTGTAAACTGTGAATGATGTCTATGATGGATAATTTGGGTAATAATTTCAACATGGCTATTCTGGAGTTTTGATTAAACTTTTACAAATGTCTGACTTCTTGTGCTTCCTGTCTTGTCTGAGTTAAGTGTAGCCCTGTAGCCACATTCACAGATCTCAGCAAATAGTTTAGGTGAGTATAATGTAAATGTTACTGCTATAACAATGATGGCCAAACCTCAAAAATAAGACCAAGGTTGTATGAATCTGTATCTTACCTTTAAATATAAATAATTTACACAAAACAGTTAGTAGTAAGAAAAGAGGAGGAGATGGAGGTCAGACTGAAACAGAGAGATGATCGCTTGTCATGAAATTCAGGTGGCAGGTGTGAGTGCTGTAGATACAATGCTGAATACAAGAGCAAAGATCTTTATAATCAAAAAGAGAAAGTGTTTCATCCCTTTCCACCTTCCTCTCTCTCACCTCCACCTCTCTTTATCCATTCCCTCATCTCTCTATCCCAATCAATCTTTCCCTCCCCCTCACTAATGCACTCTTTCATGTGCTCTCCTATTTCTCCCTCTCTCCCTGCCGCCCTCCCTCCCTCACCCCGATGTCTCATGGCCCTTTTGTAGGCCCTCTACATTTTTGGGGGTAACGTGATCTCCCCCATTTCTCCCCAGGGTGGTCCGCTCCTCTCATTCACACAACAAGCTTGGGCTGAATGGAGCTGGCTATGAGAGGGGAGGCAGAGAGAGAACAAAACAAGTAGACGATGGAGACAAGGTATGATAATGGGTATATAAAACAGCCATTAAATCTCATCCTTTTTCTTTCGTATCTTACACCATCAAGCAGGGTGTGCATACGTAATGCATCACATCAGGCATGTGGATCCTGTTTGTGTGTGGGTGTGGGTTTGTATGTGTATGTGTTAGTGTTGTACCTGTGCCATCTGTTTGGCTCCATCCAGCAGCTGCTACTGCTACCCAGAATTACCACAGCAGAATTTACTAAAATTTACATTGTTAATCTAAAACAGATCAAATATATATATCTAAAGATGTTTTTTTATACTTAAGGCAACACAATTGTTTTACCACTTGGCAGCAGAAAGTCCAATTTTGTTAGCTTCTATTTCTTGTTCCACCAACCTGAGGGAAATATCTGCCTCTTCAGCTACAAATGCTTTGTTAAGTTCTCCATCTAGTCGTCAATTTGTCTTTTCCCATGGTGCTGAGTAGGTAGAAAATATAAAGATGTTATATAAGATGGCTAATCTCAATGAAAAACGCCTTTCATATGCACATAGTCATTTGATCCATTATTAACATAATATAAATAATTAGTAGATAAGTTATAGATAAGTTTTAGTTTTTTCTGGGACAAATTTTTAGATTATGCTTAGAGAATTTTGTGTACAATCGTTGTTTTTGCCTGTTAGCTAAACAAATGCAAATCAATTACCAGGTTAGAAGACATGCAGGTCAGAAAATTACATTCCAAATATTCGTGAACAGTTTGAATTGGTTTCATAATGGTTGTAGTCAATCCAACAGAATATTTAACAGCATTTAGAAAAGGTGGTGCTAGCTAATCGGATCCAGTACTGTTAACTGCTCTTCCTGTGAGGACAGAGTCTTCTCGTCTCATCTTCTCTATGACTTAATTTCAGCCCCTTTTTCAAATCCATCTTGTTTTAGGTGACACATTATTTTTATTCTTCCTTTTACCATCTTTAGTTCCTCCTCATCATCTGCCTCACCTTTTTATTCTGCGGCTCAGGCTGCAATCCACCTTCTGCCATCCCAGAACTATCACGCTTCCACGCACGCACGCATCGCACACACAGCACACACACACACACACACACATTCAAATGAACACCTATACATACCACTGTGGTGCCCTGCAGACAGCCTCCTCCACACAAATGTGGATGCCCTGAAGGGAGCTTGAGCACTTCAGTCCCCTCTATCTGCCAACTGCTGCTTCACAAAGAGGCTCACTTACACACACACCCACACACACACACACGCACGCACACAATTACATTCATTCACATGCTACCAAACAAAAGCTCACACAGATACAGACACAAATATTATATTCTCAACATGTAGGCATGCAAATACACTTACTCATAAGGATACACACACGTACACACACAATTTCTGAAGATACTGGCCAAGTCTCTTCATTGCCGTCTCCAAATTGAAAAGTTTATAAAATAATCAGAGAGGATTACAGAAGGTGGTGCGTGAACTGACAATGTCCTCACATACCACAACAGGAAAACTTGAAGCCCCTCACATCGCTAGTAAGCACACACTCCATCACACAAACCCAAACACACATTCTCCCTCCAATGCACTCTGACAAAGTTATTTCATAAGCACTGTAATTTTGTCACCCCTGATTATGTGACCCTTTTCATCAAATATTTAGAAACTGTGTGTTCACAAAATCATTTTATCTCGCCTGTCACCTCAGGGTGCAAATGTGTTTAACCAAGTCCATGTTGTGTGTGCGTAATGCCTGAAGTAGAGGTTGTTATTGGCTGCAGGACTTAAAGTTCAGCTCCAGTTTGCCATGAAGGCAAACCTCAGACCTACACACACACACACAGTGTTGCAGTGGTTTGGTTAGTGTATGAGGAATGCTGGTCATAATTTGGAATGCCTCTCTTTCAGCTGACTGCCTAACGCTTTTTCTTCATCATTTCTCTAGAGGTGGAAAGTAACAAATTACATTCAGTTTTTACTTATGTTTACTTACTTTAGTTTTAAAAGGTTTTAAATGTAGGAGTAAACATACAGAACGTAGATTGGTTACTTCATAAATTAGCTGTCTTTACAGAAAGAGAAAGCATTATACTAAAAAATAATGATGGTGAAATTTCAAAGCTTTTGATAGGACTGAAACTGTTAATTTTGAACAATGGCCCAAAACCAATTACAGGTGCTATATGTAAGTTTTGTTATGTTGTATAGTCAGTATTAGTACATTAACAGCAGTTTACTGACCAAACGTTTCATCAATTGTTGTGTTTACAAGAGGTTAAGTACACTATCACACTAATGAATCCAACGACACTATCACAAAGTGGTGGCTATAAGATGTAATGAATGTAAATATTGGTTAGCATGCACCAGTTAAGAAAAGTGATAGAAATCAAGAAAAACAAGAGTTGTTGATTGGTGTTGCTTTTCAAAATCTACATATATAACTATAAAGTCTATATATTAAAGTATGTCAATAATAATAGATAATACACACAGGAATACAGTATATTTCTATATCTATATATCTGCATCTAATTGTGAGAGTTTTTGTAGAACTTCTCACTTGTTTTCAACACTTTTTTCCAGTAACTTCTACTAAGTAACACCATATGCACTTAATTTCATTTTCATTATAAACCCCATAGTTCAACATTTCAAGGCATACACCTAGAGATAATTGCATTGACATCAGTCGGTGTTTGTATATTAAATATTAGCTACAGCCAGACCCAGCTTAGCTTAGCTTAAAGACTGAAACAGGGGCTAACAGCTATGGCTCTCTCCAAGGTAATAAAATCTGCCCACTCACACCTCTAAAGCTCACACATGAACACATTATATTTGTTTGTTTAATCTTGTTTAAATAACAAAGTACAATGACAACCAGCTTAATGGGGCGTTATGTGTGAACTACCATATTTCTGGTGAGGATTGTTTTCACTAGAGCCAGGATAGTTGTTTCCAGTCTTTATATAAGCTAAGTTAACAATTTGGATACTGTGCTCATATTTAACAGAAATATATGAGAGTGGTATGAATCTTCTCATCTAGCATTTTTCTTAAAATGTCAAGCTATGCTTTTATGATCTCAGCTCAAGCTTTAACTCATCATCCCCTCTCTGTCCCTCCTCCCCACCAATGGAATTAAATGGACAATCCCTTTATGGGTAACACTATAGTTTCTGTAAAGAGCACTCAGTAATATCTCTCCTCCTTCAGTGAGCGGATTACACCGTCCAGGAGCAAAGCCAGCACAGGGAAATAAAAAAGTTACTATAAACACACACACACAGAGTTAGACAGTTATGCACACAGCGGGCTCTCGTCACAATGTGTAGGATGCACACAGTCTGGCAGTGAATTTTAATTTATTTGATTAACAAAGTGGTTTGCTGTGAGTTAATGGGTTTAGACTGGCCTCTAATCCTGGTTAATGAAGGCCTTGTAAGGTTGCTCTCATCATCCTGGACTTGAGCCCATCATAATCCAAGTGGTGAATTAATCAACCACTTTAGGGTAAGTGAAGGATGAGAGTGTGTGCTGTGTATGTGAGTTTTTTTAAAAGCACTGGAGAAATAAATACATGATCTAATAAGACTGTCTATATGAATTTTGGACCGATGTGGCTCACAGCATAGTTTTGGCTCTGACTTTCTAGTTGTGTCTAGGTGTGTGGCGTGTGTGTGCTTTCTCCACCGCACTCAACTGGGTACATGCTCGCTGGCTCATTCGCTCTCCATCCCTATGTAACTAGAGCCAGCCCTCCCCTGTCAAAAATAAAAATCATTTGTCCGCTGCACGAGTGTGTCCATTAAAAATGCATGGTGGAGGAATCAGCCGCGAAGAAGCCGCCAACAGCAATTGAGCACCACAGACAAATGGCATCTAGAGAGACAGAGTGGGATGGAGAGGCAGAGTGAGGGTGAAGTGAATGGGTGAATATGTGGGTGTTGTGTTTTCCCCTCAGAGAGCTCACTCTTAACTTGCTGAAGAAACGTTCAACTTTTGGGGTCCAGTGAAAGTGCCTCTGATGGCTTCACACTGACCCTCACTTGCAGACATAGATATATTCAAAACATATAAAACAAAAGATGCATCACAGTGTGAATTTAAGATAAGATAAGATAATCCTTTATTAGTCCCACAATGGGGAAATTTACAAAATTAAGGTACGGATAATAGAGAAAATGCCACACTGTGCTGCCTTATTTAGCAAGTGACCCTCACAGGTGTTTTTCCCTCATAAAACTAGCAAAGCTCCTCTACATTTGGAAATTGATGTTATGGAGTTCATAGGATTACTAATAAGTCTATTTTTCCCCTGATTCACCTAAGAGTTATTTTTTCCCAACGTTCAAGGCCTGGTCACAACAGGTTATAACACAGCAAAAGTCATGTACAAATTCATCAGGCATTTTTTTTCTCAGGATTGTACATCATTTCAGTCAACACAGAGTTACCGAAGGGTGGAAAAAACCTCTCCAGCTATATAGCTAACTAGCAGGTTTGTTAGCCCAGTGGCTAATAGTCACACATTGTATTCAAAAGACATATTTGTGACTCCTGTCCAGTTACTGTCTGCAAACCACTCCTGTTTTGTGGAGCCCTGACAGAGGAAGCCAAATAAAAGTGGATGGTGCAACACAATGAATATGCCACAATGGACTCTTTCATTTTTGACTTTTTGTTCCATCAAAGGACAGTACTGCTGAGGCAGTTTGCTTTGCAAAGATTTCATTTCAGTTCATGAAAGTAGAACTCAACATGAAAAATTCACAAGGATTTAAATCGACCCCTCAAGTCAATTTCTTATCACAGAGATTTCATTGAAAAAAACTGCCATCAGATTTTGAAAGCTGGTGTGACTGGGGCTTTGGCCTTTTCCTGTCACTGCAAATTGTAATCTACTCCACATCCACCGTAAAAAGAGACAGGGGAGTTGTTTGATTGCTATAAATATAAAAATGTTGCAGACAGGAAATTTCGAGAGAAATACAGATGTAATGTGAATGTTTTTCGTACTTTTTTAGTATTTGACCTTTCAGTTGGGTTTTATTGAAACTGTGATACGTTTTGGAACTGTGGGCAACACCAGCGTAAGCAGCCAAAAATAGACTGCAGAAATGGAAATGCCAAATAAAACATTGATAGATGTATGGTTAAACCAAGGCCATTCCTGACTGCTTCCTCACTCTTTGAGTTGATGCCCTCTCTGTGCTGCTTTTTACTAAATCATACAGTACTGAAGGATCAGTTAAAGATGCATTAGGTCACTTAATTTGTACATGAAGTGAGGCAGCATTTGTGAACTTGTCTGCATGTATCAGCTGATGTTTTCCTATTACTGTAAAATTTGTGACATCTTTTTTGAAAGGGTTTTTAGTACTTAAGAGTGGTGTCATTTTCTGTTTTTCCTGCTTATATTAATGGGAAAATAAGATTTGAATTGAATTGAATTCAGTTGAACTTAAATCCCTCTGCTATCCATTTAACAAGTGTGTTATTTTTTAGGTGCACTGTTGTGTGGTGTGTATCGTTTCCCATCTTTAAACAGGAAAAATAAAGATTTGAATGATTCTAATGTCTTTCCTACTCTCCATATCTGTCAGTCTGTCAGTGTGCAGTAGTTTTTCACCTCTCAGAGCTGTCAGTGCAGATGACTTTGCTGTTGTGAATTGCGTCACTCTACTCACCAGATAAATCTGTCAAAAACACAGGTGTGCATGTGACTGTGTGTGAGTCTGAGTGTATGGAGACTAGTGGCGTCAAACATGTGACCTGGTGTGTTAAACTCATTTAGAAAGTGGGTGACCAGACCTGAATCTACTGTGTACTGTCTAACATAGTATAGCCCAGTTCTTGTAGTCCTACATTTTGATTGATAAGGTTGAGCTTAAGAACATTTTGTCTTTCTTCTCATATCTACATTGCTTTTCTTTCAGACTGACTCTTTCTATGTTTCACTCTGAACTCTTCCTCTCTATTGGGACTCACTGTTTTCTTTCCTTGGTCCTGTCCATCTGCTTCTTATAACACTGGGGCAGTCTGATCTGGTTTGCAGAAACCCCCTCTGAAAAATCAGACATTTATTCGCGTACAACCAAAATAGTCCCTTTTTTCATCAAAATAAGCCCACTAAAAAAAACGTCTGAGCGCTGTTTCAATAGGGTGGTCAAATCTGGACCCAATTAAAATGGGGACCCCCTAAATTTCCTTCACACCCAGCTTGAGGAAGACCCCAGATTAGAGGAATATTTTCCTTATTGCCGACTTTACTTTTTGCGGAATTCCATGGGATAATAATTGAGCCCATGTGTGCTTGGTATTCCGGGGTGTTACCATTTTGGTGGAGTGTGGATAAAAATGGCACGTTGTTACAGACATCAGGGCAGGCACAGTTTTGACAAATCCTTATTTTTTTTCCCTCTTCCTCCTCTTCCTCATCTGGGTTTTCACCACAATCCTTGGATCGTTGCTTGGAATTAATAGAAGAAGGGGATTTTTCCTTTTTTTAAAAGTCTTGGTCAGATTTCCATGTGGGGAAGGGGCGGAGGCCTAATTGAGATCAAATAAACAAAGTCACCTGTGAATGATTTCAGCTCATAATGAGACACATGTTCGCTTGTTCGCACGTGTGCACGAGGCCGTGGGCGCCCATACGCACTCGCCACCTCGATTTGATGAGCACTAAAGCAGGTGTTTGTGTCACTCTCTTACTCAGTGAAATCCTGCTCATACCATATGTCTCCACACAAACATACTGGCAGAAGCTTCTTGTCTAAACACATGCACGCACACACACACACCAAGGATTAGCCAGGGCTTCTCATAAACTCCATGACTCAACAGGGAGAGCTTGTGTTCTGCTCCCCTATGCAGTGACCCATCATCATCCTGCTCCCTTCTGGCTTTGTGAGTGCTCTGCTCTAACCAGGAATGAATAGCCACTTGTTAAATAAACCCAGGATGCTGCTTAGGTATCATAGTTGTCCGCACGGTATTATTCTAAGTGGTAATAATAAGAAAAGCATCGGGATGTTGTCTGATTCTCCACTATCCAGCAGACGGTTCTCTAACTGTGAGTGGTCTGTGGAGCACTGTGGGAGTTGGACTTTGATTCATGTCTTCCTAATTGTAATAGACCTGAATCCTCTAAAAACAACATGTGGATAATTCTTATGCACACACTGACATGCACGCACATGGGCACACACACGGATACACACGCACAGAGGCTTGTGTGCACTCGCGCTCAGAAATACACACATACTCTGCACACAGGTAATTGTGCCCACCTGGGAAAACATCACTTAGTCGTGCGCCCCTTCCTTCTACTAACACTGCTCTTACAGCATGGATGTGTGTGTGTGTATGTGTGTGAAAAGGTGACCTCCTTTACCCTTTGCTTGCTCTTTGATCCCGAATTACATTTGACGATCAACACTCCCCAAGCCCGAAACCATCCAATTACATTACTATATTTTATCAGCTTAGCAGTTCAAGGCTTTGAAGGAAATGGCTGTGCTTCTTTATGTAGACCTAACAACCAATCATGTTGTTGTGAAATTGACCATCCATCCTTAGACTCTGCGACTCAGACAAATGCACAGGAATTTGAATGTGCTTGTACTTACATGTACCTGTGCAAATGGCAAATAAACTCTCTAATCTAATCTAATCTGTAGTCTTTCAGATAGACAGATAAATACTAAGTACTGTCTCACTTGTATTCTTTTTGGACTCACGGGACTCTGAGTGCCATCTCCAGCTCCATGTATATTAGTGATTTTAATTACTGTAATGTAAGCACCAAAGCTGACAACCACCATGTTTTCCTTCAAATTCCTTCACAGTCTGTTGAATGTGAAGTACAGCAGGCGACATAAATCTGTGTGTGCAAGCAACAACTTCAAGGCAAGAGACACAAACACCTCTTTGAGCTTATGTTTGGGTTTCTCTGTAAAATGTATCGTTTTCCACTTATGTGCTGTATAATGGCTTAGGAGGTTGAGGAGGATGGTTAAAAGCGCCCAAGCAGGATGGATATTCATTTGTTCTACTTGTCTGCCTAGCAGCTATGTTTTTGAGAGTATGAGCGAAGTCATGTTTTCTGAGCTTTGATGTGACTGTGATGAGTGACAGGCTGTGACAGCACTTTTACACATCATAATTTATGTTAAAAAAGTGTTTTTAAATGAAGAAAATCATTGTCTGATGTTATGAGCCCATATGCTGTAGGATTACATGATTCAAGGAATAGTTTGACATTTTGCTTTCTTGGTGAGAGTGATGATACCACTCTAATTTCTGTCAAATATGTTATATAAAGCTAGAGCCAAAAGAGAGCTAGCTTAGCTTAGCATAAAGGCTCCAAAAGAGGAGACAGCCATTGGTTTTATACAAAAGTAACAAAATCCACTTCCCAGCACCTTTAAGCCTAATAATCAACTCATATGTCTCGTTTAAACTGTGCAAAAACCAAATCTTGCCATCTTGGGGGTGAGTGAGAACATTTTTTTCTGTCTTGTTATTTGTCTGACCTGACCCTTTAAGGCAAGTTTTAATGCAAAAGGCTGTTTTCTGAGACAAGCATGTGGGAGACGGGGACAGAGAGTTGGCTCCATAGATGTCCCCAGCATTGACGTAAAAGCCAGGAGTCTTATGGCAGACACCTGCTGTGCTCCTTTTAATAATCACTAACTTGATGCCAACAATGACACACACACACACGAGTGTAAGCATGCCAATAAACATGGGTAGGTGATCTGGGCAGGCCCCAGCTATCTTTGGCATCTCCTCTGCTCTGGTGGCTGCTGTGCCAGGCTGCCCAGGCAGCGTTGCCATCTGATACGAACTGACACCACTACCAGCTGTTCCCCAACCTCAGTCATGTTAGTATATGTGCCAATTTTTTAAATGCATGATGAGCATGGAGCTTTACATCATTTAAAGCGGCACACTGATGTCCAGCACTTAACTGTATCTAATTTTTTAAAAAGCACCAGAGGCAAATTTGTCACAGCAGTCAGCACTTTTCACCAAAACATTTAGTGTTGCAGACACTTCTCTGCCATGATCCTCAACAACCTCCCGACCCCTAGCTCAGCTCCAGCTGTGCTCCATTTAGTTGCTGCACTCCATCATCATCTTACAATATCCCTAAACCCTCCAAGATCCATGCAGAGCCTCTTTATTTCTCACATTGCCCTCCTCTTACTGCTTTTCTACACATTAACAACTATTAAGTATAGGGTGTCCTCTGCTGCCATCTACTGGTTAAAATAGATACTGTTAGCAAGTTCCTGAGAAGTGTTTTAAAACACATTTTTGTCCATAGTGGACATTACTAAATAGTTGATAATGGACGCTTGTGTGCCATCTTAGATTATGTCAAGCTACATGCCCATTGAGTATTTAAAAAGTCTGGTGAATGGGGCTGATCTGCTTGATGGCTTCATGGGCTCTTGATGTGCAAGACACCAAACTCCAGTTCACCGACCAGACCAGCTCCGACCCTGACATTTGGGCAGAACTGAGGATGCTGAGAGACGTGGTGGAGCAGAAGGCAGAACTCCTCCTGAGTAAAACCAGCTTGGAGGAACTGAGGAGAGAAAACACAGAGCAGTCGGCTGAGCTGACAGATCTCAGAGCGAGGCTTGGTTCCAGTGAAAGGCGAGTAGAAGAGCTGAAGGTTGAACTTGAAAATCAGGCGGCTGAGCTTTCGTCCACACAGGCCAGAGTGGCAGATGGTGAAAATGGGCTGCTGCTCCTACAAGACAGGATGGATGACGTGCAGGCTCAGAACACCGTCCAAGATACTGAACGTTCATCTGTAAAGGACAGAACAAACACTTCTGAGCACCGTGTGGATATTCTTATCAAACAGAGTGCAAAAGTGGTATTTTATGCTGCTTTGACAAACTCAGGAGATGTAGGGCCTTACAATACTGCAACAGTCCTAAGGTTCAGCAAAGTCTTCACCAACATTGGCAAAGCATACAGTCCAACCACCGGTTTCTTCACTGCACCTGTGAAAGGGGTGTACTTTTTTAGATTTACAGTATGTGGTCACAGGGAGGAGGGAATAGGAGTGCAACTATTCCATAACAAAAAGTCCATAATATACAATGTGCAGAGCTGGCCATATAATTCAGAGAGCCATTTTGAGTACCAGTCCAATGCTGTTATTCTAGAGCTGAATGCTGGTGATGAATTATATTTGGTTCTCCCAGAATGGGACACCATGTTTGATAATCTTAACAATCACAGCACCTTTAGTGGCTTCTTGCTTTTCAGTATGTGAAATCAATCCAAGACAATCTGGACCATCTGATAAAATGTAAAACAAATGAAAAATAAAATATCAGAAATCTGTATCATTTTGCTCAAATTGTTGCTCAGACTGCAAAGTCAGTGTAAAATGTTTACCATGCACTGAGTCATCAGCATGTCTTTGTAATCATCCAAATAAATATGTTTTCTTGATCTGTTGTGTACTGTGAATATTTTTATTTTTGTTTTATCCAACAGTTGACATGTTTTTTCAGTGTATTTTCTTCAACACCTGTTCAAATTAGGGTCTATTATGAGCAAAGTTTGCAATATAAAATGACATGTCAGAATAACACTTCCATGAGTATTAAAGAGATGCCTAGAAATAATTGTCAGATCCCAAGATGTTCCTAAAAATACCTTATTTGTCCAGGAGATGGCAGACTGAGGATGTTACGTGCACTGATAGAAGCATTAGGGAGGAGCCTGTGGAGAGATGTGGGGGGTAATGAAATGTGATGTATTTAGTGATGTAACCTGCAGAGGGCTTGAGGGGATTTTCAGAATCACCATTTTAGTAAGTTGTTAAAACTGCTGATTGTAGCTTACACACTATTATACTGCATTGGTCATTTTACCACTGACAAACAGCCATGCCAATATAAACGATTTGAAGGAACAGAGAGGGCAGATGGGAAACATGATGGGATCAGCTGGAACACAATGTGATTTCTGTCCTCCCCTCAGTCTGTGGACCTTTTCCGTATCACAGTTTGGGCAGTTGTCCAACAAAACAATTAGCAAGTATGGGAATCCCGGCCCTGCTCTCATACAGACCCCTCCCTCCCTTCCCTATCTCTCATCCTCTCTCGCTCTCTTGCAGCTGGCCCCAGGAGAGAGGCAGCCAAGTTTATTTTCTCCACGGTGGTCCCTTTGGGGTGGCAGCGAGGCCCCTGCCATGCTGCCACTGATGTATTGGGTGAGGGTCCTTGAAGAGATGTCGGTGGGACTCTTATTACTCTGGCACTCAGTCTTATTGACCCTGTTGGAGGATGCTTGGTACTGCCCTTTTTTGCATGAAGTGAACGGGTGTGTAAAGTCTGCCAGCCTCATCCCTCCTGTTAGTCACTGGAAAATAGCTGTAATGACCAATAAAGCAACAGCACAGTTTGACTGGACTTAGCACATGAGCCTCCACACTAATGTATATATCTGAATAAAAACGGAGAGAACTCCTGTTGGCTGAATGTATAAGTGAAGACCAAGAGAAGCTGAAAAAAGCTAATAAGTGAACCTTGAGGGACTATTTTCCACGGTCAAGAATGAAATGTCACGTTCAGTTTAAATGTAATTGAGGTTACAAACATGAATGACTGTAAGTGAATATGGAAAAATTCATTCAATTAAACCTTTTTGTTTACCACTGCTGTCAGATGTAGTGAGTTTTTTACTTTGAAAAGCAGCAATATCTCAAAGTAATGCTTTCAAATTTTTCTTGAGTAAAATTGCAGACATACTATGGGCAACATATACTCAAAGTATCAAAAGCTAATACTCATTTAGAAGCAGATGGCTCAGTGTAAGTATATTATTGGAATGTCACCACTGAGGCATCACTGTAAGCAGCAATTTAATGTTGTTTCAATGCACATAGGTGACCAGAGCTGCAGCTGCCATTTACTGTAGTGACCTGGGGAGAGTTTGCTCTCACTAAGGTAATTTTAGGCATATTCTAGTAGAATATATTTAAAGTGAACCACATATAGGTTTATAATGTAGCCAGTTAAATATAATGAAGTACAAAATAAAAGTATCTCAAAACTGTACTTCAGTAATTTGGGCAACTATGTAAACATGACTTTTGCAGTGGTGCTGCATTTGCATGCACTCTTACATGCAAACGTATGTATTAGGCATGTATTTCTTAAAAGAGGACAAATTTGTGTTTTTCATAGAGCATGACCTCTGAATGTGAGGTGAGTCATGCTTTCTTTGTACCAAACCAGAAAATGCAACAGACCATCCCTACTGGATGGAGGGAGAGATAGACAGAGAGGAAGGAGAAAGGAAAGGGATTCCGTGTAAAAATAAAAAAAATTAAAGTTGATCCGCCATGTCCACACTTCTTTACTTTCATCCCAATAAACCACAACGAGAGAGAGAGAGAGAGAGAGAGGCCGTGTGTCAGACTGCATAAATAACTGTCGGCTTGATGTAAACACAGCGGTCATAACCCGAGCGAATTAAAACAACTGGTGTGGGCGGGATTAAAGCTCAGCGCGCAGTTTTCCTACGACTTAAAAAAAAAAAAAGGCTTAAATGTCCTCTGACAGCAAACCCAGACGGCTCTCTTCTGATTGGCTGAATCTGAAATAGTTCATCCAATCAGTGCACTGAATGTCTAATTAAACATGACATCCATTTTGTGATGTCGTTTTAGAGAAATACTGTAAAAATATTAAGTTGTGTTATTGTTGTAATCAAATAAGCTTTACTCAACGTATGCCCTTACAATTAGCTGCCATGTTAAGACATATTAAAATAATATGATATCTCCAACTTTGACTTGAATAAATTACAAGAGCACTAGCTGCCTTTTAGGGTCCCAAATAATCTTAGAAGACAAAAGTTTGTTTATGTAAAGACAATCACGTCTACTGTTATCTGTTAGAAACAACAGAGAGAGACTTATCTGCGCTGGCGCTTTGTTGGTGCTCAGGTTCTGCTATTCCGAAGGAGTGGGGTGATAAGAGAGGTTACTAAAGGTCAAAGCACTGGCCCACACACGGAAATAATAATAAAATAATACATTCAGTACACAAGGTGTAAAAGTGATACAAATATATTTATATACATGTATAATCTGTACAACCATTGGAGACAGTGGAGACGTGTCATGTGCACAGTCATCCATCATAACGCAGCCGCCAAAACAGGTCCTGCACGAGTAAAAAAAAAAAAAAAATGCATCTGCAGAATATAAAAAAAAAGCAATTGAAAGCACGCAGTTTATCTTTGAACCAGCAAAGACAACAATGAGTGACAGGATGCATTTAAATAAAATTCAGCTTGTCTTTACGGGAACGAAGGAGAGAAGACGCGCTCCCTCCGTTATTCCCACTCAAAATCTGCGGAGATGAGACGTGCATTTCAGTCACTATCTTTCTTTTTTTTTTTTCTTTTTTTTTTCTTTTTCTCGGAAAATTATTGTTCCCTCAAGAAAAACCGTGGCTTGTAGGCTAGAGGTGTTCCCGTTTGGATGCATCAAGACGCCGTCGTCCCACATAACCTCGTTGTGTTCAGCATCTCCTTCAAATCGTTCTCCGGTTTACCTGCGACCATGAAAGGCCACGTCTGCGGAAGAAAATACAGTCGATTAGGCGAAACAGCTTCTTAAAACAAAGAAATGAAACCATCAACTCAACCAAAATCAATCTACAAATTCAGACCGATGATATATCATAGAATCACTTGAACTCCAGGCAGCTCTTTATAAGGAACAAGCACTAATACCAGCTCTAATGCAGTGAATTAAAAAAGGAGTTTTGCCTTTGCAGTTCTGAATGGTTTAACAGTGAATTTATTGTGTTGTTACCTGTATAATTATAAAACATAATGGTTATTTGGGATTCTGCTGTGATATTTCAAATATTGCTGAATTAATTACATTATTTTCATCCATCATGTGGTTGTGCATCAGCTACATTATTTTGAAATTATTCCCAGATAAATCTGATGCTTTTATTTCTAGGACTGTGTATTGATCACAACATATTTAATTGTGCAATTCGTTGTTTTTGGCAAATGAGTTTGCATAAATTTTGCATTTATGCACCTGTTTGTTGGCTATCACCCATATTTGTCACCTTATTGGTGCTGCAGCATACAAGGCCTTGTGTTGCGTTTGCAGGCCAGATTCAAATCCGGATAACTTAAACTTAAACTAAAGGTTTTTGTTTTTTTGTTGTTGTTTTTTTTACATGAAAAGTAAATGGTACATATCATAAGGCAAACAACCATCATTATGTTCTAACAAAATTATTCAATAACTTGTACTTTCAGAATACTGGCCAACATTTCTTAAATTTAAAGAACTATAATTTCGTATCATAAATTTTCTGTTGGGTTTTCCCCCCACTGAATCCCCAAATCTCACCAGGTTAACAGGGTGGATATATCCGTTTTCGTATTTGTCGTTGGCTAGTATCTGCCGGAGGTGCGCGATGTAGCTGGACGCCAGGCGCAGCGTGTCCAGTTTGGAGAGCTTGGTGTCCGGTGGTACCCAGGGTAAAGAGGTCTTCAGCCGGGAGAAGGCTTTGGACAAGACTCGCATCCTGGCTCTCTCCCGAGCGTTGGCCGCATTCCTCTGCACCTGCTTGCCCTCCTGCTGTGCCACACCCTTGGGCGCCGTTTTCCGGGACGCTGTCTTCCTCTTCTTGCCCGGCGCGTCTCTCCGCTCGTCGTTCGCGCACGGGCCCTCGCAGTTGGAGCTTTCCTCTGTGCTCTCGTTGGAGTCTTTACCGGAGGAGCCGAACTTCAGGATGCCGTCCAGGAGCTCGTCGTCGACATCGCTGAGAGACCCGGTGGACATGGTGAACTGTCTCCTGGACTGGAGCGGGCTCAAAACATGGGAGCAGGGAGCTTAGGCTGGACGGGAATGGACAGGGTGGGCAAACACACGCCTGGGTGATGTGCTCATAAACCGCTAACTGTGCGTGGAGAGAACAGAAAGAAACTGACTTTTTATCTCCATGAGTAGAGAGGGCGTTACCTCATGCTGGGAGGAGACACGGGTACTGATCTCACTTGCTGTTTCCCAAAGGTTTCCAGGACCCCAAGGGACCCTAGATATATATATATATTTAATAGCTTATTTTAACACAATTCAGCTCTGTTATTCTCTCATTCTATTAAACAGTGAATAATGAATGAATTAAGGAATAAAAAGATTTTCTGTTTTTTGGACCTCCTTGAACTTTTTCCAAGAAATCCACGGGTCCCTGAACTTAAATTTGAGATGTTTATGAATGACCTGAATATTTGAAAATAAGAATATATATGAAAAATGAAGATATCAATTTATATGTATTTCCAATACTGTGTATCACACTTGTGACTGGGCCTACCTTTGGTTCCATTTGGTCTACAGATCAGCCATTAAAAATCTAGACAACCCAGAGCACACACATGAAAAAGCCAAATCACAACAGGTTTCAAAAATAGAAATGAGTAAAATTCAATTTTCTTGTTCTCTATTACATCTTATCATCTCTAAGAGGTTGTGTTTCTTCTTAAATTCAAAGTTGTAATTGTAAAATATTGTGGGAAAATTTGCTGTTTTTACTATATGATAAATCCTTTGATTCTTACACAATAATATTTTAGACAAGAGGGTTAGAGTGTTCAGTATTTAGCCTGTTGCGCTCACAGGGCCCATGTAACTTTCAGCACATCTTGCCCAGTTAACAGGATAAAGTGCAAGGACAGGGGGGTGTCATGTCTCAAATGGCAAACTGGCGCCTTAGTCCCCTCTGATGTAATGGATACCCGGCACCCCACAATCCTCTGTTTGGCCTTCCACATCATTCCACACCGATGCTCCATGTGCTGGTCCGCTCAGGGCCAAGTCCAAAGAACAAAGTCTCTGGAGCTGCTCTGAGTGGAAGAGGGTGGGGCGCACCAGGACAGGAGTTTATAGTCGTGTGCACCTTGTTCACTTACCTTATCATTGTGAGTGATGCTGAGAGACTGAAACATGTAGTGTGATTTTGAGTGGCTTGAAGCTGCAGATATTCCTTGCTGCGATACAGGATTATGTGTGTGTGTGTGTGTGTGTGTGTGAGAGAGAGAGAGAGAGAGAGAGAGACAGAGTGCCTTTGCCTGCACAGCTGAAGCGTGTGCAAGGATAAGAGGTGTGTCTCTTGAGAGATGACCTTTAACCCCTTTGCTTCCGGTGTCACACAGTGCATCTAAACAGTCACCGCTGCTACGTTTTATCCACTAGAACGACACAATGAAATACCACAATGTTGGTCTAGCTGCATTACCACAGTTGGAAAGCTGTAAAGTTGTGACAAGAGTGGAAGAACAGATATTACAAATCTGAGAGCAAGACATTTTGCACAGATGTTCACATGACTGAGCTACAAAGGAGAAAGATAGCACCACACAGAGCAGCAGACATAAAGAGAGAAAGGAAAAGATAGGTGAGGGGATGGAGAAAGAGGAAAGAGAGGAAGGAGGGGCTTACTCTCCTGGGTGGGCTGGAAATCAAAGCACTTAGTGGAAAAGTAATAATAGAGTCTGCTAGATTGATGATCACCTCTGAGATACATGGATCCACCAGAGAGTAACAGAGAGAGTGAGAGAGAGTAAGATGAACTAAAATAGCTCATGAAAAAGACATGCACAGGCCTTTTTTTTCTCTCCCTTGTGCTTCGCTAAAACACAGACCCTGATGTAATACCATCATTGCTAATATTTGTACTTGCTAAGACTTTAATTCTCATAATAAAAAGGCACATTTCAATGTTCCCAACAGTGCCAAGCCTGTTTAGTCATCAGACAGATTCTGTAACAGCCCTTCATGTGAAGGATAAAACAAAGTACAGCAAGTGTGAAGGAAACCTGTTCTTTTTGGTGACGTTTTTTCCCTCTCAGAGTCTCGGTCACACACACAGTGACATGAGGCAACAGGTGGAGGGGGGGCAGAAAGATGGAGAGAGAAAAAAAGAGGGGACCCTGGCAGTTATGGAGGGACATGCTGCTAATTAGCCGGTCTGGGGTCAAAGGCTAGGCTGGTTGTGTGATGTCACCACAAAGGGACGGCTTCCAGATGTTGCTCGCAGGGCCACCGAGGGGGGACACCTGATTCCTCAGGTCATTATCATTTCTCACACACATGCACACAAACACCTTTGTTAAATGTTTGAAGTGACTACATGTGTTGAGAAACAGAGAACTGCATTATCAGCCGTTTGAAAATCAAATGATAGGCTATCTGTTGTGACACAATGGTGATTTTGGCTCAGAAATCTGTACACTTCCTCTTTAAGTTGTTTTGACTTGTGTACTTATTTAGTCAAAATTGTAATACCTGCAGTGACAGCACCCCCTTCATTCATGCTGTCAAGGGGCTGTCCAACTCATAGTATTAGTGCTGATTTTTTGTTTGGCGCAGCATGTGTGGGCGAGCACTAAAAACTGTTTGTAATATTACCTCAGTTGGACACAATGAACACAACAAACACAACTCCATGCCTTCACTGGGCAACATACAGAATGCAGCAGTCACAGGTGTACCTGTTGTTGTGAACTCTAGCCTCTGATCATTTGCTATCATCACAACTGAACCTATACAAAAGAGAGGCAGCTAACACTAGCTAGAACCCCTCCTTCCTATAATGTAGGATGAACACGACACTGAGCGTGTGCAAGACCACAGGAACAGTGTCGGGCTGCGTAGTGGCCACACTCAGTATTGCAACTTTCAGCAGTATCACATGATGTACACTGGCTCAATAAAATCATAAGAACGCATGATTCAAAATGTGAGTCCTGTAAGCTTGCAGTAATCAGTTCTCCTTAATACATTGATGCTGATTACTTATTCATAACTTTACTAAAATAACAAAAGTAATGTTTAGTGGGAATAAGTCTCAGAAAAAAAGAGTATTCCACTTTCAGCTTGACTATAGCATGTAAACAGTCAGCACATTACATGAAGAAGGACTGTGAGAGGTAATACTCCTTTTATTTAAAATGGAGCAAAAAAAATGAAAATAAAGAATGCTGTCATTAATGCTTAGGGTTACTGTGTCTTCATTGTGACTTCAGGTTATCAAAAATGTTTTCCAATGAGCCACATTTAAGTTGGTTACAGAGAAAACATTTCACTTTCAACTTTTATTTAATCTCTTCGTTGGAAAGCTGACCAAGCTGGCTTCACCTTCATGAGTGCAAGAAGTTTTTCTCATTCGCGCTTTTTCTAATCATGGAGTGTTACTGAAAACGCTAAAGAAACGCGGGGACAACATGGCATTACACTGTGAACCCACTGGACTAATGTTAGAGAAAGGGAGATGGAGGAAGGGTGTCATGCAGTTTGTTTACTGGAACATCTATGTATTTTAGACCCTGAAACAAAAACAACTGTAAATTTATATAAAAACAAGGTTGGTTGCTGTACAAAACAGAAGAAAAAAAAAAGTAATCTTGGAGTGAGGCTTAGGGTGAGAAAAAAACACTAACCATTCCATGTCTACACCGTCTCTGTCCTTTACGCATATACTTCACACACACACACACACACACACACACACACACACTCACTCACCACACACGATGCAATAAACTGTCCCCAAAGTCTGGCACCTCTAAAAGAAGAAAAATCAGCAAAATAACTAAGAGGAGAGTTGCAGAGAGTGCAAAGACAGGGGAGGAGAAACAAGGTAAAGGATGTATGGATAAAACCCGTGCATGGTGGAATATGAACATGTTTATGGAGTGAAATATCATAATATATTTCAAAAAAGACACAATCCTTGATATTCTGTGGACAGGAACATCCGGGGAGGTAAACAGTGATTCCAGAATAAGACTGATATTCTGTCAAAGTGTAGGTTAATCTAACGAAGTCTTTGTCTCTACCCTGTGAGGAGTTGGAGTGTATTGGTTTGAATGCACACATGCAAGGACTTATTGTGTATGTGTGCATCCAAAATAAATGTATTGCTTCATGTCAGTATGACAGATGGATATGAAGAGAAATTTGTGGTAGTATGGTAATGGTGAATCTGTAAATGCTCCATGGGATTACAATAAGTCTTCATCACCTCACCAGCCAAATTGGTGATGAAATGCAGTAGCGGACTGTTTTATAAAACCACCTAGACTGTCACTGCACTAAAGAACTCTGTGTTAAAGCAAATAAAGGAGCATTATGAGGGCATTGCCACATCGCACTATTCACACCAAAGTTATATGCCAAATTTGCTAAATTAGCAAAGACATGCATCCACACCAGCAGGTTCAAGTTAACAAGACAAGGTAAAAACTAGTAAATGGCTGATCATATGGGTGTGTGTGAGTGTTCTACTGCCGGTTGTTGACAGTGACATCAGCCAGACAGCTGTGACATTCCGCAATGGATGCAGTCTCGGAGGCAGAACTCTGGCAAGTATCTGATCATTGAGTTGAGACATTGGAGCGGGCAACTGAAATGAGTTAGTACTTCCGATGACGAACAGAAACTGTTTGTGTGAAATCATTTTGACAGAGTGATGGCCACGGGAAAAGTCCTACAGCCGGCTGACCATTGCTTGACTTTATCACTCACCAGTCAGTCCGAGATATTTGAGGTGCATAGGCTGATCCCGTTCGTTATGTCCAGCTGCATTGATGTATTTTCAAATTAGCCAGATGAGCGTAATGAATAGTGTGCTGTTCTTTCTTTATTGGTCATTTGCCTTGTAACTGATCGTTAAAGGACAAAAGAATAAAAAAAATAAGTCATATCAGAACCACAGATGGTACAATAACAAATCAGTGGAGAAATAGACCCGCACACATTTACAGAGCATCTTTAACTGAGTGGTGTTGAGTTGGTGTCAAATACCCATCAGGCCCTGCTGTCTTGATGGTTCTACCCAGAGTACACATACACACACAGTTACTTGCTGTGTTATTGAAGCGGCACCGCTTGCGTCTTCCAAAGTGTCCTGTCGGAAGTAAGTGAGACAAAGATGCAGCTGCAGTTTGAGTGTGTTTGTGTGTGTGTGTTCTACTCCGGCATGTGTGTGTTCTGGCTCCAGTATGGCACTTTTGAACCCCTACTGCAACCCTGTTCTAACTTGTGGCCTGGATTGATGAACAGATACAAAAGCAGGTGTGTGTGTGTGTGGGACTGGCCAGGTAGGCATGGTGAGATTGGTGATCTGAGTTAGAGGTCTGGTCTGTCATTGTGATTGAGGCTAGTTTATAAACAGGAGGGAGAGGGATGTCGTTTCAGCTTTCTATCTCACACTGTGGTACCGTTTGGATGTATGTGTGTGTGTGTGTGTGTGTGTGGTTTGCTCAACAGGCAAGAGCTCCCAGCACCCACCAACCTTTCACAGCAGCCGTCTGTACCCCACCCCCTTCTTCCTTCACCCAGATTGCCCTCACTCACTGTTCCCACCGCCGTTGTTGTCATTCAGCCCAGCCAAACAAACAGAGTCAAAACAGTTGAGAAAAAACAAGTTATTAGTGGAAGATGCAGCTATTCATCAAGCGATTAAATATCATTAAATAACAACACTAGATTTCAAAGTGGTAACTAGCTTTAGTTTACTGTCACAAAAAGAGGGTAAAGTTACACACCTGTTATTTATGTGTATTATTCAAGCAGCACTTAATTCATTTTCACCATCATTGGCAGCAGTTAACCAATTTCTGTTTTGCACTGGCGCCTTTGTGCACAGAAGCATGAAGAAACAACAAGATTGAAGAACAAATTGTATAATATAGGCATTTCAATATAATGCACACATAATAACCACTATCTCAATTTACTTTCAACCAATAACATATTCTATTTTTCCTAAAAGACAGAAGTATCTTTGTCATTGTTTATGATTGTGATTCATTTAAAATCAGGCTTCAGCCATAACAACAGAGAGACTATCAAACTTTGTGTAAGACATTTCATTAAGTTGAAATTAGATTAGAAAGGCGATATCCTAGGTTCAATGTTTTCACTATGTACTGTCCTGTACAGAAGGATACTGATTTCATCTCCTGATTGCTGGGGCTTCCACAGACTCCAAAGTTGTATGTTTTTTGCAAACCGCGTTTTCCTGTTTTTTTACCACCCCTGACTTATCTAAAACCCAGTGTAGAGTACGAGTTGCGGACCTTTTCTTCTTGCCACACAATTGGGACTGCAATATTTGATGAACTTCTGAGTAAAACTCAACAACAGAGTATATGAAAATCCATAGTATTTAGTCATGTTGAGAAATAATGCAATATGTCAAAATTACATTTTGCAGTGTTACTTTTTTCACATTAGAGATTCAGTGTTACTCTGATGTTACATGCGAGATTTCAGATAGAAATCGGGAATGCTGGATCATCAGTTCGGGTGTTTGGAGTAAAGTGTAATCCTAAAGTACATTTTATTGAAGATCAAAATCATACAGGTCTAATCCTGACTGAATCTCTTGAATGAAGGGAGATGTAATGTCAGGATTATCATTGGGCACAATAATCTAATTAGCAGTGTAACGCTGAACGTCGTCATTATCACACCTGATTAGTCAGGCTGTTGTTAATATGGAGATGGCGTAGATGGAGGGGATAAACAGTGCTGCGCCTCCCATTGGCTGGGGATCAGGTTCTCTGCTTGATCTTCTTTCTCCTCATTACCAGGGCGGGATGACAGGTGTGTGTGTCTGTTTATATATGTGGGAAATTTTTGTAGTATGTTACACAGCACAAATTTGAGTTGTTACCAAGGTGGGAACTATTTATTTAAAAGCTCTGTGTTATATTTATTATCAACATTTTTTGCATTCTGCAATGCTTGAAAAAAAGAATTTTATTTTATTTTGAAAACAGTCTCAACGCCCCTCCACCTCCTGCAGATGAAATGATCTCACCCTATCATATATCTCCTCTGGCCCCAGCAGTCTGGCTAGCTCAGTTGCACACTCACAAACAGGCCACTGATACACTCAGACACACACTGATTATCTATAACTATGGCATTTTGGGGTGTGGTGATTATCAATCTTTATGGAGCAGAGGGACAGAGGAGCATTATCCACCAGGAAGAGAGATAGAGCGTCCCCGCAGACACCATCAATCAGACCAGTGAACACACCAAACTCCCACTGGCCGGCAGAGTGTGTGCTTTAACATTTATGTATTTCTTTGTTAGAAATCTCTGCAGATGGAGTGGTGTCAACTCACCTGTCTGGCATGGAACAAACTCCAGGCTAAGGAGATACACCCACATAACCTGCTGATATCTCTTGATAAACTATCTGAACGCTGATAGCCAGGGACGGTTGATTGCCTCAAAAAATGCAGAAACCTCTGCCTTGCCTGGACGATGACACACATACCCCTTCTTCCTGGCTGCTTCCACTCCAGTCCCAGTCTCCAGGTCCCCAGGGAACCACGGCCTCAAACAGACCTGAGACTGAGGCTCCTCCTGGCATATTCCGCTGACACTTCTTAGGAGTGTGGGTTCACGCACAGGAGGAACTTGTACAAACATTGCACATTTGACTGATGTGCTCAATCCCTTACACACACCCTTGCACACTAACATACTGTACACACACAGAAAGGCAGGCATAGAATATACAACAACAAATCTCCTACACTTGTAATATAAACATGGAAAAAGCTCAAGGTATTTAAGACAGAAAATAGACAGCAGGAGAAGGAAAATTGAAAGAAAGACAAAGTTAAAGGAATGTGAAATTATGAAATGGACCAGCATTCTTTGGCTGTTTATGACTTCGATTTGCATATCATTGAACTAATGGTGTCTGTGTGTGTGTATGTTTTAAAATGGCTGACCTTAGCAGCACTGGCTCGATCTCATTTCAGCCTAATCTTGTGTTTTGCACCACAAAACAGTTCTCCCATGACACAGGCATAATGCAATGGAGGCTAGTCAGGAGATGACAAAGAGGTGAGATGAGTTGTGATAAAAGCCCCCTCACACACACACACACACACACACACATACGCACACGTCTGACATTAAATCTCAAGGGACCACTGAGATCCTCTGAACCCCAAATCCCAAGGCAGGAAGCAGACAAGTGTGTGTGTGCAAATTAGCTCATTAGGATGTGCACGTTTGTTTGTGTGTGTGTGTGTGTGTCTGTGAGAGAGACTCAGCTCCGGTGCAGCTACACAGACAGGTCCACTTAGTAGCAGAGGACAAACACAAAAGCAGCAGCTCACCTTTACGCTTTAATCACAAACAGATGTCTGCTTACCTCCCCCTTAAATGCTAGCTAGCTGTAACATTTGACTGTTAGATGTTCATCCTAAACGCTGAGTGAAAGTGCACGTTTCAGTATTATTTCACAGACACCACGGGTAGAAGCAGAAAACTCAGCACAAAATATCTGTGAAATATTGCCGTGTTGATAAACCGCTGACATTTTAAACCTTAGTGTGGAGCTGCCTCTGTTAGTATTTGAAGAGTTTCATCTAAAATATTGCGCATCCATTGAGAAAAAGTAATGAAACTCATCTAACTGTATGAAGTTGTTGAGTCAGTTTATAGAGTATTCAGTAAACATGATTCATAGCTCTTCATCCCCAATGACACTTGGATATGCTTAAACATAATATTAATGCAATCTACTAAGGTTTCGTTGCTTTTAATGCCTATACTGCAGCAGTCTCAAAACGTCTAAAGAGCTCTTAGTCTGAGCCAACAGAAGCATCACTGTTTAGAAGCCAGTGATTATTTCATGGACATTACTGTTATACTGATCTCAAATCTTAGGGATATTCTATTTGTTTGATAGAAGCTAAAAGCTATGTCCTCAGTTGATCTTGGACCATCGCACAGTACAATATACATGATGACAGATGGACACAGTTTGCACCAGGCCATATTCCAAAGAAGATGTTGCTTCTGGAGACACACACACACACACACACACACACGTCACACAGTTTGCACACATGTATGGATACGTGAATCTTTCTTTTCTTGTCATTCTTTCACTCTCTCCATTGTCAGACACACACACACACACACACAAGTGTACGATGGCGCAAACTGGCTCTATCCCTGTGGTGTATCAGCTGTTGTCCAGCTGTTTACGGTTACTTACTTCATGGCTTATTTATCTGACAGCAATCCGCATCCAAGAGGTGAGAAGTGTGTGTGTGTGTGTGTGTGCTCAGGTCAGCTCTGGTTCATGTGGGTCTGGATTTGGGGATTCAGATCACTCAGTTTACAAGGAAAATGTTAGTTACTATGTGTCATCACCATCACAGTCACTATAACCATTATCTTCTTCCTAATTATGAAAGTTTGTTGACATGTGTTGTTAGATAGGCCATTATTTGTTTGTTTGATTGTTGTCCGGCACAAATAATAACTTTAAATCTTTATTTTATCATCACTGCTGTTATTGAAAATTCATTTCTACCAGAACTCTAAAGCTCACTGAGTAATTACATATTATATTTTGTTTATTTTAGCTTAGGTAAAAACGTCACAGTGACAACAAGACCGAAGACACTTTGCTCGTCCGAGAAACAGTCCCATATATAACTGCCTATAAGGACATGCATTGTTGTAGACCAGCTTGACAGTGCTGACCTTCGGGGGATGGAGCATCTAAAATGAGAGGCTATTGTATCAGCTGTGTCTACCTATCCACTTTTATCAAACCCTGCTTTGCCAGAGTATTAACTGCTCCATAAAAGAGATGCAGAATGGTTTGAAGCTGTGATGGATGTTGCTAATTCGTTCCAGTGTGTCACTTACTGTCCAACCTGTGACCAAGAGCCCAATAAATCATTACAAGGTTTCAGCACTAGCTAATTCACAAGACACAAAAATGAATTTGTACTAATTTCTTGTGTGACTTCATTTGAAACATTTACTATTCACATGAATGCTCAGGCATGTATGAATAAATACTATGTATATGGAGATTGCCATCCGGTTAAGGTAAAAATAAAGGCAAAGTGGAGATATCTGGGTTTTTCCACAACTGATGATACTCTCGATCAGTCTTTCTGCTTTTAATCACTGTTTTCTTATTTGGGTAAAAAACACAAGAGTAGATCCATCAGCTAAAATGGTGGTCCTTATTCATATCTCTTTCTCCTGATGCCAATTAAAGATAATAAACCTTGCAGATCATTTCTGTTGCTCCAAACTCACTGCTGTACTCTGCCTCTCGCACTCCACACACACATGGTCAGCTGGGTGAGACAATGCCTCAGTATATGTTCACTATTTCCTGCCAGGTGTGTAACTGGCTTGTGTTTGCACAGAGAGTTCACAGGCACACACACTGGAATACATGTTTAAAAGCATCAATGATAAAAAAGAAA
Organism: Lates japonicus; assembly: GCA_033238685.1. Classification (NCBI taxonomy): domain Eukaryota; kingdom Metazoa; phylum Chordata; class Actinopteri; family Centropomidae; genus Lates; species Lates japonicus. The sequence continues at coordinate 6,255,563 of BRZM01000038.1, read as the reverse complement.
GTCAAGGCTTTTAAAAACATTACACACATTCAAATATAACAGATCCACAATACTAATATTATTATTATTACTAATTACATATGACCATTCCTCTATGTCATAGGTTTAAACCCTCATGAGTCTTCAGTCTGCCTAAAACACAGGTGTTTGAGAGTTACAGATGAGAGCTCGATGCTGATATCATGCGATATCATGTAACTATGTTCAAGTCCGCCTTACAATTCCAGCACACCAGCCTCCCCATGGTACCCCTCTGCTTCACTGCATCAGAAATGAACTTTTTTTCCCACTCGCTAGCCTAGTCATCACACAGATATTTATTTAGCTCAGAGACAGAGAGTCTCATGAGCAGACTGGCCCTAAGATTTTATTGAGATAGAAGATAAAAGACCCGGTTCTGCTTCAGTCTCATTAGGGCTAAATGGCCAGAAGAGCGCCTGACAGAAAATGGAACTGTTGTGGCTATCTCCTTGGCTGCTGCAGTGGAGGAGAGCCAGAGAGAATGAGAGAGACCAGAACTCACAGAACTGCACATTACTACACAGACGCAAAATCATTCACACATTATGCCAATCTACCTCCCTTGGTGGTATTGCCCAGGTCTGTATTTATCCCCAACCATAACAGAGCAGGCAGATAATGGCTGATGGGACCATCGCAGAAAAATAACCTGGCACAGTCTGTTTGATTAACTTCCCTCTCAGAATTTCACGCCATCCTCCATCACATTTTATGGCTCTTTCTTCCAATATCTATCATTCATTCATTCATTCATTCATTCATCTATCTATCTATTTACCATGGCATGAAACACACTTACAAAAACAGACTTTTGATTAAATTACAATTTCATGAATAATACATTTTTCCATCTCTATTACTAATATGTTGCACATTTATTTTTGAAGAGCATGAGCAGTCTTATCAACAAAAAGCAACAGGGTTGCCGCTCTTCCTCCAACCAACCTCTTGTTTATAAGATATAAAATACTTGTCCAAATATGTTAAAACTGAACTGAGAGGCAAAAAACAAGGCAAACAGAGAACAAAGAAACTGCATACATCATCACAAGTATCACTTGCGGGGTTGACCACAATCCACTGTGTGGGCGTCCGTCATCATTCAATATTCACTTTAGCTCTATTACCGACCCCAAGTAGTAATCTAGATCTTTGTTGCTTAATGCTCCACTGCTCGCTAACTAGTTGCTGACTTTGCCTTTGTGACATTTGCTGTTGCAGGTAGAATGAACAAAGGGTGTCATGAAAAGAAAACTCATGCCTTGAAAATCAAAACAGAAAGCTGAAAAAAACACTAAAATATCATTCCCATAGAGGGAGCTGTGAGTCGTAGTAATTCTCTGAGTGTTTGGTTTTTATTAGTGACCTGCTTCATCCAATAGTGATGATCTATTGTTAATATAAAATAGTTGTTTGTAGTAGCGAACATAAATCAGTTGACACCGTTGTTCCTCAAACCAAAATGACAGAATCCAAATCACCGAATATAATACCTAAAGGTCTGTCACACACACAGGTTTTTTCAGTTACACTTGGACTTCTGCTCACTTTGATGCTAATCACTTTAATGTTAAAGCTGCTACTATAAATATTTTATAGCATGGATGATGATTAAATCATAAGGGGTCATTTATTTGTGAATAACAAACCCACAGAGAATTTATTGAAGGTGTTTCAGCAAACGTAATAGTGCTGTGTACTATAAATATTCAGGCAATAGGAATTTTTTACGCCACAACATCCATATTAAATCATTTTGAGATAGGATGTATCCGTCAGCTTCTTGTTTTTGATCTTTTTCTGTCTCCTTAGTGGCTACAAATTAATTAATGCTTTTTAAGTTTCATGTCATGGCAAATAAATAAACAGTCAATAGAGAAATCCCAGATCTTGTCTTCAAAATCTAATTATTTGTTCTCCTTTATTAGACAGAAAAGAGATTTTAAGACCCAGTGCTGAAGTCACTTAACATGTTCCCAAATTTCAGTCCTTCTTATGAGTCACCATTAAAACCGAAACAATTATGTTGAAACCCAATAACAAGACAGCTGATAACTTCAGGAACTCTGAACTCCAAAGGAGGACATTGTGAGCCTGTAAATGCTGGAGATCCTCATGTCTGATGAGAATGGAGGCCAATATTTACAATTTCTGTGGAGGATGGGGTTACATATCTGACACAGCTTTATTGCTGGGTCTGTGACTTCCTTGATGACTTCCTGCACAGAGTGAGGCTGAAGGAGACGGAGGGAGTCTAACTCGCTAAGAATTAAGATCTTTCTCCTTTTTTTTTTTTTTTTTTTACTCTTTCTCTGTTATGGACTCTTGTTGAACTACTTGTTGTCTTTACCTCGTTACCTGTGTTTGCTCCTCACACCAAGGGCTCATTCCTCATTTGTCTCTCTCCATCTACCACTTTTACTATCATTTGGAGAGACTGTAAAGCAAATGCCTCCTCAACTTGATAAGTATATGACCTTGTCTACTGCATGTATTCCTTGGTGTACCTCTCTCTCTCTCTCTCTCTCTGGATGGCTAAGATGGGGTGACTAATGAGCAAATGTTCAGATGACGAAGCCTTTTTCCAAGAATCTTTTCTCCCAAACGCCCGTGGCCTTTGGATGACTCCCCAAGGAGACCATTAATTTAGATATCAGTGTGTGTGTCTGTGTGTGTGTGTGTGTGTGAATCTGTGTGCACATGTACGTGGGCATTCCTTGTCTGTGTGGGTCTGTATTGCTTGCACACAAGTTGGAGATTTGTATTGCTTTGTTTTATGGCACAAAAAAACAAGATTGAGCGAAAAAGCACGTCAATTAGAAAGTACACACATATCTGCAAACATGCAACAATACCGCATGACGCGCAAATGATATACTCCTAAACTCTTAGCAGCTAAAACACAACACCCCCCCCCATCACATATCCCTCCTTCCTATCATCATTCTACACCTTCACCCCAACTCGCTCCCCAAACGCCACCCCAAAACATCCTTCTATGTCAACACCTCCCACCCCCCCAAATCCACCCAAATGCAGATCTTTACCAGCGCAAAGTTTAAGAGAGTCCTCACACACACACACACACACACACACACACACACACACACACACGGAGATACAGGAAATGAGTGCCAAAATCATGACTCCCACCCTCTCCACTTACATTAACATACACAGTATACATTAAGCCACGCAGTGACAGTGATGCATTTCTCTCCCAACTGAAAGCACACACCCTTTATCTCTGGGGGCGACCAGGTGTATAATTGAAGTGAGCTCCAGTGACCCTCCCTTCTGACTCCTGCAGTGACCAGCTAACCCATGTGTGGTTTTCCTCCTCTCTTGTTGGGTGCCCTCTAGACAGACTCCTCTGCGCTGTTACGGCAGTTTGTTTTCAGAGCGCTCTGTTTTCTAGTGAGAGAGGAAGAATCCACTCCACAAGGCTTACAGCAACTCCTTCTCTATCCAAACACTGGCTGTCTGTCTGTCTGAGGTGCTGACAAAATGGTCAGTGGGCCCCAGTTCTGTGGCAGAAATGTATTGTTTTTTCATCTGTGTGACTAAGAGGCCACAGAAATAAGTTTTGCAATCAGGGATTTTCCATGTAATAATAATACATCTGAGCTAATCCAAATTTTAATAAAAAACATGGGTTCACTGTTAATAAATGACAATAATGGCCTTTAGAAGATTGTCACATATTCCCACAATGTGTATCATGTCTGTCCACCTCAGAATAATCTTTTACCTTGCTTTTCCTTTCTTTTCTTTTCTTTTTTTTATTATATGTCAAACAAATGCTAAAGCTCTTTAGGATGAATCTTGTATGTAACAAAATCTTCAGTTATATAGGCAGAAAGGACTGAAATATATTCAATATATTACTGCTGAGTCATGTAAATCCCATCTTCCCCATCATGAAATATGAAAACAAGCCTTCTTGCACAAGTATTGATTTAGTATGCTGGGTTTTGGATGCATGCTATGTGTAAATGATCATAATGGAGCTACAGTTCAAGTGAAATCATGTGTAATCTAATTTCGTTTCATTTCATGTTGCAGCATAAAAGACAAAAAGGTAGTAGCCAGGTAGTAGAAATACAGTAAACACATCTGATATAATCGAATTAAAAAGTAATAAAAGGTATTTACACACTGTCACTGTACATTGTGAACATTAAAAAAAGAAATAAGAGCCAGGCTGTCGTGCCCCACTCCTTAAATACATCTATCAACAAGAGACTTTGATTTCATGCTGACCTCATCTTGCTCAGCTTTATTCTTCCTGTCAGTTCTCTTATTCTGAAAATAGCAGGTGATTTCTCTGGGGACTCGAGCTGCACCAGATGATGCTCATGGCAGCGTCATCATTTTCAAAACTAGTCTAAACATGGCTTAGGCAGGGAACTCCATAACATCTGCGCAGGTGTGTTAATGTTAGTCCAGTAAATCTGACACGATGAGCGTCAGAGTGATTGTCTCTCTGTCTGAGCTCGGCCTCACGTCTGGAGCTGTGACGGGAGGGTGAGAAGTTTTTGCCTCTCTGTAGAAACTCCTTTTTGTTTGGTGGAATGCCAAAGTTTTTTTTTGGCCTTGATTGGCTCAGCTGTATATGTTAGACTCTTTAACATTTGGGTGAGTGACTAGACAGAGAGAATGAGGTCTGCTGTTACACTTATGACTGTTTTGTGGTAAGAACTGTGGCACAGTTTGGAGAGATTTAGGTAATATAATCGCAAATAAAATCTGTATGAATCATGATCTTAAGGTATTTTCATTCAAGGATTGCAGATACATTCTATGAATATAGTATATCTAAAAACAGATGGGTAAACTGACTTTTTATTTGATCCCTGTCCAACACAATGCACACCAACATCACCTGCTTAATCTAAGTGTCTACAAACCTGCTTACAAGTATCTCTGCATACGTGTGTCTATACATTTGGGTGTGAGTGTGTATGTACATGAGGCCAGCGTGTTGGCCGTGCCCCTGATGCCTGACTGACTGGTCCCAGTAAGAATGGAGCTGATATAAACAGGCTTAGCCGTTCCCACGTCTCTGTTTACACTGGGAGACCCCAGAGCAGCACTACCAGAGCACTGGATTCCCTCTGCACGGCAAACTCACACACTATCCATATCTGTCTCATACAGAAACACTTATTCATAACTGCACACATACAGTACATGGGCATGCAGATACATTCTTATGCACATTTATGTAGCCATCTTAACTAGGACATGTATGAGCCCAAAGGTGACTGGCACACTGTCTGTAAAAGTGTACTCAATCTAATGTTTTTGTCATCCATTTTTCCCCTCTCTACCCACTATGGTCTTCTCTCCATCATCTCACTTTTATCTTTAAGTGTCTTTTTTTCATGCTTTTATTTTTGTAATTTCCAGCCTCTTCAGTCCCTGCTGAAGAAACTCAAACTGGTAAACCATTTGTAATCGTACACAGAGTTCCCACAAACCAGCGCTGACCTCAGTTTTACAACACTACCACAAAGACTCTCAAAGGCTTTAACTTCACTCTCTGTATCCTTTTGAAATGGGCCTGTGATGTACGCCCAACATAAACAGAACACTGGGGTCCTGACAAACACACCCAGTTTACAGGCAACAGTGAGGTCACCCCTGCAGCACATCTCTACAAAGACGCATCTGCTGATGGTGACAATTCCAGTTTTTAAAAGATAGGGTCAGTGTTTTTGGAAACAAAAAGGTAAGAGACTTTTTTGTAGGATTTTTCTGAAGGTTCTTCAAGAGATTCTGGAGAAAATTATGTGGCCTTGTCAAATTTCTGTCAAAAAAGAATACCAAACTGTCCAGGTCATCCACACATTCAGAAGAGAACACAACTCTTGGGGTCTCGGAATGGATGGATATGTGGCCTCAATTTGCCCCTGAGTGAGGAAATATCATTCCACCCAATAGCAAATACATTAATTATTTCTGTGTCATGTTTAATAAGTGTAAACATGAGGGTAAAGCATTCAAGTTTGTCAATAGCTGATCAACCACAAGTCAGATCAAGACTATCTTTAAACAGACATACATGTATGCACACACAAGTGAGCAGACAAACACAAATCTTCCCAGAAGCAAAAAAAGAAAAAAAGAAAAAAAAAAAAAGATTTATTTCTCACTTTCTCTCAGTCACTCTCTCTTTGACACGCACTCACAGTAGTTACAGTGATGGACCGTCTATTTATTCTTAGACATATCTTGTGTCTATTATGCCATAAGTGCTCACATCTGCATGTTTACATGCTGCATCTTATGACCTAATGAGAATAAGAGCATTGTTCCCCTGGGAATCGACTGCCCCAGTGATGTGCAGCCCCAACAAACTGTAAACACACTCCTTCGCCCTACGTCAGCCGTCTCACAACACACACACACAAACACACGCACGCCATCAACGCTAGTGGTCGGACTTTCCTAACCTGCTCTAAATCTAAACCTTTATAGTAAACATCTTGGGACATCTGAACAAGGCTCTTGTATGGAATGGATGTGAATTACAAGGCTATATTTCACCAGGAGAAGCCCTGGAGGATTAAATGAGAGGAGGAAAGAGACAATTTGGTAACCAGGGAGGAAGAACAATAACAACAAGGCTGAATCATAAAGAAGCTATTTTTCTGTTTTGTTTGGGCACAGGCCAGGCGGGAGAAGTGTTTGCAGCGGTCTGAGTTGAAGAGCTGGTTTGCAATGCGCAAATGTACATAAGCAAGACATAAGTCACTGATATTATGAATCATGAATTTGTGTAAACATAGACTCACGCACATTCAAATCTGTGTTTAGTGTAAGCAACTTTATCTAATGAGGATTATATGTCATTCTTATCAGTTTCATGCAGTGTTGTGCAAAACCACAAACCAGATGAGCTCAAAAACATGTCAAAACCACACAAATGCTCATAAAGTCATGATCAGTCTGCCTTAAGGTCACAACTACAGCAGGATATGACAGCGCACAGACACTTCAGTACAGCATTCATTCACTAAATTCATTCATGAGCCACAGGAGCGGCTGTGAATTCTCTCATTGATAACACAAACATTCCCCGGGCCGCCTCCAAACTTTACTCCTTCTCCCCTTTTGTAGGCTGTCCAGAATTCCCAGTGGAGCATTTACCGACCAGATGTGCTCATTTTCCTTGGAGATGTTGCTAATCCACGTAGCTTAAATGTCAATGCACCATAAACAGTGAAAAAAGTTACACATTGTTGTCTGGAGATGGTGTTAACATAAGCCTGTTAAGTGTAATATTGGCAGACAAAGATGATTGCAAAGACAAATTTGTGGATACAGATTTTGGCCTGAGTCAATGAGCTTTTAACCCTTACCTGGACTATAAGTTTTAATGACTCCAAATCCATTCATAATAAGTTTAATAACAACATTAAGTTATCAGCCCATTCTGCAGGACGTGATATTGAAGACTTGAGCTACTCTTACCTGAAATTATGTCAAAATTAATGCTTTGTTTTTTTTCCCCAACAAGACAACCCCCCCCTTGTCCACATGGTGGAGCAAGATACCAACTTCGGACCAACTTACTTGTTGCTGTGCAAGTCCTTCTGGGTAGGCAGCCATGGCACAAATATTAGTCAATTTCTGGACCTCTATGATGAAGTGAACAATTTATGAAGTGGACTTTATTTCTCATAATGTTTGTCTTTGTCGTTGTGTTAACGGAAGTTGTCGTTATTCTGAAGTTCACAAGGTCACTAGGTTTTATTTTGAAAGCGGAGAGCGGAAGTGGCTCGCGTGCTCGTCAATTGTCTGCGGAAGAAGGGGTTTGTCTACAAATTTTACCGTTGACTGACTGACTTGTGTCTTGGGGTTACAGCAGTGAGCTAACTGAAGAGGTAGCTAAAGAATTAAAGCAAACATTTCAGATACACACATTTTATTAACACACAGAGCCACCTGGAAACAGTGGAACTACCTCGTTCTCAGTGTAACGTTTGACTGCTAGCATGCTATGCTAGCGTAGCTAACAACTTTTCATTCATTACTGCCTGTGCACTTTCTTTGTTGCTAGCTAACGGATAGCTTTCTTCACAACATTAGCTGTGCAGTAGTGAAGCAACGTTATTCTTTGTCTTTAGCCTTTAGTCTAGTAGAATTTTTGCCACAGCAACAAGTAAGTCCATGCAGTTATGCTGAAGTAATTTACAATTCACCGCTGACAGCCGGCTTGTTGGGCTGGCAAGATTTGCTAGCATCATTTTCCCTAAAATACTTATCAGTTGCGTTACTATGCAGCAACGTAGACCACTGGGATGAGCAATGCATCAGCTGTAACGCCAAAAAACTTACATCATAGATAAAACCGCGACACCCTAAACCGTACGCTCTCACTTATTTAGGTGATGCATTACATGTAGCGTTTTACCTCTAAGATATTATTTTCTTTTGTTATTTGATAGTGGCAATAGAGAGTAGCTAACGTATCAGGCTAACGCTATATCACTAGCGGTAAGCTAACGTTATATGGCCAAAATAGGGAACTTGTACATTGGAAAAGAAATAATAAAGATTGCTCTCGGAAATGTTTAAAGTGACTCCTCTGATGTCCTGCAGATGCCCGTGTGATTCGTGTTTTGAGCCCCAATCCCAGTATCTGAAGTAGAGGGGACCTACATAGCTGGAGAGCCTGATGAACTGGTGATACAGATGAGGTGACAACCCCCCTTTCTAGCATTTTAACAGTTTGACGCAGGTGTTCAGCACCTTGAGCTGGCACATATCCAAACGCAAGGACTGTCTCTGTATGATAGCTAATTGCAGTGTATGTGCAAGGGATAATATGTGGGAAAACATCGACTACAGTCAAGTTTAGAATTTACAACTTAAAATGCTAATATATCATGGGCCTTTTCTGTTCTTCAGCGAATCTTGTCTCCCTGTCCGTCCATGAAATGGTGGTGATGGTGGTGTTGATGATGATGAATGTGTGAGGAGATAACCCGTGGTCCCCTTGCTGCACCGCACACTTCCTCATGGATTCCAGCAATGATGAGGCACTTGATATCATTGTCACCAATGTGGTGGCGACCTTCAGGACCAGGTGCCACCTCAACTTGCGCACCATTGCTTTGGAGGGAACCAACGTCATCTATAAGCCGGAAGTAGGGGTAAGGAAACCAAAGTCGGGGGAGGGAGAGAGATTCTTCCTGTATAAAGCTCACCAATTTAAATATTTATAACCTGACCACATTATCAAAGGTTTGTGCTCATCTAAAGAATGGAGAATGGATGATGCTGACAATGCCACTCTTTTTGTTTTCAGAAAGTCCTGATGAAGCTTCGTAAGCCCATGATAACAGCCTCAATTTGGTCCTCAGGGAAAATCATCTGCACTGGAGCAACAAGGTAGACACACCCACACAAAACACAGTAAATGGAGGCTTTGGTCGCCAAAGGGCCATTAATCTTCTCAGACTATAGAAGTGTTTGCTGCTTTTGGCCTTGGCTGTCTTGCTTCTTAATCATTGGTGCAGTAATGTTGGCTTTAGCTGATCCCCCATCAACTGCCAATAATGCAATGGCATTGCCATTTGCCTCATCTGTCATAGATACAGTGCTGACATCAAAGCTAGTAAATTACATCTACTGCAAGTTCAGCATAATATTAGAACAGCAATGACTCTGATTGTTGGTGCCCTGAACGTACAGTTACTCTTTAGATTGCCATTTAATATTTATGTGTTAATCTCTTGCATGCCAGACCATATACAGTATGTATACCACTGTTATGTCAGTTCTCACTCCTGCTCTCCTCCTCTGTTCAGTGAGGATGAGGCAAAGCTGGGTGCTCGCAGGTTAGCACGCTGTCTGCAGAAACTAGGCTTCAAGGTGAGAATGATCACATACAAGCTGTTGGTTAACAGCATTATAACAGATGTATTCTTCTTATTCTTCTTTTTGAGGCATGACTATCATGATAACTAGATAACTTTTCAATGCAGATTTAGAGTTTCTAATATCTGTTGAGGTAATGCATTTCTGGTTGTTCAGTTGATGCTTAAGTCTTTTATAGAAGTTAAAGTGGAACTGTCCTTTACAGTTGACATTCAGAAACAATTTCAGGGTGAAATCTGAAAGAGTAATTGCTTTGAATTGTGTATCACAATTCACTATAATGTAAACCTAAAAAACACAATATGTTATGAATGATGATGATCATGAATCTGTAAATGTTTATTTAATTCATAGGCCTTGTGATCGGGCATATGGTTTGTCATTACCTTTCAGGTGAATGTTTTACAGCATGTGTCTTACTGTCAGAGTTTTGTTAATACAGCAAAAGGTTAGCATAACATCCTAGTCATTACAATGATTGCAGAGATTGTGGAAATAAACTCTGACACTGTTTTACAAGAGCATCAGTTTGTGCCAGTGAGGCACAGATCGATCGTCAAGTTATTTAATGAATAAAAAACCTCTTAGTGCTTCATTTCACTGCACATCTACATTTTGTTTGTTTTCTCACTTGTTTAATCTGGTCACTTCTCATTACTTGCTGTAAAGAGGTTGCGGGTTGACCCTTAAGTACAGTAGCTCTGTAGTGTAACATAGCTGTTCACCAAAGGTTTGTATTTACTGAAGTTAAAGCTTTATCCAGTAAATCTTTTGTGTCCTCTGTTTCTGCAGTAACTGGGTTGAGCACAAATGAGGCTGACCTTTAGGAATTCTTGCCAACACTAAGGCTTGAAGACTAAAAGTGAAAGACACAGGAGTTTTCCTTTAATTTGAGGGGTGAAAAGTATGTATGTGTTAATATATTAATAAGTGTGTGTTGTCTGTTCAGGTGAGGTTTTCAGCCTTCAAAGTTGTGAATGTGCTGGCAGTGTGCTCCATGCCCTTTGCAGTCCACCTCATAGACTTTACAAAGAACAACCGACCCATTGCCAGGTAATACAATTCCGTACATAATATGAATTAGGTGTAGTTTTCATTTGTGATCCCATTAGCAAAAAGTACAGATCACTGTCATAATAACCTATCATTGTCATTGATTATGATTCAATTTTGAGACACACCTCATCACACGAATGAAGCCAACAGTCCAGTTTAAAATCCTTCACAGGTTTTATTAGCGATTCACAATTTCACTAATACAGGATGACCTCTAGTGGTGAAAGCACTCATCAGCGCACTGGTATAGAGCAAGCAGAGAGAAGATGTTGGTGTAGTCAGCCTCTGATTCACTTGTTTATATGACAACATACTGTACAGAGTGCTGGCATATTGCATCATGTAAACTGTGTCAAAACTGTATATGTACTTCATTTTTGGAGTGTGTGCAAAAGTCTTTGGTGTATTTAACCATGTGTTTTTGTGTGTGTGTTAGTTATGAACCAGAGCTCCATCCTGCTGCCACATATCGGATCAAAAATCTCAAGGCCACTATACAAGTGTTCTCCACTGGCAGCCTCACAGTTACAGGTATACACGCACACAAGGACACACTTATTTTTCACTCCCTCCTTTACATACAGTGAGAGGGAAAACCAGCTTAAAGGATTGGGGTCACAATGTTGTAATGCACTTTTATAGTCTGTTACAACCAGAAAAGCAGTTTGTAAACAGTCCAATCCCTCAAGGAATTTTGCCTGAGTGAAATAGTTTTTGCTCTCTTTCTATGGCATGGCATGCTTTAGGCTCGGCTTGACCCAAAGTTTTGCTATTTGCTAGTTTTGACAACTTTTGACAACTTGATTTTACTTCTTTTTATTAACCCAACTAACCCCTGTTCACTGATTTAGGACCAAACGTGCAGAATGTGGCCACAGCTGTGGAGCAAGTCTACCCACTACTGTTTGAGTGTCAGAAACCCCTCTGCAAATAAAGGAAGAAAGGAAGAATATGATAAAGAAGACAGAAAAAAAGAATGGAGGAGAAGGCAGGACTGTGGGAGCACCATTTCTGTGGATTTATTTGCTTGATTTTATCACTAAATGGCAACAGCCGCAAACGTCTGAAATAATTGACGGACCAGATATCACCTGGATCTTGGATTTTTATTTTTTTTAAATTCTCAACATCCCCACTTGGAGTCTTAAAATCACCCTCTCACAAAAAATTCAGTGTCGTCGTGGTTCTGTGGCTCTTGTGATTTTAACAGCCTAAACATGCAAATGTCTTCCAAACTTCCTATCCTTCAGCACAAGCTGCTCCTCCAAACCTGACTTACACTGGAGGGGGGTGGAAACTATTTGCTCTCGCTCTTTTAATCGCTCTGGGTGTTTTTGCATGGAAGCAGAAAGACCAGTTGTCAACATTCTAACTCTTTTAATGCTTAACAGTGGTGACCATTTTGAAGAGTCTGTATGTTAACACTGAGAAGCCTCACCTTTAACCCTATATAAAACAAGTCATCCCATTTGCCATTTTGTCTGGAAGAATCTCCGTCCATGACTCGTTTGTGGAGGTGTTAACACAAATACAAGGCACCGATGGTATAACCCACACTTTTTGCTTTGAGAGAAAAACAGCTGTTAAAACAATAGACTAGAGTCTGAACCGTCCCTATGCAGATACACATATCTGCTCGTAACATGCATTCATCTTTAATTTCCTCATTTTGTTTGGTTGTCAGTTCACTCTAAATTTATTGACGTTTTTGTGAAAAGATCAGAATGCACACACGTTATGTCATTAATTTCTTTCTCTAATAGTCACACAACGTAACCTTGCAAATATTTAAGTTTCTTTTAGGTTTGGACAATGTAGAGAGCAAGATTGATGTCGTAAATGTTTTGGAAGTCATGAAAGGGTCAAAAACATTTTATTTTTCAGGTGGCGAGTTGTTAAGCCATTAACCTCATGTTTGCTTTCACTTAAAACAGCTTGTGGTTCCTGGTTAGTAAAGGCATTAATGGAACTGAGACAAAGCAAACTTTCAAAAATCAGCTTTCTAATGGATGGAGGGGGAAAAAGCTATTAAAACACTGTCCAGAATTTGGTTTTGGCAATTAGTCGGGACACAGGACAAAGACACAGGAACTCATTGAAAGAAAGGATTGTACTGTTTAGGCATCCGCTCTCTTTAATCATACAAAGTTGTATGGCAGTTAGCACAGTCATCTGTTTGAAGGTTTGGCAAAATGGTGAATTAGTTTTTTTAAGCAACATCTGTTCAGCGAGTGGATTCAGTGCAACATTAGACCACTAACAGTGATCAAAGACAACATGTTCAAATCTTGTCTTATGCTCATACCAACTGTCTGAAAAACAAACCCTTCTCTTAAATTTCAGTAGGAAGAAGTGCTTTTAAATTGAAACTGCAATCCTGTATTTAACATGACTGTTGACACTTGTGCTGGATATAACATCCATAGTGGTAACATGTATGTATGTATATAATAAATGCATCTGATGGAAAAGATGTTCACAAAAACTTTGACATGTTGTCTGAAGTATGTGGGATGGAGTGCTTTTTGAACCAGTGTTAACTGAAGATTTGTGACACTTGTTCAGAATTTTGTATTTTGTATAAAATAATAAAGGTTAATGATAAAATTCTAATATGTACTTTTCCATCATTCTTCTCATTTGTCCTTATTATGTATGTACCAGTTTCAACAGTATACCCCATAAAGGGTTTTCTAAGGTTTTCAATGCAACAGACTTTGCAAATACATGTCTACATTTCACTGTGTGAAGAAAGATAAGGGTACAGATTAAAAAATGTGCAATTGTATTTGTGAAAACGTCCACACAAATCATTCCTTTCTTACAGTAAAACATTTCACTCATTAATCAATTAATAATTTTGGCATCACTGACAGAAGTAAAAAAAATCCTTCTTACTCCACAACAGTATTAGCTGCTAAATTATTTACTTTATTATTTACATTACTACAAGACCTGATGGGTTTAGTATTTTGTGCTTGATTTTTTGTTTTTGAGGATTCAGCAGCCAGCCCAAACACAGTGAAGCAGAATCTGTTCATTCATTATCACCGTCTTGATTGCTTGTTCCCATAAAATGTCAAAGTGGAGAGACAGAGCTCTTACTGAGACTACTGTGGCCTGGATGCATGTTTTTGTCATTATAGACATAACTGGTATAGACATAACATAACTGGTATGACTGGTTTGAGCTACATTGATGTTATTACATTACATAGGATGAAGAAGTCACATTACATTAATTATTTGCAGTCCAGAAAAGAATCAGTGTTGAACATACTGCCATTTGAGGTTATTAGTGTTCATTTTTCTAGTAGCAAACAGTTCTGACCTGACATTGTTCATCATAATGTCAGGTCAGAATGGAAGAATTCAAATTCATATGACTAAAAGTCTAGTAGTCCAGTTTAACCACTAATGTAAAGGGCTTGCATCTGCTCTGCTGGCTGACGGGGTCAGTTTCAATCCTAAATCAAAGATGGAAAATGTCCCATTTCTGCATTGGGACACTGATTAAAAAATAAAGAGAAAGAACTTAAATAAATCTTGTATATATTCTATATAATCTCACATTCAATCCCAGTTGTTTACCTTTAGTTATTGTTTTTTAAGGAGCAAGAATGAACCCTGAGCTATCCTCATTTGAGCAAATGCGTCTCCATTGTTTACTTATTTATTATGTGTAACTTCCACCATCCCTAAAGTTTTCTTCCTTCACATCTGTAGCTAGAAGGAATTAGACATCATTATAGGAATCAGCTGGGCCTGCAGGCATGTAAAGATGTGGGTGAGATGTATGAGTTGTACCCTAATTTCTGAACAGTACTACTACAATGTCTTTCTAGATGCTTGCTCTTAACTCTCCTTCAGGTGAGGTGTACCGTTGTGGCCTGGTAAAGAAGTCAGTTGTGTGCTGACGTCTCTGCAGACGAGCTGCCGCCGATCAGGCTCTCCTGAGGCTGAACCTGCCTGCAGAGCCGCACCTCGAAATGCTTCCTGATAAAGCAGAGATAGGAGAGACAGAAGATAAAGAGGTTTCTCGAACTAGTTCACAAGACAAATGGATAACATTAAGACCATGTGCTAAGCTGACACTCACTTCTTAGCCAGCTCTTTTGATATCTCCTCCAGTGTGCGACCTTTGGTCTCAGGGACGCAGAGAATGACAAACACCAGTAGAACAAAGCTCATGGCAGCGTAGAGGAACATCATGTTAGGAACACCAATCTTTTCTAGAAACACAACAGCAAAATTTTGTTGTACATAACAGAAAAGAATAAACTGTACAAATCATGAGTGGTAAACCTATGCCTTGACTTGCAGATGCTGCTAAACCTTAAAGAACCATATAAAATATTCTATATTTGAATAGTGACTAACTGTTTTAGTTGTTAATCCCAGTCTTATGACTCTGCAACAGTCTGATTGACCAGTAGCATGAACATGGTGAGGCACACCTATGTTTTTCTTTGGAGAGTGAGCCAGTGTATACACAGTACAGAGTTTGCTGGCTGTTGTCACAAACATTAAATACATTCAACTTTCTTACCTTTCCTGGTCAAAAGATGAAAACACAAACGGGGGGGGAAAAAATGCATAAACCTGTGTTGTGGTTAAAATGTTTGTTAACAGGACAGAAACACTTGTGTGCTTATGTACTACTAAATTCTTGCCTTTGTTGTCAGACAGCATCAGTAAAATTATAGCTCTACCACAGCTGGCTGGAACCCACACTTAATAAATTATAACCAATAAAACACGCACCTGTCATTGTGAGGAACGTCATGGAGATGAGCAGGTTTGTGGCCCAGTTTACGGCTGACACCACAGACACAGCCCTGCCTCTGACTCCCATTGGAAAGATCTCACTGAGAACCACATACACCACTGGTGAGAAAAGAAAGACACATACATAAGGAAGTAAGGTGTGATGGTTAATAAGGTACAAATAGAAATAACACGGTCCATAATAATCTGCCCAATTTTAATATTTTTGTGTGGGGAATTAAAGGGAAGGTTTGAAGCGTTGGAGGAACTGCAAAATTCTCTACAATCTATACTTTACCTAAGCCTAGTTATTGTGTGATAGCTGTACTTTGTACTTTGTACTTCACAGCACAACATGTTTGAGCTATTAGAACCAAATACAGCAGATAAATTCTCTTAACATGTGAGTGCACAGATGCTCCTCTATATTGGGAATAAAGCAGAAATGGCCTGCTGTACTCTTTGGCTAGGGTGAAAATAAGGTCTTGCTGTCCTCTGCATTTCCTTCTTGGTTAACAACTTGTAATACAGGTTTGTCAAAATTCTTATTTTAATTATAAACGGCCTGAAGGGTGACTTCCACCTGCCAGTTCGTTTTAATATCAGTGTGTGTGCAAAGGAAGTGGGTGAATAAAGCTGAATGAATTGGTGCTTACTTGGCCCAAGGCTAATGGAGAAAGCTGCCACATACACCAGCAAACTGATCAATGACGCCCACTTCAGTGAGGAAGACACTTCTACACGAGTCCTTCCTCCTACCGACTCCCTCACCCCATCATCCTCTCTGTTAGTCCTATGTGCCTCCTCACTGTTCCACTGGCTGGGGAGGCGAGTAGAAAAAATGTCACTAATGTCCAAGTCTGTGGAGGTTCTGTTTATATCCCACGGCGTATGTGTGTACTGTGTGTGGTTTAGTATAGTGTGACTTTTACACAGGCTGGTGAGGTGAGTGTGGCTTTGCAGTGTCAGGGAACCGAGTACAGCTAGCGACAATCCCATCGCGACAGCGCCCACGCACAAAAAGCTCTTGGGTCCCACGCGGTCGACCAGCAACACAGCAGGGATGGTGCCGACTACTTTGACCACTCCGAACCCTGTGGAGGCTAAGGTTGCCGCAGCATCGCTGTTGAAGCCTACGCTGCGGAGAAGAGGTGAGGCATAGGAGAGGATGTTAGGCTGACCAGTAGCCTGCTGCAGGAAAACTAAAGCTACACCTGTTAGCAGCCTGGAACGCAGGTTGGCCTTGGAACTGAACAACTCCCAGAAACTGTGCTCAGATTCTTCCTTTAGTCCAGCTTGAATGTCCCTGAGCTCCACCTCAACATTCTCCTTAACCCCGCCCCTCATTCTGGCCAGCACTGTCTTGGCCTGCTCCACTTTACCCTGAGTGACCAGGAAGCGCGGGCTGGGTGGGAGGAACACGAGTGCACCTATTTGCAGCAGCGCCGGGGGGATCACAAGTCCAAATGTGTACGCCCAGCCATGAGGCACAGCAGCGAAGGCGTAGCTACAGCTGAATCCCAGCATGACACCCACAACCAACATCAGCTCGTACAGCGTCACCAGCAGACCCCTCCTCTCCCTCGGAGAGATCTCCGCGATGTACAGGCACGCCGCCGTGCCCGACAGCGACGTTCCCATGCCGACTATCACCCGGCCCAGCGTCAGCGCGACAAGGGAAGTCACGGCAATGAGCACGACGGTCCCCGCGACCACCAGGGCGGCACTCAGGAGCAGGGAGCAGCGGCGGCCATAGCGATCCAGGACAGGACCTCCAGCAAGGCAGATGAGGAGAGCGCCGAGCAGGTGGGAGCTGACCAGCAGTTCCTGTTCCCGGCAGGAGAGGGAGAGGAGGCCGCGCAGCTGCAGCAGCACCCCGGAGGTCAGGCCCATTTCATAGCCCAGCATCAGGCCACTCAGAGAGGCTGCTACAGCTGCTACTACCACCAACCAGCTGCAGCCTGGAGAGAGGAACAGAAACAGATTCAGAAAATACACTTGAGGACATCAGCTGTCCTACAAAAGACTTAGGGTGGACACTGGCACTGGGCAAAAAAATGACTCTGTGTTTCTACTTCACATCACAGACTAAAAATTTGCTTTTTAAATTCAAATCTAATGTTTCCCACTCAAACACCCTTTATTTTGTATACGTTTATAGCCCGATGGGCTTGTTGAGTGTATTTCCTCACAAGTATGACATATGCCAGGTGGATTTTTAAATGTTTTGAAACCTATATTGTTTACATTGGCGAGTCTCAATATGCTAAATTGTGTGAAACTGAGGAATAGAGGTGCTGTCCCTTTCATTTGAAATGGCCAGACTTTCAGTTTAATTTACAAAAACTAAAAATAACACACAGGACCAACCAGCAGAAAATGAGAAGTTTCAATCCTGAGTAAGAGTTATTTTGTTATGTAGCTGACCCCTATGGTATGACCTCCCTGGAGTGGGGTCAGCAAGATGACTATTTGTTCAAACAAGCACTGTGTTCTTGTTTACAGCTACTCAGGTTTTAAAGCAGCAGATGATCTCATGTGCAGCGGTTATTGACGGATTCTAAGGTAACAAAGCTCCACTGAAGGGGAATAAATTGCAGTAAAAGTAATTACATAAATAACACTGGATGACATAGAAAACTGAGTGAATTCCATGTTTGGGCACGGGACATCCACATGACGAAGCTTGGACTGAAAAGTACAAATGAGTCAGCGATAAGTTAGCAAAGACAAAAACTGTAAAACATAAGGAAATGCATTTCCATTCTGGAAGAAAAGTACAAAAAAAAAAAGAGTAGAGGGGAGTGAAGGATTTGGTAACTGCTAGGCTACTGACTGCGTGTGTGGACAACATAAAAAGGCCAAATAGCAACAATATGATTGATTCTAAAATGATTCTAATATTTTGAAAAAAAAAAATGTTTTCAAGGAACCGTGTGCCATAACTTTTGGCTGGACCACAACCAACCATGAAGTTGCCTTAACAGTGCTGACTGTGTAGAATTAGAGGTCAGAAGTTCACAGGAAGAATGCTGAAGCAGTCTTGTGAGCCATTGTATATGTATGTGCTTGTGTGTGTGTGTGTGTGTGTGTGTGTGTGTGTGTGTGTGTGAGAGAGAGAGGTGGGTTTAAACCTACAGCCATTGTCTTACGCCTTATATCTATGGACTTAACAGACGTTCATTATCATTAAGGTAGAACAGATGGGGAAGAACAAATGGAAAACCTGATGAAGCTCCTTTTACTTTGCACAAGATATAGTCTTTTCAAACCTATGAATCCAGTAACTGTATAATATTCAAACACAAACCGTCACTAACATCACCATTAATAATCCTTTTGACTGTTTTGCTATTCTGCTGTTTTCTTTGTTGACTTACACATGCATTTTTTCAGCTAACTGCTCCTCTTCATAAAAGGGCCTTCATTTTACAGATTACTGTTATTTTAAACCTGCGAAGCAGCTTTATAACAATAAGCTGTTGAAACTGAAATACTGTTAACACCTGGATAAAGGCCCTGAGGTTAGTATTTAAAAAATGCTGATTTTCAGTATGATCAAGTTTTATATTAGACTCAAGTGTTTATGGAGGCTCAGTGGTGGAAGCCAGAGAATGTAAGCTGTAGGGAGGTGCCTCTAACTAATCAAAGCCACCCTCCATAGACAAGTTAAGCAATATGTAAGTTCTAAACAAAACACAGACACACCTATGGCTTAGACCTGTATTCACATTTAATTTAAAAATATTTTCATCTGATTTGATTTTTCTGTGTGTACCTGGGTTTCTGGGTGGGGTCAGTCTCTGGGTCTCAGAGGACGGGCTGCCTGGGAGGTACGAGGTCATCTTCCTGGTCTCACTGTTGGGGTCCATTGCCAACAACAACAACAGTAGGCCTAGATAAAAAAAAAAAAAAAAACACATTGAGCTCACTCATTTTGCACCAAGAGACTACAATAATATCGTAATACACCTGAGTTTTGTGTTGATGGATACTGCACCATTCTTCATGAGTGAAACTTTCCAGTTCTTTCAGGATGAAGAGGGTGGAAATCTTTTTCTAGCGCCATCAATTATACTTTACATTGAAAAATACCTAAAAAATAAATATAGTTTTTTTCTCTTTTTATTAAATCAAGGTAACTCAAGTTCTCAGATGTTAAATTTAGTTTTACCAGAAGTACCTATACAAGAACTCATGTGGAACAGCATGTGGTTCTGCCTTGATTGAGACAATTAGGCCTAATTATTCTTATAAAATATCTTCAGCGTAACCACCAACACATTCAACAGGAGGTATGTTTTCACTTTTTTCCAAGCGACAGCATAAACCAGTCTTGGTGCAGAGAAAAAAAGGTCAAAAAGTGTCACTGTCAGATCATACCCCCCCTTTTTCCGTCTCTCGGCAGTCCTGGGTTAACCTTACACCAACTTATGCCCTTTGGTGGCCAAGGATACAAGCAAGCCTCCAAATGAAAGTTGTGTCATAAATACCAGCTCTGTGAGTCTCACAATGGACACTTGCAGCTGGTTCTGTGACACAGAGATGTTGAAATAATTTGGAAGTGCTTTGCAAAGCTGTAGTTTTGTTTAACACTCGTCCTGCTGGGTTTCTGATAAGCTTAGGCTTTTAACCTCTCCTCTGCTTTTTCTTTTTGTTGTTGTTGTTGTTGCATGCGTGTTTAGCATATTGAAATTTGGAGACTGTACCCCAACTGTCATCCTGAGTGCACTTCCCTACACCTGCAATAGCATCTTATTGGTTGTCATAATTTAGACAATGACTGAGGCTACAGAATGGGGCAACTTCTTTTTTCATCTGTGTTTGTTTTTGTGTTTCCTGCAAACCCATGACTTCTGTTAAAGTGTAGCAAGGTCATTTTGTGGAGGCCAGAAACCACAGACCCCCCGAGAAAACAAAAGGTCTTTATAGCAAAGGCCAAAGCTAGCAGTTTTCTTTAAGACACTCACTTCAAGTATGGGCTTGTCCACTATTTACGTGCAAGCTAAGTGTCTTTCGCTCCTTTATAGTTTGAGTAAACACGAACTGAAGTTGTAACAACTGTACACGGCGGCACTGTTCCTACCTGAAGCCCCAGCTGTGTTTCTGCTGTTAGCTTAGAGTCGTATTTGTCGGTCCATTCGCTTTCTTCACCAGACTTCTCTGACCGGACAAACTTTTCCTGTGCTCCCAACGCCTCTTTTCGCTCGTGTCGGCGCACGCACTCAGCTTGTTTTGGTAAGGAACTTGCTTAACCCCGCCCACGTCTGCCCAGACCACCAATAGTAAATGTGTATTTTGGCTAGAACGCCCAGCATGAAATCCTATTGGTCACGACATATCTATCAGGTATTGCCTATAGAATAATGTTTATAATGTTACAATGTGTTCTTGTAGGGTAATATTTATCTATTGTGATTCTCTAATCTATAATGAGTTACTAAGGAGCTTATCCTGCTCTGTGCTGTTTTCTATAGCGTCCAGCTGCAATTAGCCCATAACACATCATGAACTTTTTTTTTCTGTGATCATCACTATAAGTCGACCAGCAATAAAATACACCTGTATCAATAATGCTCTTTCACTCATACTGCATGTGTAAATAAACGGAATGGCCACCTGCTGTTTTGCTCGGCTCCCATGCCCTGTTTCTACGAATGCTGCAGGACTGGCCTGACACGCCTGCCCCTGCTGCTTCACATATGACAGAATGTAGCCTAGTGTGCTTGTAACGCTCTGTTAGTGCTTGGCCTACTTTCCCCAGAGATGTATTTAGATGTTATGACATGGCCTATAGAAGCCAAGGTTTGACCCACTGTCATGTGATCCTCAGTTGAGTTTACCACAGGTGTGTGTGTGAGTGCGTGTGTCTGTATGTGCGTGTGTGCGTGCGCGTGTCTGTGTATGTATGAGAGAGTTACGTAATGACTCAGTAACGAGATAGCTATGGGTGGCCTACTCTTCGGACAGTGGGCTTCACTATGTCAGCAAGTATTTACCTTGTCAAATTGTCCTTTGGAAAGTCACTGATTTCTTATCTAGGTTTATTCCTCTGGGTTGAATGCCATATTGGAACACAGTGCCACAATTTGAAACTTAAAAACACAATCATCCAACACAAACAAGGCTTCTTTTTCTTAATGTAGAACAACCATTTGTTTGATGGTAGCCTTTTCTATTAAAGTACTTGAAATGGCTCTGTTGAAAGAAAGCAACACCAATCTAGCAGCAGGAAAATATTAGCAACATAATCACTACACACCTACTGATAGTCTTAAGGTCACTCTTGCGTGTTGTTTGTGCAAATAAAAACAAATTAATCAATAGGTTTGTTTTTGAAGTGGTCAGATGTGGAGGAAGTATTCATTTACTAGTAAGATAAAAAGTGTATCACAGTGTAAAAATACTCAGCAAAGCAAAGCGTCCTCAAAGGATCAATATTACATATTCATTATGCAACAGAATGATGCATGACAGTTATGTTATTGTATGCATTATATCAGATTATTATTATTAATGCATATAATTGCAATAAGCATATTGTGTTGTAGGTGGTTGAGGTGAAACCAATTGTGGTAACAACACTGGGTAATTTAATTTGTAATAATGTGTTATATTTGCACCATACTGATCATCTGTTCTGTATGTACAGTAAAGTGAAATCTTAATCTGCAATGTAACTTGTAACTAAAGCTGTCAGCTAAATGTGGTGGAGAAAAAAGTACAATATTTCCCTGAAATGTAGTAGTAGCAACATACAAGTACCTGAAAATACAATGCTTCTGTAAATGTATATAGGTACATTCCACACCTGCTTTTGTACTCATTTATTATTTTACTGATGGGGTGTACACACAAGTGTGCCTGAATTGGGTATACAACAACAACCCTCTTTACACTCAATACACAGAAGCATCTATATATACTGTATAAACACATGCAAGTAAGCTTTGTACAAGTCAAGACACAAACCAATGAGTCAGCTGTAGCCATCATGACAGATATATAGGGGCAAACTTGAATGATTCAGGCTATTTGTGATAAGTATTTCCTGGAACCTCTTAGAGACATGACTTAATTGCTCATATAAGAAGCATAGCCAACTTGCAACTATACATACATTTGATAAATACACCCCTTTTATGACAAGAGTCCAGTGTTTCAAAGGTTAAACTCACTGCTTTGGTACATGCAGATAAAACTAATCCAGTCTAATAGAACAGTCCTCCGATAAATCATCCCTTCATGAAGGTTATAATGTTAGGTTTGTGTTGAAAGTGTTTTAGAGAGATGTTAATTCAACTGTATGGTCATTTTGTAGGCTGCAGTTTGTGATGTTGCTGAATTGTATAGTGTTAAAGTTACAGATGTTTTTATTATTTTGTCTGCCCCGTTTAGATCAGTGCATGTATGCTAGATAACAGGAACACCTTTCTAAAAGTTTTAACAAAAACTGAACATTATAACCTTTATAAAGGGAGGATTTCAGGGCTGTTGTATCAATAACATATACTGCTATGTATTCTGCAAATTCTACATTACAAATAACACTAATGATCCAGCTGTGAAAATGCTGTGAAAATGTCACAAATTTTCCATGGAAGGAAGGAAAACAGTGACATCTTGTGGAATCCCTGATGCTTTGCATGGAGTGGTCGAGAGGTACACAGTAGAGGAACCTGACTCACCACCAACGAAGATACAGATTTCAACAGTATTTATTTTATCAATATTTAGTTCCGAGCACCAGTAGTAATAACTGTTGTTACACTAGAGACACTTGCTAGGATTACCAACAAGTATTTTTTCTTCTTTTCTGTTGATCCCCATGTTGTGTTGTCTTGTCTTTAAAAGTGTTTTATAAATAAAGTTCCTTGCACTTCTCCAGACAAAAGCAAAACCTGTGACATTGGCTTGTAAAGTTCCTGTCAAAAGGTCTGATACAGCACTTTCTTTTGATTCAAACACAACATCACAACAAAAACAGGTGAATCCTGCATTTGCTTTTTTACTTTTTTCATTTTGTTGTTGTTGTTGATTTTATCACTGAGGATGAATTCTGTGGTTGTATTTCAAACAGCACTACAGCTAGGACCAGTAATATCATGTTTCTATTGCCTGCTCTATAGCGGGTGTTTTCCAGGAAACGGCACCAAATTACAAAATTCCCCTTGCATGCCTTTGAAGAGGGATGTTTTGCCATTATTATTATTATAAGCTTTAATGTCTTGTGTTTTGGAGGTTTAACAGCATTAGCGTTTGAATTCACTTCTCTCATTTTCATCATCGTCATCGCTTCGCCTCTTGCTTGGGCTTCCAGGCAGGGATTCTTCTTCGGAGTCACTGGCAGCAAACTCATCCCACCAACGGAAACGCTTGCTGCTTCTAGTGTCCTCATCTTCATCTTCTCTATGCCTCCTCCGGGATCCTTCCAGCAGTGGGTCATCCTCAGCTACCTCTACATACTGGCTGACTTCCGTGTCAACTGCAGCAACAGCACCAGCATCCTCAACTTGATGATTGTTATTGTTATCATCATCGTCTTCGTCGTCATCATGATTGTCAACATTGTCATTATTATTGTTGATAACACTATCATTATTGTCAACACTATCAATGTTGTTAACAATGTTGCCAAGATCAAGAATGACAATGTCCTCATTGTCATTATCATCAGCATCATCTGGATTTTCGTCCTCAACCCAAATTGGCCTCCAGAAGAATGCAATTACATCAAATCCAAGAAGGATGAGTGGGTGTACAGGAATTACCAAGATGAAGTGCTCCATATCTCCATGATCAACTTCCAGGACATTTGGTAGCTCTACAAGACCGCCCAGAAAGCAATGTCACCATTTTCATTCATAGAATTAAACTGAAAAACTGCACAAAGTGAATCTGTGAAGAAATCTTTTCTTTTGTTTTGTTTGGACATTGTCTTTCTAAACTGTCCTTGGGTCTTGTGAAAGGTGCTATATAAATTTAAGATATTATTATTATTATCATTATCCAGGCTGCAGTATTTTTTAAGAGCTATATGAAGGCAACTGGATACAGATAGAGGGTAAGCAATGCAATAACAAGAAACAAGAAAATAAAAACTCTTGTTGACACTTGTTCAAACTTTTAAAACTGTATATCACAGAATGTGATCTTACCATCATTAGGCCCAACATGCGATCCATCACCCTGTTCTTCCATGTCAACTAAAAACATCACAAATACACAATTAATTTGTGTCCGCCCTTGCACAAACATTTTGATTTTTTTATTTTCACAACAGAAACCCTCAAATTGTATACTGAGTTATGATCTATCCCACCAGTTGACGGTTGGCAGTACCTTTTACCAGTCTGTTACATGAACACACTTACAGCTCATTTAAAAATAAAAATAGCCCTGGTTGATTTGGCAACACCTGTGGTCACCGGTGGTGACAGCACATGTGGCTCTTGTCTAGGTACAATTTTATTCTAACAGTGACACTAGCATAGAGAGGTAAATATGTTATTTGCTATTGTTGAAAAGTGACAGCCATAAATAGTATCTATATCTACTCTTGACAAAAGCCAAACTGCCTCAAACTAAATGTGAGGTATTGTTGAACACTTTGAGCTGCTGTGATAGAATCATAAAAGTCAATTCAAAAGTCATTTATTGTTATCAGTTTTAAGAAAACAATCAATATTTTTGAACACAAAACTAAACTAACAAGTTAATGTAACCGCTGCCATTCATTAAATATTAACACAGATGATTATGTAGGAATGATACAATATAATAACTCCACAGACCTACCTTACTTCGAGGGAAATACAATGTTAACACAATGTTACACAATTTACTTAGCAGTTGAAAGGTTGTGGTGGTCTGTAGCAGCAAAAAAAGGGGGCCTCTTTTAAAAATGTGCAGTTGCTACAGAGAGTTGAGTCTATTGTGATGTCATGAGAATGGCTGAGGTACCAACCAGAGGAGCTGAATAATAAATATGAATCAATACATAAACTTTATGTTTTCAAATGTGAGAAAGGTCTAGAGCACCTGCAGTGTTCTCCAGATTTTTTATTTTTTATTCACCGATGTTACACATTGTTCTTGATTTCACGTCATCATAAAACTAACATTATATAATATATTTAAATCAAACATATATCTATATACATAGCAGAATTTTTCTGTATAATCATTAAAGAAAGAAATCAGTTCAAGGCCTGGCCAGCAGATGGTAGTGCATGATTATAGCTGCCGAGCAGATCTGGAAATATTGCAGCACATCCTCAGCCCAATACAATTATAAAGACATAGAACATGAAGCACAGGAGAGCTGATAATATGTAGTACACTGATGATGTTATATATTATTCCTCACTTTTTGTTTGTTTGTTTCGATTGAGTCTCTATCTTTAGGGTCTATTAGCAATAAGTGTTATATTTTTTTATAACTTATTTTTCCCTTTCAGAGATCAAGAGCAGTGGCCAACAATGAGAAAGATGATGATAGTAAAACCTACTGTGACAGTAGCTAATTCGGTGTTTAAATAATGATAGGGCACAGATACAACATGTTCAGCTGAGGGCAGTGATTCGAGGAGCCTGTAATCTCAGATACAACACATGCAGGCTTTGTGTAGATCATCATTTTAGATTAAGAAACAGCACAAGAACCTCAAAAAGATGTTATCGGGATTTTCTCATTCTGAGGACCACTGATGTTCTGATGATGACTTTGAAAAACAACATTCTGCACAACTATACTTCAGCCATTTTGAACTGGATTCACTGAATTTACAAGCGACCTCTTAAAGCAACAATGTCAAACTGTTGGCTAGACAAGTCCATAGAGTTAAATCTTTTATGGGTTTCCACCAGGACACCTTCCTCACAGCCCTTTTATAATGTAAATCTTTGTTGGGCAGGAAGTTAGAGGTCAGAGGTCACCTACATAATAATTCCCCAGATCTGCTTCCACCTCAGCAGACACTATTAACCATGAGCACAACCTTGAACTCTAGCAGAAGGACCCTCTTTGTTATCAACACACCACTCTGCTGTTATCTTACAGAGGACATCATATGTATTATTACTGCTTGATTTATCATTCATGCAATTGCAGCTTCTGTTCCTCTGGTGCAATGTAAAGGTTATCTCCTGAACTGGGTTCATTAATATCTTTTTGACCTGGAGTGGCCTTATCAGTCTATCTGAAACCAGCCAATAATTTCCCAGCAAAGAGATCTGTCCATGCACACAACCACACACGCGCACGCGTCACAATGACTGTTGTGTAAGGCTGCTGGCGCATGGAGAGTGGTTAAAGTCTATTCTACACTAATGTGGGACAACTGGCAGGGGTCAGTAGCTCAAGCCACTTCCAGCCAGGACTGGTAAATGTTTGCCATTTTAGCTTCAGTATTTACATTTTTTAGTTTATTCTATAACTTAAATTAATGTGATGTGCTAATTTTCTGCAGACACTGTTGGATATTCACTGTCAATGTAAAGATAAGATTCTATTCTATTCTATTCTCTTCTAAAAATTACTACATACCGTACTTGCATATTTCAGAGTAAAAGACAATGAACACGTAATCAGTTTATCAATAATTTAAAAAAAAAAACAGTTTTAAGGTGTAATAAAGTTAAACTTTTATTGCAAACCAAACATGGTCACATAAATCTTAAACAATTTTACAATTTACAGTACATTTAACATGAATTGTTACATATACATATTTAAGCATACCTTTAGTCATTTTTTGTTCAATATACATTAAAACTAGTACACATAACTCCAAATATACAAACAAACTTAAATACCATCAAACTGCATTACAGCAATATTAAAATGGAATGTTCAGTTTCGATGTTGTCAGCCCGGCTGTAGGCCGCTGTTACATTATTATGAGGCGAATGGAAGACTATATGAGGGGGACACAGTTGGCAAGCAAAACTACACAGACGCCTCTGAACACATTACTCTCTTTCTCGCCTAGCAGCAGCAGTGCTCTCTCTTTCCCTCTCTCTCTATATCAGCATTACCATTATTGTTTTATGTGCAAATGAAGATATGAAACATCAGCTGAGTTCCTATGTCTCACGTGTTAAAGACAAGACAGGTGTATAAAATTTAGTGCTACATCGATCCTCTCTGGTGACTTCAAAAGGGAAAATAAACAACAATGGGTGAAAGGGCGACACAGACGAAGCCCCGAAAAGAGGTGAGTTCTGATGGAGAGAAGAAAATAAAGGCACCTTTGAGAGAAATAAAAGGTCCCCCTCTGTAACATTCAGCTTCAAATGACTCCCTTTTCAAACACACAGAAAGAAAATGAGAAGAAACTAAAGCACCAAAAAAATGAATGTCATCTATAAGCTACTCATTCAGACTCAACAAGCAGGTCCCCGTGGGTTGTAGACAGAATCTCAAAAAAGAGAAGATGTTTCGCTACATAGATGAAGATGGAATTCCTTTTCAGGGCTGGTACAGTACGGTCCAGCCTTCCTCTTTTGAGAAAAGGTGGAAGTTGGTGTGTGTGTGTATAAGTGTGTGCTTGTCAGTTGTGGCTTCAGGGTCGAGGTGGTGGGGGCTTTTAAGCTGCCTGAGCTATGTGCAAACGACCTCCACTATCAGGTTAATGGTGGACAATTGAAGTCTGAAGTGGAATCTTGGTTTGAGTCCGCTGTAGAAGGTTGAAAGGGTTTGTGCGTCGGTAAATGATGGTAAGATGGCTTACAACCCCAATGAGTCATTTCAATGGCAGGCATCCTCTTGTAGCAAGTCTTCTTAAATGCATTCAAGAGCTGGAGAGATTATGGCAAGTACATGTGTATAAATTTTTGTAGATGCAGTGTTGTTGCAGGGGGTTGGTTCGGAAATGTCCATCATCCTGATGGGAGATGTAAGGTGGGGGTCAAGATGCAGATCCACGGACACACCACAGTTCATGTCCTATTAAGTCTAAACCTGTGTCCGTTGAGTGTCTGTGTTTAAATCCTATAGGTAAGAGTCCGTAGAAGGGGCATAAGAGAAGCCCACGAAGGCCTCGGCAGCCTCTTTGATGCTGGCTGTGACAAATGCGCTGTCTGGGGAACAGCCAATGGAGCTGGGCACCGGCTCATCCGTGAACTCGGGATCAAAGTGCCGCAGGTCGTTGGGTCCCGTCTGTTGGGGGGGAGTAAAGGAGAGGGGAGACAACAGGGGATTAGTCAGGCTGCATGATACCAAGCCATAATTGGAAATGTTTGCCATCATTAGCACTTATTGGGAGTATTTGAAAAGGAACGTACCACGTTAGGGTTGAAGGGAGGGGTGATCTTCTTGGCATTGAGGTCATCCCAGTTGATGGGAGAGAAGAATATGTGGTTCTTAATTTCAATCTGGAAAAGACAGGAGTCACAATTAATCAAATGATGGGCTTTTAACAAGTGTACGGATACACACAAGGAATCACATTATCAAACACTTACAAAGTCTTCTGTGCAGCCAAGCCTCTTGGTGCGGTCCTTCTGCAGCAGGCCTTCCAGCAAGTGTCTGGCTGCGTTGGAAATGTTGGGTTTCAGCTGCAGTGGCTTGTTCAGGATGTTGTCGTACATCTCCGCTGTGTTACGGCTGTAGAACGGAGGCTGAGGAAGGACAAAAGGAAATGATTGGCATCTTGGCAACAACGCAGAGCAAGGAATCCACGTGACAAACACTGATTGTATCATTTTTAAATCATGCACACATTCCTGCGCAAACACGCGGAACACAAATGATGCCAAAGATTTGTATCTTTGTTGTTCGAAGTGTACAGTATAACTCAGTATAAAATGATGTAAAGTGAATGTGAATGTTACTCACCAGGCCATAGAGCATCTCATACAGAACAGCTCCTAAGCACCACCAGTCTACCGTCCTGTCATACGGCTGCTTGTGTAGCACCTCAGGAGCTAAATACTGTGGAGGGGAAAAGGCAAGGAGAAGTGTTGAGAGTCATGCACTGAACATTACAGAGTGCCGTCAAAACACAGAAACAGTAGAGGGCCACTGGGGATTTCATCCTTACCTCTGGCGTACCGCAGAAGGTCGACGTGGTCCCGTTGGGTTCAATGTTCTCCTTGCACAGGCCAAAATCTGTGAGGATGATGTGTCCCTGGGAGTCCAGCAGGATGTTCTCTGGCTTCAGGTCCCTGTAGACGATGTTGAGGGAGTGGAGGTAGCCGAGGGCGCTGGCGATCTCCGCAGAGTAGAACCTGGCTCTGGGCTCAAGGAAGCAGCGCTCTCTCTGTAGGTGGTAGAACAACTGGAAGACAGAAAAAAAAGAGAGCAAAGGTTATTCATACATGTATAACTCTGAAAATTACAGAGACAGAGAGACATGCACAGGGATTGGAAATTAGTGCAAGAAAAGGACAGATACAGAGACAGAAAGGAAACCGGATGGGAGGAAATAAAGAGGCAGGAAGGCGACTGCTTGAAAAAGTTTGACAAGGGAAGACAGATGAAACGAGGGCCAAAGGTTGAGCGGGGAGACCAGCGGGATGGAGGGAAGAAAAGAAGGGAAGAAAAGAGAAAGGGCAGAAGGAGAGTAAATGCGTCCTGTTTCCTGATGAGGCCCATATTTAATCAGCACTGTCTTCTGCTCGTCCAACAATCGCAGGAAATTAGCTCGATTAGACGCACACTGAGTCTGAATGGCGCTGCTAATTTTGGCCCCCGCGAGTCTCTCCCGCTGCCCCCAAACCCAACCCGTGATTTCCTGAGAGGTGTTTCCTTTAGTGAAAGAAAGACTAGAAAAAAAAGGAAGCGATAGCCTCTATTCTGCTTCTCATGACAGGATATCCCCTCTGTCTGTATCTGCCTCTGCCTCATCTTTATGTCAAATTCTGAATTTACAGTCCACTATCTCCCTTCCCTCCTTCTTTCTGCTTAAATTTCCCCCCTTTTTTCCCTCATTGAATCGGCTCCTTCTCTAAATAGCTCAGCTTCTCCCTTCTCCTCTTTCATCTCTGCCTCACATCCTCTTTCTTTTCTGGCAAGCAACTCACCTCTCCTCCGTTGATGTAGTCCAAGACGAAATAGAGCTTGTCGGCCGTTTGGAAAGAATAGTGCAGGCCCACCAAGAACGGGTGCTTGACATTCTTTAGCAGCACATTCCTCTCTGACATGATGTGTTTCTCCTGAGGCGCACAAAGAGCAGAGGTTAGAGAGGTTGACACGGAGACACTTTTAGCGGCATGAGTTCATTTGAGTGCATTTTTCCAGCTGAATGCCTGCGTGCAAGAGCGTTTACCTCCTTCTTCTTGAGAATGGCCTTCTTCTGTAAGACTTTGACAGCGTAGAATTGGTCATCGGTGCGGTGGCGTGCCAGCAGGACCTTGCCGAAGCTGCCCTTGCCGATCACCTTGAGGAAGTGGAAGTCGCTGGGTTTAGCCGAGGGATTGGAGGACGGGCCGAGGTTGATCTGTTGGGATGGGCTGGGCTGTGAGAGGGGGAGCGGAGGGACAGAAGGATGAGAGAGTTAGAGCCATAAAATAACTCCAATATGTTAGCAGAGGAAATGTTTGTGTATCTCCACCTACAAAGGAAGAAGTGCACAATTCACTGTTTAGTATACTTACAGGAGGAGAGGGGTTTGTGTTCATGAGCTCAGCATCCTGAGGTGGACTTAAGTTCAGAATAGACTGAACCTCAGGGCTGGAAAAAACAAAGAGTTCAAAGTTAGTTCATCTAACAACAAAGCATCAAACGTATCATCTACTGTGTGTGTGTGTGTGTGTGTGTGTGTGTGTGTGTTTAAAGTGAATTAGCTGATCTGGTCTACATTGAGTCACAAAGTGTCTCCTGAGGACAGATTAAGTGGCATTTCTGCTTGTGTTTCCTAATGTTTTGTCCACCAGTGAATGCAGAACAATAACATGAGTCAGATGGTACTCACTGCTTGCAGGCGTAGGAGTTTGTGGCGAACCTCTGAATGAAGTCGTTCAGACCCATCCTTCTCTGTTTCATAAAAGCTGCAATGCAAAAGAGAAAAACAGGGGAAAAAAAGGATGTTTAGATCTTTGAACAAGAAAAAGTTGTCCATCCATGTCACGAAGAATCAGCTTTACTATATCCAGTTGTGATTCCATACCGGTGACTAAAGCCACTAGCCCTCTAGATTTTGAATAAGTCAGGACAGGCTTCTCTGTTTCTGTTTTGATCGTCATGATGTGATGAGTTCAACAGCAGCTCTGCGTTCATCGGCTGCCCAAAGCCAAAATATAACTTGTCTTGCTTTTGGCTCTTGTTTTATAACAGGCCAGACAGGAGGAGGGCGGAGCTGCACCCCCCCCCCCTCTCCAAAACACACCCACGCACCCCCCACCTCCCCGCGGTGGGCGTGACCCCCCTTTCGTGCAAACATTCCGTCCTAGTAAAACAGAGCAGGAGAGAATGATCGATCCCGTGCTCGACCAATCAGAGGCCGTTGCGCTCCCAGCGCGTCATAGCCGCGCCTCAAGAAGTACTTGCGTCAAAAACATAGGAAAAAAGGAAGGGAAAAAAAAAAAAAGTTCTTTACCACCACCACCACCACCAGTCAGCTCGCTGAAAGACTGGGTTGTACTATTTGAACACATGTTTGTGCAATACCATAGCAACTTTGCTTAACATCCAATGTGTCACTCAGTCTGAAACTGTCACCAGGAACAGCGAATTTCCAGTCAACACAAAGCTTCAAAGACAAATCTTAAAGGCTAATGGCATCCAGCTGTGTCCACTGAGAAACATATGGTGTCACTTAATGTTCCAGGGGATACAAATAAACAGTGCATGTGAAGTGAAAGTGCGCGAGAAAGTTCTTGAATGTAGGGGTTATTCTCCAAGATCGTGACTATTTTTGTCACACAGTATCCATGCTCCCTGGGCGAAATCCCCCCTGGAGTCTTCAAGTCCTGTGCAAATAATCTGATAGCCTCCTTACTGGGCCTATCAGCTTCGCTGTTTGGCCGCTTCTCAATTAAAACGGCCGGGACGCATGTCAGGCTGTACAAAAGACGAGAGGGGAGAGCCTGAGCCGAGGGAGGCCCGGTGCCAAGAAAAGCCGCCGGTAGTGGAAAAGTACAGACTGACTGAGGAACTCTTGAATACCATCCAGCTGAAGTTTAAAAAAAGAAGACGAAACCCACTGTTTTAACCTACCGGCGAGCCCTCTCGGAGCAGCCAAAACACATCAATGTGATGATCGAGAATGAAATTATGTGGAAAAACGCCACTCTGCGCTGCGTTTTGGCCGCTGGCACGCGCAAGAGGACAAGGCTAGCTCGGTTACGCACGGTTATCAGTTGTCTGTTTGAATGAATTTGGCCTTCATAGGTGATATCGCCCTACATACTCTCATTCCACCGAGGGGTGTTGATAAAACTTGAACCAGGTGCCTTACATAACCGTGCGTAAAAAAGAAAGAGAGCCACATTAAAAGTCCCGAATGAAGCAACCTGCACAATTTTCCAAACACTTAATGGAAAAAGCACCGTGGGAACAATGTAAGCAAACAGCTGTACAATGCAGTAGCAATGTAGGTAAACTGCTGCACAATGCAAATTGCATTTTCCAACAATAACCCTGCGTAAAATCACGAAAACCTCCGCACATCCTATTTAATTGCGTATTCTACACCCAAAAACCACATCAGATTCAGTCTCCATGGAAAACAAACAAACCTTTGAGATTTGAAGGAGTTCTCATTCTGACGCCAGGGTTCAACAAGTTGCAAAAAGCGAGAGTCACCAAGGTTTTCCGGGCACTTTTAACAGGCCCCAGTTAGGCATTACCATAGATAACAGCATCATAAATCCAGGTCACGGGATTATGGGGTGAATGGAGCGCCCCCCAAGTATGTCTGCCAGTGCTTTCTTCCCAATCACACAGACACTCCACACAGACACACTAAGTGGGTTAGGGAGCTATAGCTTCACTCTTACAAAAGAGACTATAAATATCACAATAGGCCGGTTACTGCAGAAATGCCATTAAGTCTCACTATAAGATCATTATCGATCCACAGTCTTCCTATAGGAGTATTATGGGATTATTAAGATTTCTCTCCATTGGATAAATCCATCGCTGATGCTTTCAAATGAATAAGCAGCCTACTTACACGTCAAAGCGGTCGTTTTGTCTTTCATATGGATGCTTTATTTCCCGAATCACAACAACACAGGGAGAGGCGTTAGGCTCCTCGGCAGGGAGGTAATCGAACTACACCGCATTCTTCTTCTAGAAGAGTTTCTTCAAGCTGTTTTTTTTTTTTTCTTTTCTTTTCTGGGCGGAGACGTCCCGCCTCTTATTTCCTTCCACTCTCTTACAGTTTTGTGTGTTTCATGCGATGGCTGGATGAGTGTTCCTCAGGGCGGGAGGGGGGGTATGCTGCATTCAAATACTCCTCATGAGCTCCTACTTTCGAGTTCAGCCACTGAAAATGTTGCACTGAGCTTTAATTTAATAACAAATGAACAAAAGCAACAAATACTATCTTTATTTATTTATTTATTACTGCTACATGGATAGAATGGTATAAGCTCATGAAATTGATGGATTTTGAACCAAATATTAATTTTATGTGCCTGTAAACTAAAAGCAAATACCTGAAGAGAAGTTTTTTTTAATACAAACATAATGTCAGTGAATGCCTGCATTATCAGATTGGCTCAACACTTCCACATTCATCTGTATTTCACTTGAAACTGCACTTCTCTTTAACTGGTACTTCAGCATGACACAAAGCCAAAACTTGGATTATTGAAATTTCGCCTTTTACAGTTTGTTTCATCTTTACTACACGGTATGCAGTTTTTTTCCCCCACCATAGCCACCATGCTGTGGCCATTCACCCACTGGGCTGGGAATTAAAGAGTAACCTGGGTTTGGAAATTCACAGAGTTCACATTAATTCCAAGCTGGCAGCTCTCAAGAACTCAGGGCCGTATTAAATAACCCTCGTCTCTTGATGAATTGCTCTCCCAACTGTTTTGTGCCTGTGTATACACCCAGGTATTTTCACAGAATAAAGCTTGGTTTACTTTAATTCACTTTAGTCATAATCTGTTTTACAAAGAAATGTATTATGTAGTATAGTTTTATGTTTTTATATCTACTCTGTGCACATTCCCTGTGTTTTGGTTGATTAGGAATGGAGCATTATTATTATTATTATTATTTTATTTTTTTATGGATGAACCTTTAAACCTTTGGGTATAAAAAAAAGAAAGAAAGAAAACCCACTGTTTTCAACCGTATAGTTAAAAAAAAAATCTTAATTCATTCTGGGAAGTTTCACTGCTCTCATTTTTAGGAATGCCTTGATCACACTCCCACAGTTGCACTCATTCACCCCTGGAACAGTACACAGCCACAGTTTGATCCACCGGCCACCGAGCAAGAGCAGTGGGGGTTTAAGGGCCTTGCTCAAGGGAACCTCAGCGGTGGTAATATGAGGGCAAGCGCTGCTTCTTCACTTTCCCCCCTGAATTCAAAGTTGAGCAAGGGCGAGTGTGTGAAAACGTGTGCGACAGCTACCCCGGGGCGTGATTGCTATTAAGCTGTGGAAATGCATGCAGAGGCAAAGACAAGCAGCGATTAAGACTCATCTACAAATTACACAGAGTCAGGAAGATGGCTGTGTATGTGTGCGAGAAAGAGTGTGTGTATTCTTTTTGCTCCTGACCTCCCCCCCTGCCTCTCTCAGAGAAAATCATTGTGCGGCTGCTTGTATGACTTTGCAGTTTTTAAATATAGCCTCAACTTTGTTACTGCTGTCTCTGTTTCTCCCTTGACTCAGGTCAAATCTATTATTAATCTGTCCCCCACAGACACCTGATGCACATTCACACATACACACACACACATATACGCAAAGCTGGAGGGCAAAACAAACCTTCAGGGAGACATGAACACACACACACACACACACACTCTAAAAGAGGGAGAGAAAGGGCACATCAGGTACTTCCTAAAATCCCACTAGGTGTCCAACACAACCCTTCCCTCGCTGCACCACCAAGGACTTCTCACAGTTCACTAGAAAAAGATATTTCTCCTTGAGACAGCGCAGGTTGCAGCGCCACAGTGCTTTCTTTCCAGAGTGCATTTAATCTACAATATCTCACCACTGACACTACAGTAGCAGTCCGTGTGGGACACAAACCGACGTTTCTTATCAGCACTTGAAAGCATCACGAGCCAGACAAGCAAAACCTTGTACATCACACATTGTTTCCTAAAGGAAGAGCAATAAGAACATAAGGAAAGCACAGAAACAGTGCTAACCTTGAAAAAAGTTAGCATAAAGACTTGTCCTAGAAGGAAGCGCTAAAAAAAAGCAATGTAGTTATGAATACTAAAAAAAAAAAAAGAGGCGATGAAGAAGAAGCTACGGTACCTCTGCTGGAGTGTAAGCACTGCTCTGCTGACTGCATCTGTGGTCATAGCCCAGAGTTGAATGAAATGAGGGGAGAGGTGTTGAGAGAAAATCAGGAGAGAGGCAGAAAGAGGGAGAGGGAGCGACACTAACAAAAGCCCCATACAGTGTTTTTCCTTTCTGGCCGTCTTTCCCTTTCTGGATTTACAGGCTGCTTGAGGCTCGGACCACGAACACGAGGAGGCTCCACAATACTCAAACTGTGTGATTGCCGCATCTCTATGATTGTGTGTGTGTGTGTGTGAGAGAGAAAGAGAGATACTTGTACGTTATGTAACCCCCACTAGTGGCACTGTCATCGTTGCCAAAGCCAGCATTGACTCTCACAAACACACACTCCGGGGGCCATTTCGTGAAAGGACGGGAAAGGGGTTCACTGGAAGGCTGAGGTGCAGGATATTAAATTTGTAGTATAAACACAAACAACCACACATACACACACATGCTTCCCTCAGCCCACCCACCTACAGCGTACCCACACATACACAAAGACCAGCACATGCCCATATTCACGCTGTCTCCGGCAGATGACATCCATCCGTTAAGTCCGATCATGTCTGTCGTCACTCTCCTGTTCCCTCCATCTTGTAATGTCCGCTCTCTGTGCCCCTGTGTGGGGGATGATGAGTGTGTTTGTGGCTATAGTTGATCTGGTGATGAATTTGAATGAGCCTCGGTGGTGAGGAACCAAATGACACTGTTACATAAAGGCTTCGGCTATTCAGAGAGGACAGCCAGGCTTTTATTTTGCCACTGGATACGGTATGTGTGTGTGTGTGTGGCCTGCTTGGCAAACGGGGGCTACCAGAAAGTAACCTACTTATCTCTTCAGATACCTCTGTAGACGGTCATGGTGTGGTCCGCTGAGGCTCTACCTGGTTTGACTTTTAAAACTCTTGAGCTTGCATTAGTCTGTCTGATAGAGGTGTCTACTGGTCCGCGTGTGCGTGTTTTAACGAGTGTGTTCAGTAACACTTCGTTGTGTAGGTCCCAGAGTTTCGTAATAATTTCCTAGAAAAACTGATATGTAATCAAGTAATTGTATACTCATTATAGGGAAAATGGAGACAGAAGACAGCGAATATGATGCCAATGAATGAATCCCAATTAACAGTGCAGAGCAGGTCATACAGTACAACTCATCATATATGCAGAATAAATAATGATCAAATGGCTGCTTAACTAGGTAATAAAGGAGCTGTTCCCTTCAAGGAAATTCCTCTGTACATCAACAGCTGCTTATAGACTCAACACAACCAAACAGTTTCACGGCTCTTGCCTCTTTGCCTCTCTCAGGAATAAATTTCAAATTGCTTCTCTGTCCACGAAACACTGTACAGGTTGAGGAGATTACTGTTTAAGGCACTTACAATTCCATAAAACAAAGCTTTTCTGTGTGTTCTAGGACTTCTATCTTCAAATGAACTCTGTTCTAGTATTCTTTGGGGTATTTTATGCCTTAATTAGATAGTGACAGCACAGAGATGACAAGGGGAAAGACAGATGGAGAATGACAAGCAACAAAGGCCCCCCACAGCCTGCAGGACATGAACACTGTATTTTTAACCTCTACAGGCCGACAGGACGCCTGAAAAGTGAGAACATTTTTGCAAAGAAAAGACATATTGGTGCATCCTCAGTTTTTTAGTGGGGCTGTATGAGGGTGAGGATTTGGCTTTTGGATTAAGGCTGGAATTAGGGCGGGGTTGTGATGGTTGGAGGTGGGTTTAAAAGACAGGATGTGAATGACATCATTGGCAGTCCCAGCTCTGAATACAGCATCCCTCCAAATCTGTCTATGTTAAAACAGTTGCTTTAACTTTATCTTTTTAAATTTAAGATTCTAGGCATATGTTAGTGCTGTTTTGCATGTATACTGTATGTGTGTGTCCCTGTATAGGTGTGTTTGCCTGTTTAGCTCTGAAGGACAGGTTGACACAGGTGAGCGATGCGTCATCAATGGTGGGAGAGAAGAGTAAATAACAGCTTCACAAAAGGATCTGTTGATAGTATTTCGTGCAACTGAGAACAAAAGAGTAAAGTTTGAGGACACACACACACACACACAAACTCAGGCTTAGTAATCACACGTTATATAAACCTGTTGGCATTTGAGAAAGAAAAGCATTTTAAGTTAGTGGGTAAATGCTGATTAGCTGCACTGCGGCAAGCTGATGAACATACTAATGTGGTTTAATAAGGGTATCCTCGGCAGATGCTTTGTTACATAAGACAACTCTGTACTTTTTCTGAAAGAACACAGACATCTTTTGCTGTTTGTTCCTCAGTAAAACTATAATTATTATTACTGGATCTATACGTAACTCTCCATTGCTCTCTAGTACTCTTTATGTCACAGCACATCACTGAATCACTATAAACCACTGTGATATGTGACACCCCTCAACCTATAAGTGCTCCTAAAGCCACTAATTGCTGAACTTGGAACGGCAGGGTGTAGCAGCATCACGTCCGAGGTCACAGGAACAGCTTGTCACCAGCTCGGCTAATTGCTCGGATTTCTCTCTGAAAACTCCCATAATTAACAGGCAGACAACTCCCAGTGAAAAACATTTTCATCAGAATGGGGTTCTTGTCACATTTCTTTTTTGGAGATGTTCCAGCAGACAGCAGGTACCTGCAGATCTGCCACAATATGTTGGACTGTTTGACAGTTCTTGGGCACTTGTGCTTTGAGTATTTCAATTTCATGCCTCTTTATACTCTTTATACTGCATATAATGTCATATAAAATATGTTGCCCTGTGATAGATATATAAACTATATATAAAACAGTCAAAGCTGGCCACAATGGTAGTAATAACAATCCAATTATATATTGTCTAATATTATAAAACTTAAAGGGGCAAGACTACTTTTGATTCTTTATGTATATTTTGCTGATGATTACATACTTCTATTTAGGTGACATTTTGAATACAGTACTTTATTTGTCATTGAAGATTTTTATATTGCAGTATTACTAATGTAACTTTTGTAAAGAAGAAGAATACTTTCTCCATCACTGAGGATAAGATAAGGATGTGCATACTATCCGAGAACAGAAATGAATGGTTCCTATGTTGAAAAGCAAAATAATGTTATGCCAATGCAAAGCATTAAATTACAATATGTTAATGTTAGTTTTCACTAGCTAATTATGATTGCAGTTAAAAA
This sequence comes from Lates japonicus, assembly GCA_033238685.1. NCBI lineage: Eukaryota > Metazoa > Chordata > Actinopteri > Centropomidae > Lates > Lates japonicus. The sequence goes on along the minus strand of BRZM01000038.1, from coordinate 6,216,213 downwards.
GTCACAGAATTTGATCATTTTTTGAGTCCAAAGGGGAAAAAAAGTCAGTTTGTTACTAAAACTGGTGTACTGGTAAGCTCATGCACATGCACGTGCACACACATTAATACACTCACGAGAGGAGCTCATGTCTGCAAGATTCCCAGCAAAGCTAAAGGTACCAATAAAAAAATTTAATACTGTAGATAAGCTCTATGCCAAACTGTGACACACACATAGGTTGTGCTCTTTGGATTGGACTATGATTTCTGGCACAAATAATGGTCACGGTGGAAAATTAGTACAGGCACTTACAGTCATGTCAGCTATAAACCAATTCTGGACTCTTGCCCAGTGGCACGCATGCAAGCGACAAGCACAGAAACATATGCAGATGTCTCAGCTGCAGTGAAGTTGTAAACAGAAAAGGTCACTGTGTCATGTGTGTGATGATCAGTCCTGTGTATCATGTCTGTAACTACTGTTTTGCCAGTTTCCACAAAACAACAAATAGTAATCTTGGTTTATGGACAACAGTTATTAGAGAGAGTGGTGAGGTAAGGTAAACTTGCAAAGTGTGTGTGTGTGCAGGTTGAATCATGTGGCCACACACAGCCATCAGGCCCTGACAGCAAGGAAACAACAAACAAGAGAATGAATGGTAGAAGATCATTTTGGATTGATGGTGAAAATAAACCAAACAGAAGATAATAAAGAGAAATGACCCGGGAGTGAAGGAGAGAGGTGATGGAGGAAGATAACAGGAATGAGAGTTTGTGCACCAGAGCCGCCTTGTGAAAGATGGATGGAAAAGAGGGAGAGATGGGAGGAAGTGGAAGAATACAAAACAACAGGTTTAGCTGGCAGTGACTTACTGTTGTCGCCGGGGCAACAGTAGCTGTCTGGGTCTGACTCATTGTGGTAGTACAGGTCCATCGCCTAGGAGAGAAGTATGGCATTAGTTAGTAAAAACAACACAAACACTCAAACGACAAAGACAAGCAAATTAAAAGTTGGACATAACGTTGTGTTCCATTCCGTGTTATAGTATATATATCAAGTTAAAACAACTTGTAGAAAACAAAATACTGAATAAAGTGTATTCAATCGTGCATAAATTATTTATTGATGCATTTCCACTGACATTTCAGATGCTGCAAATCCAGTTTTGGCAGTTCTCTTGTTTCAATTCAGTTGAATGGTAATAGGTGTTGTATATCTTGTGGGAACTGTAAAGCCCTTAGGCTCATAACGTCCTTTCAAGTGCCCAGTAGATAAACTCAAAAACATAAGCCGGATAAGCTACAATCTAGACCAGTTGTTCCCAATGTGGGGGTTGGGACCTGCACAAGGGGACACAAGACAAATCTAAGGGGTCACTAGATAATTTACAAGACAGGAAAGTAGCCCAAATTATATGTAATTTGTCTTTTTTTTCCTGTTAATTCTTTTTGGAGAGAAAGTTTGCAAAGCACAGATTTAAGCTGCTTTTTCTTTGCTCTTGAAAAGTTTTGGTGTACCGTGACAAAATGAGTTATGACCTTCTTGAACGGCAGCACCCTAAATCAGCATTTCCAAAACCACTGGTCCCCGAGCCAGACTGGTTCATGGCCCAGTTTTAGTCGGTTTCCCCCACGTGAGTTGTTTTAATAAGGCTGAGTTTCCAGGGTGAGACTGCTGAAAGTGTGTGAGAAACCCCTGCTCTATAACATGATGAGATTGTCCTTTAGTGAGACTTAGCACCAGTTTGAAGCTGATCTTACTCGGCTTGGGCTTATGGTTGTACAGGACACCTGCTTCATGAACACCACAATGTGCTTATTTACTCCCTATATACTCAATATACTGTATATCATGAATTGTAGCTTATCATGTTTCTTTATCACTGCATGTGCATGTGGAGTTGTGTGTGTGTGTGTGTGAGATTTGACCTTGGACTTGCCCTGTTTGATTATAAAAGTCAATATAATGCCTACATGACTAAATGGCACAAAAATATGCAAGTAAATAACAAGTAAATAACATGCACATATGTCTCAATAGCAGCTACTTACTTCTGTCCCACTTTTCCATTTCACATATACTAAGAGAATAACTGGCAGCTGTCAGCGGACTGGTGGTATTTGCATCTCAGGACATTCCCCTGAAACTGTGCCGCTGTGTCAGATATTAGTTTTTCGCGATGTCGTTGTCAGTCATGAGCTTTTCAAAGTGGCTCTGTTAAATACAGTCTTAGCCTAGTTTGCTACTCCACACCGCAGCTCTGAAAACTTATCGCTGCTCTCAGTATTCTCCCATGGGTGTTTTCTGAGAACAAGACAAGCTGAGGCGTGTGTGTGCGTGCTTGTGTTGTGTTGCAGGAGTTGTTTCAATCTCATCAGTTTGTTTATTCATTCAGAGGCCCTGCTTTCAACCGTCTATCATGCCGGTCATTTCATCTCTGTATAAGTCTTAATATAGCTGACAGTAGCCTCGTCTGTCCATCTTGTCCTCTCAGATACACTCACTCCCTCACACACACAGACACACACACACATCGCATGCTGTTCTTATCCCCTTATACTGTCAACGAGTCTCTACAGTCAAAAGCATTTTACCATTCATGCCCCTTTGTCCTTTCCCCTTGAGTTTCCCTCACATCTGTCATGTCCTTCCCCTCTCTCTCTTACTTCAGGTTGTTTATTGATTCAGTAAAGAGAATCTGATGGAGTTGTATCCATAGTGATGGTGAATCTAGGCTTTTTGTTCATTAATATTTCATGGCTGATTTATTTTTCCAAAAGAAGATAGAAAGTTTTGGTTGTTCTAGCAGAGGCAAAGGGGATCAAGGAGAGGTAGAGGCCTGTATGACTTGACTGTGAGTCACAAGATAAAGCTCATTGAACCGTAAAAAGGCTAGAAATGTTCAGATTTTTCCATTAAAGAAATTAGAACATTTCTCTGGGTGTTTTGCCTTGGTTAGTATCCATGAAAACACATGGGAAATAAAGATGCAAATGTAGAGAGAGAGAGAGAGGTGTGATACTTTAATAATGTCAGTGTGAAAAATCTTGTTTTTTATCCATATTTGTGAATGATTTTGTTTCCTGATGTTACATATTTTGATGTGATATTTTAGGAAACAGTTGAATTGCTATTAAAATCAAGGTGAGTTAAGCCACTATACTGTTGATGATTTACTGAGTTGTGACATAAGAGCTTATTTTCCCAGACATGTTTTTGGCAGGTTTGGTGCCAAACACCTCAGACACAGAGACAAATGTTAAAATATTACTTTGTGCTAATGTTAGCTTGTTAGACAGCTACAGTAAATCACATCATCTTCTTTTGCTCCCTCAAACCTCTAATAACAGGAAGAGAAAGATAGTGGAAAGATGGCAGAAAGCTACAAGGACGAGAAGCTGCTGTTTAATGGACATTTCTCTAAGCTGCTTGTGGAGTTCCCAAACTTTTATTTACTTAAATGCAGAATCATTACAGGTCCTACACTGTGAAATAACTTCATGATAATTACAAGTACTGCTGCAAAGGTGGGTCATGTTATGTTGAATACCATTATTAGCCCTACTGGTCAGCAGTAAAAGTGGTGTGGCAGTCAGCACTTTGTATTGCAGTGAACAGAGCCAGTTGATCTGTGGCCAAACTGTAGGTGAATCAGGAAATGTTTATAGAGTAGCATTCTCCACAGTCATGACAACATACCACACAAATACTGTACCACGCAATAAGATCATAAGCTGAAATGAAGAGTTAGTGAATGACAAATATAGAGCTGTGCATAGTGTCTCCATTAAGTTACTTCAGACATAAAGTCCTATGACGTGTTTTCCTTTAACAAGTATTTTCATTATTTTGTCAAGTGCTAGTTGGTGTTATTATATAATTAACATCATATGTACACTGCTAACATCTGCTGCCTCATATAACAAAGATGTTAACAATCCACAATGTCTCTAGGGGTTTCCTGAACTCCCCCATCAAGGACACCTGGAAGTCCCCTGCTTAAATTAATGTTTGCTAACTGTAATTTAATTAGCTGCGGACAGAACCAACTCGCCTGTGTGCGTTGCCGTGGCTGCCAGGTATCCTCCAGGGTGTAGCTGATGTAGGGTCCGCTGCAGATGGAGCACTCCAGCATGACAGGACTGGCCAGGAGGGGTGAGGCGTGGATCCCCCAGGACTGACAACCTCCCAGGTGGACGTCGGACTCCGCTTCCTTCTGCTTGCCTGTGCCGTCGCCGTGATGGCGGGCCAGCATCTTCCACTTCCTGACCTGTGGGAATAGTATCAATTGTGTTTTTGCATTAGACCAATAAAGCTTAAAACCAAATATGTGGAATAAATGCTTCAATATCTCAGAGAAAGCAGGAGCAAAAGCCCCATTCTTGAGTATTTTGTCTTTCCGTTATAGCTTTTGAACATGGAAATAATCTTTAAGTAGTAAGACTAAAATGCATGTGCCAATGGGGTTCATACTATCTCAATATATTTATATCTTAATACAATAAGGCTTTTTCAAGGCTAACAGAGGCAATTTTAATTAGAGTTACTGATGAACCAATGCAAAATATAAAAATAATTTGACCTACAAAAAGGTGAAATTTCATAGAAAGAAGAAATCAAGATCAGCTAAGGAAGTCCTTACAGCTAAAGTCAACACCATCACTTTTAGAATAAAACATTTGAGGCTCATATTTGCATTGCACAGGAGGCAGTGAGTGAGTCAGTCCCAGCCTCAGCAGTAATCTCTTCACATGTGACAGCTGCAGTGACACACTCTCCTGAGAACAATCTTTTACCACAAAGTGCTCCTCTCAATCATCATCTAGCATGTGACTCCCAACACTGACAGAGCACATATCATGCACATAAAACACAAATACCCTTAGAGCCACTAACACACACACACACATACAGAGAGAGGAAAGAGAAATGTAAGATACATGGAACAATGGAAGGTAAGGTCAAGGTGCACATAGTTCTTGAGGAAGGAGAACAGCGTAGATGGATGTGTCAGTGACCCAGAATGGCTGTTATGTAAGGTAAATGGTGTCCTTGGCACACAGAGCAGGCAGGTTCAGTGACTGCAGCCATTTCAAATAGGTCTTATCAAGGCCCCTATCACTGGCTGCTGCTCTGCTGGGCCTCTACCTTACCACAACTCGGCACGAGGAAATGTGTGTGTTTGAGATTGTGTGTGTGTGCGTGTGTGTGTGTGTGTATTTGAGTCCAAACTTGCAACTCGGCAAAAAACTTTCTCAGTGTGTGAACGGTCTTTTCCCTTGACTATGATTATAGCTTGCTGCTGGAAGGACAGTATGGATCCAAATAATTACTGAGGGTGTCAAGTACAATATGATACCATTCTATCATAACAGTGTGTGTGTGCGTGTGTGTGTGTGTGTGTGCGCGTGATATGGAGTCTGGTTTAGTCATTGTAGACCTTTTGGTGGCCTCTTATTCTCTCATTTTTAGCACTGGCCTTAACAGTACACTCAGAAAAATAAAGGCGGTAACTGGAAGACAAGAGCCATTTTTAGTTCCACAAAGAACCTTTTAGCAAGTGTTTTTTTAAAGAAGCTCCAGAGGTGCCTCAAAGAACCAAATTTGTTCTCTGTTGTGACTTTTCTGATTGAGCAGTTTTAACATTATCCACATCCATCCACCATTTCTACTCATCCTTAATTTCTCTTTACCAATTTATTATCTGTCTCCTTGGTTGGTAGTTGACAAAGCAATGTATAGGGTCAAATGCTATCTCTCACTCTGCGTGTGTGTGTGTGTGTGTGTGAGCAACCTTTATCTGTGTCAGTTTATTTGGGAAATACTGGAGGTAATACCAGCACCTCTAAAGCTGATCCTTTTCTTAATTACTGTGCTTTCAATTTATTACAACACAAATGGTATATGTATGATATTGTTCTCCATAATTCTTGTGCATGCATACATGCATTTACATATTTATTGGCAACTTCAAATTATAAACAAGAAAGGCGTCCAGGACAGAGTGGAGGTATCTTTGTATGTGAAGGTTGTAAAGGCTCTTACTCCAGGCAACATTTCATCACAGTTATGTCTTTATTAGGCTGAACTGCACATGTTTATCATGCAATTTCTCATCCTTTATTATGTGGCCTCTTACTGAACCTTGTTCCAGAGAAGGTGCTTTCTCTCAGTGGGTAAGAAAATATGTGAACAGGAAGTACAACACACACACACACACTCACATCTGTATACATACCATGTCCAGAACCCCCCTCCTTTTAACCCCTTTTCCTGCCCTTTGACCTGGTTTTGTGCTACGTCCCCTTAAGACAACGGTCGTCTTGCTATTATTTAGGTTACATAAGACCTTAGCTGTAAGACCTGTCCTTTCACCTCATAAACTCAGGATGTCATATAGCTCAGGGAAATTCTCATACTAAAGCCAGGATGTACACATCACCCACACAGTCACATAAATCAAGAAATAAAAACATCACATGCACCATATCCAGACTTCATCAGACCCCTTTCCTCTGTCACTGACTCCTTAACTGCCCTTTGCTTTCTCCTGTGTTCTTTATAGATTATCTTTGAAAAACAACATTTTAGTCACTATCAAGGTTATGTAAACCTTCACTATATATTTGCCCTTTACTCTCATAACCATAAACAAAAAACAGTACAGTATAATAAAGCTACGACTCAAGATAGTTTTACCATATCTCACTGTTCTCTTGGGGAATCACCACACAACTTATACTTGATCAGCACATCAAAACATCAGATCTACTGGAGAGACAATTGCTGAGACAATTGACTTGACGATTATGATTTAGTATTGACTTGTCAGTACTATCAACTGAGTGTTAGAGTAACGACACCCCTAATACTTAGGTCAGAGTTAAATGATTTAGCACCTAGATATGGCCTCTTTTATCCCAAATGTTCATCCTCTTTGTCAAAAACCTGGAGCCTGCATTATCCAGAATGCAATTTGAGTTGGGTCAGAGATTTGGTGTGTTATGCTAGTAGCAGCTAACGTAGCCTCAAGTGATTAGCCTCAAGCAGGAATGAAGAGTGAGCTACAGAGACCTGGTAATCTCACCGTTTCTAACTCCACAACCTCAGATTGTTTTCATTTTCAAACTTGTTGTCTTCAGCCTCCACTGATGCTGACTCATGCGACATCACCTGAGGAAATTTGTCAGACTCTGTGTCACTCCCTCTGGAGCCACAAAAGGCTTTACGCAATGTTTGTTTTCACACATGCAGTCAAAAACAGGCTTTATAACTGAGCAGTCCTAATATATTGAAAAAAGTAGAAGCTTACATAGTGCTAATTAGTACTCAACATGACTCAGTTGTGTAGATCCTTTACAACTGTGATTTGCAGTCAGAAAAGTACTGGGTCATCTGAGAGACATTTAAGAGGATATTTGGTACACCAACCAGTCTGTCAAAAATATCATTTTGAGCTTCACTGAACTGGTATTTGCAGCTGCTGTGCTGCATTGCAAAATATTTCTGTTATTTTGTCCATTCCACAAAGTGTAAGCAATATCTCTGTTTAAGATCTTACACAATACACAGTAGACAAAGACAGTGTTCATAGCAATGTTATTAGCCAGTCTGTGGCCCTCTATCCTGGTAACCCCCTTTCCGCCTTGTCCTGCTTATCCCTTCCTGTCCTCCACCAGCTCCCCTTGGTGTATTACTCTACCTCTAACAGGCTGTGTGATGTCCCACATATGTCTGAGCATCAAAGAGTAATGAAATGAGGGGGAAAGCGAGAGAGCATTGGAGGGGGGCAATGATAAAGTCGAATGAGGGAATAAGGTGCAAGCAGAGATGTGGAGACAAAAAGGAATATGTTTGAAAGACAAAGAAAATATAAAGATAAACAGAGAGAATGAGTGCAAGATAGTCTTACATAAGCCGTCCTATTCTCTGTCAGAGATAAGACTTGCTTATTAACACCAAGGTCACTGCTCTTTCTTCTCTCTTTCTTTTCCCCAGCTTCTGTTCCTAGATCACAAAGACGGTTCTTAAAATGAATGAGTGAGGGGGAAAATCAGATCCCAGTGGGTAGAGAGGCAAAAAACTATGATTCAGGCAGTCCAAATGGAATACAAACAGCAAGTATACAGTATCTCCCATGGGAGATTAAGCCTCAGAAAAACTGTTCAGAGCCAGCTACAGAGAGAGGGGGAGTGAACCTGAAAAGCGAGAGCAGGCATCTGAGAAACAAGACAGCAGGACGGAGAGAACTGTAATATTATTGTTAAACAGGGAACCAGACCAAGGGGTAAGTTTAGGATTTCAAGATTGGGATATTGACCCTAAGCTGCTTTCGGGTTTGTGGCCACTTTCATCCTCTGGTATCATACTCTGACTGTTTTCATCTTTAAATCCTGAGGAGAAAATGAGACAAGGTCTCTGAACCCTGACTTTCTGGCAAAGCATTAATATTCATGGTCATCCACTGTGCCTCAACCCATGCAAGTCGTCTTGGAAATTAAAAAAGCTGCTCTCCCTGGACTTTTTTCCACATCTTATCCCATATCACTAGCACTCTCTCTTTCTTGCTCTTTTTCTCTCATTTCTACGAACAGAAAGAGGAGAATATATCCATGTGGCACAGAACCTATTTACTGACTACAGGGGCTATTATGAGATTTGGTTCAGTTTCCTTTGTTTTTACATTAAATCTTACCTCCTGTCTCACTGAGATAGTCATAACAACCCAAACATTTCACATTGCATGAGCACAGTTTGACTAGATTGGCGAAAGGTGAAAACATGAGATCACTGCCTTTAAAAACATTGCAAAACATGTTCGCAGAAAAGGCTTGTCTTATTTTAGACAAACAAGCATATACGGATATGCAGTAGTTGGCAGTACTTGGCCTGTGTTGACCGATATCCAACAGGCTTGTTCAGTCCTGAACTGAAGAAGCCTCTTGGGTAATAGGTGAAACGTCTGCAAGTATCAACAACTGAGTCCAGATGCCAACCATTCAACCATTCTTGGTTCACTCAAAACCAAAAAGGTCAACCTTCTAGTGTTGAAGAGTCAGGAACTCCTCTAGGGAACATGTCTGTAAAAAATGTCATAGACTGGTAGCTGTTGAGCTATTTCACTGACAAATGACCGACTCAAAGGCGATGCATCTATACCTGTGCAATTTGATATTAGCATTAACGTTAGGTTCACAGCATGCTAATCTACTAATTTTATATCTTCACTTTGAATGTTAGCGTGTTCCCCTTTTTTGTTGCTACACTGGAATTTGCTCATGGACTTTCAAGGATTTAGTACGACAAAACCACAGTCTTTAGGCTGTGTAAGACCAATAGGCCAGAGCTTTTTACAGTACAACAGAATATGTAGCAACAAAGTGCAAACACAGTAGCTTGTTGTTGTTGCACTCGTAATGGTGTGAGTCAGCATATTGTACAAGTGGAAGCAGACCAGTTCAACTTTAAGCTCAATTGTCGAGAGTGTGCCATAAGCCCAAAAACGTCAGTGCACAAAGCAGTTCCAACAGAGCTGGGTATGTGAATGGGATCAAATAAAAAATAAAAAAGTTACACTGCATAGTCAGGGTGCTGCTGAGCTTCAGTGGCACAGTAGTTCTGGCTTTAGCTCTGGAACATCAAGATGGAAGATGGGATTAGCCGAGTTCTCAGGGTAGATTAGAACAACAATAATTCCCAAATTCCCTCACAATGAGACTCGGAAGGGAGGGTGCTCCCTTTTTTTCTAGTGGGCCAAGGTCAGTGGAAAGAAAGGGGAACGGAGTGAGGGAGGAGAGAGGGGGAGCATGAGGGAAAGAGGTATTGATGCCGGTGGATCTCCCAGATAATGGAGGGTCTAATCTGCAGGGGGTGGAGAAACTGATTTTTTTACCTTCCTTTCATGCCTTGTCAACACTCAAGTCACTGGTTATATACTTAATATATCCTACATTGTTGTCATTTTATATCAGTTAATAGATCTAAACTTATATTATGACCAGGAAAAGAAAAACTGCATAATATCTCAAGTAAAAATTTCTTCTATCAGTTTCCCTTATCATCTACCATCTATCTAAATCACTCTTGTATTGAAATCCTGACATGATTGAAAATAAAGCTGTTTTACTTCCTCAAAATCACTTCCCTTACATTTCACCACATGGTATGCGGTCATGCAGATGTGTATCTCTCATTACAACACCTTCGCTCTCACGATTTCTATCAAATCTGACACAGATTAGTCAGGATGGTTCCTAATCACAAAAAACCTGCCTTACTTTTTACCTCTCTCCCCCTCCTCTGCCCACTGTTATAGCTAGGGTTGGGTGAAACACTACACATCTCACTGTGTAACAACAAATAATCTGGGAAACTGCAGCCAAGGTATGAAGTGCTACCACCACGCTTATTTATCTCCTGTTTATGCTCTGGCAGAGAAAGAGCCTGTATAATCCTGCAGCAGCGATGGAAACAAATGCACTGCGCCATTTCGGGATGTGTATATACTGTGTACATCTACTGTGAGCAAAGAGGAGATATCATGCAAGGAAAGCAACTCCAACTCCAGTTTATTACTCCAACCACATTCTTCCACTGTCAGAGTACTTGGCTTTGGAACAAAAGCATAGCAAAGGATTAGCAGTTTTCCATTTCAAGTGTATGCTAAACACTGGTAGCTTAGAACTGCTTTCCAAACCATGAGAGAGCTCCCTCATTTAAATGCTGCTTAAATATGTTTAAATCAGAGGAGAGTCACAACAATAAAGAGGGCAATGGATGATGGCAGGAAAATATCAGGGCTGTAAAGAATATAAGACATGATTTTAATAGAGGGACTTCAATGCAGGAATGTAGTGAAAGTTAAGGTTTTCAACAGACAACCTACTGACTCTATCAGGTATTGCCAAGAGGGCAAGTAGAAGCTGGAAGCTGGCCAAACTGATACAAACTGGCTTTATACCAACGCTAAGCTGGCAGCTCACCAGTTTCATTACTAAGCACAGAATCTGAAAGACTCAGGGGATTCTGACTTTTGGCATTTATACGGAGCGAATGTGAATATGTGCCGAGGTCTTTAACGAGCAGAAAAGAAAGTTTTGAGTCAATTAGCTGAACTATTCAAAAGAGTACAAACAGAAGTTTGGAGTGAGGGGCATTTCTCCCTGGTATTGGTACAGTATGCATGACAAGCCAACAACTTGGAAAGGGATTTTGGCTCCCTGTGCTCTAAGTGTAAATCCTTTGTATCAAATATAATTGGACCTTCTGGGCTGTTCCTCTTAATTCCTTTGTATCCCCAGTGGTGGCTAAAAACCATTTTGACAGTAATACAATTCATGGCAAGTACAACTGAAGCTTTTTGCAGGGCTGTGTTACCTGTTTGGTAAATGTGAAGAGACATGGGGCGACAGTGTTCACCACTTCACTGGGTGTACTTAGCTACATTTAATGCAATCCAATAAAACAGCCCAGCAATAAATCATGCGTGTTTTTTGGGGGGGGTGGGGAGGGGGTTGTTAAGACTGTGTCAGAGAGTCTATAGTCTATTTCATCATACTGAAATGCGTTTCTAATATTAGCCTAAATGTTGGTGGAGAGAAATTAACTCTAATCAATTTAGTTGAATCAGCAGCGAATGAAGACTTTCCATCCAACGTTCACAGTTCAAGCTTAAACAGCTGCGTGGGAGATGTCTGCAGTCCAAAGATCATGTCCTTGCCTTGCAGACGTCAGTGGAATGCCAGTTAAAGGTCACCGGCAAAGCAGTGCAGTCTTTGACTATGACACACTAGTCATTAACCATTAGCTGCATCAAGAAGTGACCTGCCTGAGGTCTGCTGCTTCTAAGAAAAGCCAGTCCTCAGATAAGACAACATCAAGAACCAAAGGCTGGAGTGCAAAGTCCAGAAGAAATATAATTCCTACAGTACATTACGGAGAAAACTTAATGCACCATAAAAGTGAGAAATGTTTTTCTAAGAAGGTAATGCTAACAGCTAATTTGTAGTAAGGTGTGGGCATTTCTACTTCTACAGTCGAATCCCCCTGACCTGTTATCTGATGAAACACCTGAATTGCGTTTCTACTTGTGATCGACTCACAGTCTCACTTGACAGGACCTTTGAGTGAAATCGGTCAACCATCAGTTGCCCTTCCTGGTCTTGCTCACCAACTCAGACAAGATGCATTAGCATTCGGGAACCACAGCTTTAGCCTGCAGGGCCTTGTCACTGCTGAGGGAGAACAAGAGGGGTGGATTTGTCACACTCATCTCCTTCTGTTACAGGATGGAAACAGGAGGGCCAAGTGTAGGGACACAGACTTAGAACACTAGTGACCCACCGATCATCTGAGCTGGGCGTTTTTGACTGTGAGGACAAAGGTACAGTATGATCACACTTTTATTCCTGCTGACTTGGATAAAACATTAACAAGATGAGCTTACTTCCCTGACAAATGAGGTCAGAGTTTTTGGGGGGTTTTTTTCGCATCCAAACTAATTTCTAAAGAATTCAGATGCAGTTTTTTTTCCGTCCTCTACTTTGGGCCACTTCTTTCAGCTGAGATCTAATCAATAGTCAGCCACATCTCACAGGCTGCAAGGGAGTAGATAAAAATCACTGTTCTTCTTGGACACGCTTGGTTTCTCTCATCTCCTTGGATTTCTTCATCCCTGTCTTCTCTGCCTCACTTCCTGTCTTCTTTCCTTACTCCTCTGTTCTCTCTCTCTCTCTCTCTCTCCCTCTCTGCCCTCTCTTCTTCTCCTGCATGAATGAGTTTTGGACAGTAAACACAAATGGGACCAGAGAGGGTAAGCCCTTCCTGGATAAAGTTGGTGTTTAAACCAATACTGAATACACTGACCGATTAACACTATCACCTGATCCATGTTCAGAACATACCATAAGGAAATATGGTAGATAATGCCAGTAAGCAACTTATGTAATGGCTATAAGCTTATATAATATATAATATAAAAATAAAAGTTTAAGAAATAAGGAGTAACAACTCTGAGTGTAAGAAAGGTTTATATTACACTGGGTAAAACTGTGTGGGTGTTTGGGTGGATGTGTAACAGTGATGACAGTGTGATAAAAATGTGTTGGGGTATCATTTACTGCTGTGGTTCAAGAGTTCAAGTGGGGGATGGAGGGAGAACCATGGGGCAGTACTGCTGAGGTGAAAGGAACAGGTGCACGCTGGTGTTCTAACAATGGGAAGTTAATCATTGTATTGGCTGGCTTATTTAGTCCACTCATCAACATGGTCAGCAGCTGGAATTACAGCAGTGCCTATGACACACACCTCTCTAACCGCCCCACTGCCGCAATTTGCGTCAAAATTTCTACTCCTTCTTTGAGTCATAACTCAGTCCAGTCGGAACACACATACGTAATACAAATATCTTTAGATTCAGTGTGATTTACCCTTCTGAAGAATATCATTATCTCAGATTCCATTGCAAATAAATGTCCATAAATCTTGCCTGAAAGTCATCACAGTTTTACATTTTCTCAAGCATCAGAGTAATCCAGTGACAACTGCCTGTACATCCATGGGTAAAGTGCTAACCAGGACTACTAATTGATATTTCAGCATGCTTTTAATGTTGTTAAAAAGCCAAAACTGAAAGAAATTACTTCCTGTTTACGTCCTCCAAACACCCAAATTATGGGGGTTGTAGTTCCAAAGACTGTCAGCCTTTGAAAACCCCTGATTTACTATATGTTAAAATGATCATATACTCTCAAAATTGTTGCTGAGGCACAAAACTGTTGCCTAACTGTGGAAGGAAGTGTGTATCTTTATGTATCTTGTGTATAATATTTTTTGCCCTGCTATTTGTGAGTTATTTTTCTAAAAGCAAGAGTGAATAAGCCCAGCTCAGGTAATGGCTATTACAACTGTCGGGACAAAACAGTGAAAATGTGTGAGAAAGTTTTCTTATTGTGTTACGTGTAAGTGAGTGGTTCGTGGGCTGAAAATAAAACATTCCCTTTTACATCAGTCTTAGTTCCAGTTAGTATTTCATAGGTACCCTCTATGTGCAAAATATTTACACTGCAGTCGGTGGGCTGTAAGTGTTACTAAAGTTCCTGTGAGACTGTCGAAAAAATGTATGACACAAGACATAACTGGTCGTCAGGACAACCAGCAGTCAGCAAAAGTTCATGTTCTTTTCATTTTTGATTAAGTCTTCATCAAGAACAGTACAGGCTTGATGTGAGAGATTACTGGAAAGGCTGCACTTGCAACAGCTTTATGTGTGTATGTGTGTGTGTGTGTGGAGTATCTGACAGCCTGCTGGTGTGTACATGGAACAGCACAGGACGTCCTTATCAAGAGGATTTATGTGCTTTTGATTTCTGGTCATGTCCAGGCAGTGGGGCAGATGCTCTGACCTCATCTCCTCTATCTTCTAATAAAACTGTCCTCTCAGCTCTTCTCATCTCCCTCTCTCTCTCACACACTGCTGTTTCCCCTATTTATGTCTCTCCTCCTCTCTGTCAATCCCTCATCTCTCCTCTTGCCTTGTCCACTTTTAATTAGAATTTCTTCCAACCCCTGCCTTCCTGCCTACAGTAAACCTCATTGTCCCTACTATCATCACCTCATGGAAAAATGCAAGTGTCATAAATTTAGTACACTGATTTCATAATACAATAAGATCAGTGCCATAAAGCTTGGTCTATATTTAGCTTTGGCTCATATAGACTTATCGAAAGTAGCACCAGGGTGAAGGCTATGCAAAGCAATGGGTCAAGGCTAGGCTACCTGCATTTTTTTATAGTGCTGATGCTTTGTAATTAGAAAAAAAAGGTGCTGTGATAGATTTTTAATAAGGAGGAGGAGGGCAATCTGTCAGGGACTTTTTTTTTGGAGCAAGAACAACACTCAAGTGTGTAAGAGGGTTGCGTAAATGTCCTTACATTAATTCAAATATTGCAGAGTTCATATTTTATTTATATTGTGCCTCTCAGGGGTTAGTGAGAACTTTAATTTCAGCTCAGATGCAACTCCTCTGGCAACAAACAACTGCAACGATGTTTTGCTGCCAAGTACAGATTAATAAAAGCTTGCTCACAATGAGCGTAATGCAGAAACGCCACAGTAAGCAGAACAAAAGCTATCACTAATATTTCAACAATACAGGCACTTACAGCAAAATAATATACTTCTAACAACAGTATAAAAAGTAATAGAATAAAGAGCAACAAATCAGACCATGACAGATATCCAGAGTTTTTCTCTGCCTGTCTCTCGGGTAACACTAAGAGTAATCTGGACAACAACCTGTCATCATGGTGTCTGTCCATCTCCACCTCCTCTAAAATGTGACAGCAGCCCCTCTGCGCCATCACCCCACTTTCTTAAGTCTGGAGCTCCCGAGACGCCATAGACAGCACGATCGATGCGTTTCGCTTTGATGCGCTGACAATTTCAAAGCCGAAGCTTTTGCTCATTTGCATTGGAGTCAAGCTGTGGGTGGCCTCCTGGAGGATGGTGAGCAGTGTGTTTGGCATGCGAGTGAAATCAAGCTTGTTACATGCTCCATTTGGGAGTGTTTGACAAATCAACTTTGAGGGCCTGGGTTGTGAAAGTGCGTTGTGGACAGAGTGCCGAGATATGGCACGTAGGGGAACAGAGCAGAGCATGACGCCTGTGTGCTGAATTTTTCTCAGTCGATAAGTTTGGCAATGCCAACAAAGTCAAACACGAACGAAGAATGCATTTCAAACCATATTTAGGTTTTTGGCATGTGTTGTAAGTTTCCACTTTAATCATTTATAGAGACCCTGGTTCACAAACATACTGTAAGGAGATATGAGCAGCTACTGTAGGTCGACCCTGTTTAACTCTACGCTGGCTTTGCATTGACTTCACACTCTGCAGTGAAAACTAGCTATGACTCACCACAGAGCCCCTTCCTCTTTAACCTGCCCCCACTGCACCACAGCACCCATTAATTCTACACACACACACACACACACACACACACACACATCACACACACTGGTTATCTCCACTGAGACATTAGTGACAGATCTATTGATTGTGAGGGCAAGAGGTGGAATTGATGGAGAGATGAGATGAGTGAGACAGAGCGGCCTGAAAGAAATCCAGAGCAAAATGGAACAAAATGGAAAAAACTAAAGGGCTGCAGGGAGGAGAGAATAACGGACAACTACATGGCCCTATTTTATATTCTTACACACCTCAGTGCTGTTACTTGGTGCACACGCTCACATGTGAACGCGTACAGTTCAGTACGGCTTTGTCTTGCTGGGATGGTGATGACTCATTCTCTCCTGTCGCCCATGGGATCCAAGAAACACACACACACACACACACACACATGAGCGAGGAACCAGTTGATGAGTGTGGTGATTGATAAGGAGTGGGATCACTATTATGATTGCAGTTGCATAACCAAGGACACTCTGGACACCTGCAGAAGCCTCAGTGTGAATGGACTGGTGTGTGTGTGTGTGTGTGTGTGTGTGTGTGTGTGTGTTTGAGCTTGTTGACAGCTCTGTCTTCACAGATCCCTCCAGGCACTTGTGTTCATTCTTTAATTTTTGTTTAATTTATAATACAAAAGAAACCAAGTTAGAAATTTTATTCTCTGCCTCCCGCCTAAATTCAGAAACACCACAGCCTGTAGTGAGCAACAAGAAGGCCTGAAAAAATGTCACCTCTTTAGTGTTTATGTTGTCGCAATACTGTGGTAGAGCTTAAAAGGGAGAACAAAGACAAACAGAACAATGTCTAGGAGTCCCGCAGTACTCAATTTGCTTTCTTTGATTCTTCAATGTGGCGCTTAACAAGTAACAGAGGAGGTCTCTCGAAATGAGTCAAGTGTCGCTTATATGTGTTGCGGATATCCTTCCACCTGTGGTGTGGGACGGGAGAATATTATTAACTCTTTATTTACCTTAAATTTTCTACTTTTACTTGCCAACTGGACATCTGCTTATTCTGACAAAGTTCAGTGTTCACATTGGATGGTATAGTTTAAAACAAGATAGTGTCGGGGTGTTTCACATTGATTTTTATAATTGTAACATTACATCAAACAGAAGTTAATTTTGCATTATTCTGCACATGTTCATTAAAATTCAGCTTTATATATTTGGCACCTTTGCAAAGTTTTTTGCAAACACATCCACTAACGTGTGGTCAGCCAGAGTTTAGGATATCATTTTGTTACAACTTGTCTTCTACTTGTAGTCTTAGCCATCATTCCTATAGGTGATAATAATATTGTTGTGCTAACCAACCACTGTTGGAAATGTGGCAAGATGGCTAAAAAGATGCATGAGAGGTTTTAAACAAACCCAATAGTCAAACAGGAAAAGAAATCAAGGATGAGCGAGACAGGACCCAAACCTCACTGTAAACACAGTTGAAGCTTATTGACCAGCTTCAACTTTGGACCTACTGAACTCAATAAATTTTTGGCAACATTTCTGGTGTGTAGTTTCAGTTTAATTTTTCAGAATAAAATGGTTTAGAGTATCTGTCTTGGCAAGGGCTGTTTTAACCTGTTTCAAAATCTGAACCATTGGCTCCCAATCTGTGTACCCTGGTGTTTGCTACATTAAATCTGAGGTGATGATAAATGGGAAAGGAAACATTTATGTTGTTGGTCAAAACATATTCACTTCTCCGTATGTTCAGTCTTTTTGCTATTTTTCTTGCATTTCCAGGCTCCTCAAAATTATTTTTAACAAAGGAAATAATGTGTACCTGGTCAGCTGGATCATAATCCATGGACATATTAACCGTTATAGGGGTTACAAGTAACACATTACTGCATTATTTATTTATTTTTAATTTTTCCTCTTTTTTTTTTCCCACTTGTTTCAAAGCAATATAGTTTGTAGAACTGGATACAGAACTGATGGTCAGACTGAAAATGTGACCCAAGTTGTACACCACAACGGCCCTTTAACAAAAGTCTGAGCATATTATTCACTACCTACAGTTGTGTGTGTGTGTGTGAGGAGGTGTACAATGATACTTGAGGTACAGTGCTGATTGTGTGTCACAGTAGAGTGTGACTTTAATGAATGGTAGTGACACACACACACACACTCTCTCTGTTTGTTTTTCCCTCTACCTTACAGCCCTTGCTCTTGTCATGGCCGCCGGTTTGCGCCATTTGCGGAGCACGGTGAGCACGGCTCGTGGTGCTAGTACTGGCCGCCCTGCAGGGCAGTGTAGTGACAGCAGCCGTAAGGCGAGGGGAAGTGCGTGTACCACAGGTCCTCAGCCAGTGGACACTTGGGACAGGGGTAGAGGAGGCCTTTCCCCTGGGCTTTCTCCACGCTCACCTTGGGGTTCCGCATCCATCTTCGTACCTGCATGGGAAAGAGGACGCTTTCGTCAGAATTGATTTGAGATAAGAATTCTTTGGAGTAAAAAGGTTGGTTTGATCTCACCTTTGCTTTGTCTCTCTTTTTTTCATTCACATGTATTCATAAGTACTCTCACAGGTGCTCCACAAAGACACATTCACACACACATATACACTGTCAACCCTGCCAGCTGCAACCTTTGATCAAAGAAAGAGGAGTTTTTCATGCTATCCCTGATTACATGTCAGCTCAAGTGGGACACACACACATACATACAGTATTGCACTTCAAAGAGGCACAGATTGTGTCTCTGCTCTGCCACACTTTGAACACAGGAATCAGGAAAGGGAATGCACAGAACGATGCACAATATATGCACATACACTTGTCGCGTGTTGATGACACAAAGTAAAAATGCTGATGGCACTTTCAAATATGATGAAAACTAAAAGCCAAGTCTATCTTCTCTAATCTTGCACAAGTTTCTTTCAAATCTCAGCCTTTGACTTGCTTTAATGTCAATAACACTTGATGAAAGATGGCCTGCAGATGAGGGAGATCAATCCATATGTATGCTATTATGATGAATTATCACAGATTAAACCCTTCTCCATCCTTGTCACTAACAGATGTCCGCATTATGCAACCATATGGTGCCAACAATGAGTGAGACATTGTGTTTAATGGTGTTATATCACCTGCACAGGCACACATTGGTGCATGCAAAAACACATTTCATACTGTACACACATCGCTCCTGGAGTGACTAAGACTTCCCAGTAAAAGCACTGTCACTAACCGTAAAACCCAGTGTGTGTGTGTGTGTGTGTGTGTGTGTGTGTGTGTGTGTGTGTGTGGTGTGGAGAGAAACATGGGGGAGAGATGGTGAAAGTAGAGAGGAAACAGAAAAACTGACACATGAGGAACAGAAGGAGAGCGAGAGGGAGTGAGAGAAGCAGCGTTTTTTCATGAGAAGCCCTATGAAATCTCACCCAGCTGCGCGATTTGAAAATTTAGCAAACACACACCACAGGGCAGTAGCCTATGCGACTGAACGTCACAGGGTCCAGAGTCCAGACAGCTGTGACACACACACACACACACACACACTGAGATTAAATGCCTAAGTCAAAGGGTAGCCAGACAGCATGTCAAGGCATGTCGGGTCTAGAGGAAAACAGACTTGGAAAAACACTCCAGCAGGTCAACACAAAAACAAACCAGCCACTGTGAGACTGACACACAAATCTACTGACACACACCTTAAATAAGAATAACTGGACACACACTTCTTCAACTAGACCATGAACTAAGTCTGTGTGTGACTGACTTTACACCCAATTAGAGGACTGTTTCTTTTGTTATCTGTCATTAGATTTAAAGAGTGAGACATGTTTTGTCATTATCTCATGGATCAAACAGTGTGCTGTCATACCTCTTGTTAACATGTCACACTGACAATGAAACTGACGGCAGGTGTCATCTACAGCTTAACACTTATTCAAAGGCACAAAAACACAAGTCACACTGTCGCATCAGCAGCACTATGGCTCACGTAAAATTCACACTTATGAGCCATACGTTATGTGTTACATACGTTACACTGTGTTCACTGTTGCCTTTTTATTCTCAATTATGCATTTGTGCGTCCTTCTAATCAGGCGTCATCTCAAATGTGCAGCCTCAATGTACAGAGAAAAACAAACACATACCACAGAGCCATTGATTTTATATTTCCTCCATTTCCTTTGCTCATTTGTTTAATACAGAGCTCAGTCTGGCCCTGGTGTTTCACCCCATTATGTGATTAGCTTATTTAGACACAAATGGAGCAGGATGTAAATAAACCCCGAACACCAGTTATGCGCTAATTCCTGGTTTGGGTCCGCAGCTGATGCATATCTGGAAGGTTGTCCTTTTTTTCTCACAAGGGTGGAGTGTGGAGGGAAAGCTAGATTTATAACATTTATAAATATGCAAAAGAAAGGCAAGAACAGCTAAATATTGAATAGATAGATAGATAGATAGATAGATAGATAGATAGATAGATAGATAGATAGATAGATAGATAGATAGATAGATATTCAGGCTTTTAATTACTGATTTGTGTTAAAATCCCATGGGAGATTCATCGCAGCAGAATGTGCCTGTGGGAGTGCATGTGTGTTTGTGTGTGGGTGTTAACACAATCTGCCCATATTCACCAGGCGAGTCATCAGTGATCCACACCATACTGTACACCATCTGAGACCAACACTCGCACTAACACGCACTTTAGGCAACCACACTGTGAACAACAGCATACGGTGACAACACATCCATAGAAGAAAAATGTGTAAATCTGCCCAACAACCTATAAAGCCAAGAAACATTTATCAAGTACATACTGTAAATGATTGTTGATTGTTGCCAAATTGTTGTTATCCTGGAATATATTCAATCCCTGAAGGCTGAAAATGTGTTAGCTTGAACCTGTGCAATAAAACCTTAATTTATTATCTGATTTATTTTATTACACTGTTTGGGTAATGGAAAAAATAATGTTCTGCTATATCCTCTAAGCAATACAGTGATTATTGAGTGAAAGCATTAATCCACCTCTCCTCCGCAAGCTGGAAGTAATGGTACTCATTTCCTTCCCAACATACCCTGAAGTCATACTGCTCTATGTTTTCTTTTGATCTCATGTAAATTAGCAGCAAATTATTCAGATTTAAGGACGCAGAAGTTGAAGGCCCGGCATGTTTTGAGTGAGTGTAACAAACTCTAATCGAGGTTTATTGGGATTACACTACTGAAGCTCCCCAGTCTAACAAACTCTTTCTCATTCCAACTATTGTTGCAGTACTTCACATTTTAGTTTATCACCACTAAGTTATTTGTTGGATTAAAGGTGCTATATGTAGGTTTTTGCAATTGCTAAAAGGCAAGATTATCATTAACAGCTATTTATTTCCCATGTCCTCTCATATTGGACCGAGGACAGACTGGATGCTATCACAAAGTGGTATTATAAGACAGGATGGGCTAGGACTAGCTAGCATGCTAAATTCAATAGAAGAAAAGTAATAGAAATAGAAGCAAAATAAGAGTTAACATTAGCATTGCTTTCCACTGTCTGACACAGCTCTTGGTGAGTAAAGGAATGAAGTTCAATGCCGCTATCGCAACATTTCTAGTAAGTAAACAGCCTTTTAATGCTAACATTTACTATGTAGCAATGGCAAAAACATATAGCACATTTAACAATTCAGAAGGCCATCACCCCTCTTTTGAGAATTATGGAAGTCTTGCATACAATGATTGTCAGCATGTCACTAATATTTTTTAGTCTCTTACGGATTGTTTACATCTGTTTTGGACTGCAACTTACAATTGTTTGTATTATCAATTAATTTGCCAATTAAACAAGAAATATTGCAATGAGAATTTTTTTTGCACTTTTCCTTAAAGAACTTACTTCAGAGAGGGTTTGCAATTTGTAGCTTGTAGTTTTTCTTATTGTTGGTAAATCATTTATTAATGCTTTACAGAACAGTAATAGAAAAACAAACTTTTAGGTGTGAAACATCCATATGGGTGGATATGGTACTGGAGGATGATATGGTGTATCATGACAATATGGTGTATCATCCTCCAGCAACCCTCACCATTTCCTTTTTGCTCAATCTTCTATTCCTCTTCCCCCTGTCTCATTTAAAAGAAAGAAACCCATTATCCTGTATCAGCGTATCTTACTAACATTTCTAACTGTCACTTTAATGGCTTGTTAGAAAGTGAGTAAGTCATTAATAAGGGTTAATGAATTTCTCCCTTAAAGATAAGCCCTCAGGCACGCAGTTAGAAATGTTATTTAATCATTAACAATGTGTTATTCTACTATAAAAGTCCATGAAGTCTGCAGTTTAATAATTTAGCTATAGCTCTTCAATCAAGTAGTTTAAGACATATAAATAGTAGTATAATGCTAATTCTAACATTGAAAGTAATCATACTGGCAATTTTAATAAAGTTGTCTTCTAAAGAGGAATAGGTGACAAATAAGTCCATCCATCCATCCATCCATTATCTACACCACTTATCCACTAAGGGTCGCACAGGCTAGACCCTATCCCAGCTGACAATGGGCAAGAGGCGGCGTACACCCTGGACAGATCGCCAGGACAAAGGTCCGCTAAATTTATTAATTTGACTCCTATTGAATAAATTTTGTTCCAAATCCTCTGCAGCTGTACTAGTCAACTGTGCATTGGTGGGATATTCCTGTGTTTTTAGGAACCACATTATGTTCTATGATAAATTATTTATTTACCACCAATAAAGATGTTCGCTACAACTTACAACATCTTTGTAAAGTACACCTTATTGAGAAGTGGTACCAAATGTCCAAGCACAGTTTTGCAGTCCATTAAATCTCGCTACTGTACTGTTGTTTTAGAAAAGTCAGCAAACACATTCATTACACAAACACACCAAGCAAGGAAACCATTTAATGCAAACCATTAACATTACACAGGAAATGAGCCTTATGACAGCACTGCAGCATAACGCAGGATGTGCTGAGTAGATCCTAAACTGGCACAGGACCGCCAGCTTAATGATGTCATGATTATTACCAACGGACACTTGTAGGTTCTAGTAATGCAACAGTGCTTTGGAGTTAGCTGGGCTAATACGTGTTAACAGAGACACAGACTCACCCACACGGTAAACACAGATGCATAGAGCGTCGAGTCTTGCACCTGATTATAGAGCGAAGCTTAGCTTCCACAATGACATCATCTCTGGTGTGTGGCCACACATGCACCTACACACACACACACACACACACATACACGTAGAAAGAGAGAGGGAACACTCCGGCTGTGACACCTCCTCTCTCAGCCAATACACCACTCACTCTGTGTGTGTAGGTGCATGTGTGTCCACACGCTTGCATCCATCCCAAAAATGTGTGTGTGTGTGTGTATGTGTATGTGTGTGTGTGTGTATATGTGTGTCATCCAAACTCACCTTCCTCTTGACAAACTGGAAAGCAGAGCACCTCTTAAAGGAAAAGGCAGTCTTCTCTCCCCCTCCTCCGACTCCTCCACCTCCACCTCCTCCTCCACCTCCCCCACCTCCTCCACCACCACCTCCTATTCCTCCTCCTCCTCCTCCTCCTCCATTCACCAGCTTCATGGCCGACACCGGCACACCGCTTGCCTCTGTAGATCCCAGGATGACGGACAGGCTGGCGGAATAAAGACAGATATTGAAGTTGTCTAAGACATGAAGAGAGGAGCTGTAGCTATTGCAGATACAAGTGCGGGACAGCACATGACAGAGATGTTTCTGTGTGGCAAAAAGAGGATGCGAGGGAAGAGAGTGAGAGCGTGAGGAGGTGGAGGTGGAGGAGGCAGATGGACCAAAATATGAGGGAGAGAGGCAGGACGCTGCAACCAGAATGAGATTACTGGAACAACTAGGTGTCAGGGATAAAGATAGGGTACAAGTAAAGAGAGAGAGTGAGAGAGAGAGAGTAAGATGCACATAAAAAGATGGAGAGAGAGAGCAGGAGCGAGAGGAAGAGGGAGGAGGAGGAGGAGGAGGAGGAGGAGGAAGGTACCGCTCCTGTTGCTGTGGAGAGGAGGAAGCAGCTCTGTTTACAGCTCAGGAGTCTCACAGCACCGAAAGAATCTTTGAACTGTCAGGGTGTGTGTGAAGTTTGTCCATGCATGGGGTAAGTGTATTCACATGCACAGTGTGTGTATGCAGGGGTCATATTCAACGTTTTATGTATAAACACGCACTATACACACATGTTGCCTCCTTCCGCATTTTTATGCTGGTGTGATGTCTGATTCGCTGATCCGCTGCAGCCTGTTTATCCAATGGCTCCTCCGGCAAAAACTGACCCCAGATCAGATGCACCAACTCCTGCCCTCAGCCACAGGTGTCCCCTCCCTGTTTTCACTGAACTATGCCCACATTCTCAGAAAGAAGCAGGAGGAGAGTCTAAGTAGGCTGTTGTTGTCCAGGTCAATGAGAGTACGTGTCACTGATGGAATTGGTGTGTGTGTGTGTGTGTGTGTGTGTGTGTGTGTGTCCTCAATGGTGCAGTTGTTTGGAGTGCATCAGAGTGAATGCACTGTGGTGTCAGCCTGTAAACAAAATCTATAGTGTGTGTGCGGGAGCAGATGAGTGCTTGTGTGATGTAAATCCAGCTGGCAGTCTTCTGCCTCACACCAGCTATTTTTATCAATGAAAGGCTCTGCAGTGAGCAGATGCCGCCTCCTCCCGGTTTCTCCTTCCATCTCTCTGCTCCCTCACTGTCTCTCTCATCACCGCCTGCCCCTCCCCTTCCTCCACCGCCTCATTTCTGCTGCAGTCGATGGTGGCCCTCCTCCTCCCTCTCTCTCTCTGTCTCCTTCAACTGGGAACCTCACCTCACCGCTCATCCGCTCCATGATTGCTTTCTTCTTTAAATTGTTCCAGGAGATGAAAGAGGACGGGACACCCAAAATATGTCTAAGTTGGGTATATTATAGTGCGTGGCGTTTAAGGTAGTGAACCATTTTTCCTGACAGCTTAGTCCAGCTGGATTTCACACAAACACACACAATATCATCAACACCTGCTCATATCTGTGTGTGTATGCCCTGCCTCTGTACCATAACACAGGGCAGTTTAATTTCCTGATGTGACACCCAGACCATAAAAGCTGAATCCAATGCCTTATGAATCCAGCTACTTACCTAGCAAGTAGTAAATCTAAGCAAACAAAAACACAATCATGTTTAGTTGTGGGTTGGCTATACTGTTTTAAAAATAAAAGATCATACATGAAATATTAAGCCAAAAGAACACAAAAATATATAGTCCATTTTCACCTAGATAGACTAGATTTCTTTTGTATTATATCTGTCTGTCTTCTTCGGTATCAATTAGAAGCTGATAATTACTGACTTATTTCACTCATGATGTGGAAATATGTTTAAATCCTGATTAGTAGACAGTAGCGCTAACAAACCCAAATGGCTGGAGGCATTTTCGCAGAGCTAATGTCAGTGTGACTTGAATTATAATTATATTATAATTAGCTTGCAGGATCCAAGGAATTATTTGTGTTGCTTTTTTTCTTTCACTGAAACAAACTGTTCATCTGATCGTTCTTGGCATAACAAAGTAGGGGATATCATAATTGAGGAAGGCCCGCAGACCAATAGTCGCTGAATCCACATGATTGGCAATTGTTGCTATTGCTAAATTGGTCAATTTCTCCACCATGAGTTAGTCTATTGAACTTATTCACTTTCCTGATAAGATGAGATGATCAACAACACTACACATGTCTGAGTATAAAAATGAAGCAAGAGCTGGCAAATGATTAGCTTAGCTTAGCATAAAGACCGAGGGGCAGAAACAGCTAGTTGTGGCCAAATGTAAAAATCCACCTTAAAGTGAGACTATGTTTTGAGAGAATGTTAACAATATTTTTCCACCTCACAATGAAAGATTTTGAATTATTGCTCATTGCTTAGTTCAGTAATAATTCTATTGGTTTTGGATGCTGTTAAACCTACCTGTTATGCACCAGTAGTTTTTTGCCAAAATTAGCAAGCTCTGAGTACATAAAATCATAATGAGTCAGTTCACATTTATGACCTCCATTTTTAGTACTTTTTACAATAGCTAGCATTTTAGCTAAAACGCTGTTTGTGCATCGTAACATTGAAACACTGTAGGATTAGTAGTGCTTCACATAGCATACTAATTTCTATTATACATATCATACAACTAATTTATTGTAGGATATATGGATATACGAATGCATCTGCAATGATGGTCCATGTACATTTAAATTACTGAGTAACATTCCTAATTTTGCTGAAAACACTGTACAATGTGTTCCGAAAAACATGGGATGTACAAAAGAAATCATTTTCGTTGCACGGTTTTATTAGGAGAACAATAGCACACAGTAATAGTTACACTGGTTGTTACTGTAGTGATCAACACCGTGCTGATCAAGACAGAACCACTAAAAAGAAAGGCCAAGAACCGTGATTCAATGAACACCCTCCTCCAAACACCTCCAATACTTAAATTAAATTTGGCTTATTTCTTATGCATATGTATACATTCAGTGGAAATGAATCTCTAATACGCAATAAGTGAGTCAGTTTACCAGCTTCATATCACTGAGATGGATGTAGTTCCCCTCGCAGGGGAAAACAATGACTTTGCAGTATTCACTGTAATCAGGATCAGTCAGAGGCCCAATCAACAGTGACTCAGCGGTAATGACATGGAACAATGATTGGTGAAATCAGCACTCAACTGCATACAAAAACTAAGGGCAGCCTGTAATTTACTAACAGAAGAAACTGTGTATTTTTGTTCTATGGACTCAAGATTCGTTGAAATAGTTTAATAGCCTTCATTATTTAATGGCTACAAAATCATTCTTTTTCAAACTTTTATATACTGCATTTCTTTTTATATAAGGTCTTGGACCAAGAATCATATCCTTAGAGTAGTGTTTTAACTAATCCTCATATTGCATGGGCTAAGGCTACGAATAGCACACAAGAGACATATGCTTGAGCTATTAAGTATTTTAATGTTGCCTCTACTGCATCATGTAACAGAATAGCGGAAGACAAAGTCTATTTTAGTCAGAAGGCAGTTAACCAGGTGGTTTGCTTCATTTAATCCAGTCAGAAGAGGTGTTGGAAGACAAAACCTAGTTTTCCAAACATCTCCTCATAGAGCTGTAAGGGTCTAGGTGTTATTACATGTCTGACAGCAGCAACACCTACATAACCACAAGAATTTCTCACCAAATATATAGTTCTACGAGACATAAATTATTCTGATTCCAAAAGATCTCAAAGATTCTCCGCTGTTTCTGTAGAATTCAAATGCAACCAATGGTGCCTAATAACAAGGTTTCTTAAATGGTTCAGAGAATTGCCAAAATAATCTTAAAGTCAATAAATAATGGATTTTTTCTCAAAGTGAGCTAGACGCAGTGAAGTATCATATATAACCACCCCTCCTCAAAAAAGCCTCCAACTGCAATGACCTCATGAGATGTACAGGTATATATGCATGTCCATGCTTATTTAGCCAGAATAATCAGGACAGTGCATCTGAATGAGAACTTTTAATAGAAAGCCAAGTGAGGTTGTTTTATTTTGGTGTGATGGTCAGAGATGATAAGGTACTGCTATCTCATACTGCTAATGAGGTCCACTGGGCATGTTTTTGATCAGAGCAACGAACAAGACCTGGTTTAAAAAATAAAAATAAAATAAAAATACTCCTGCTAATTTTTTCAGTCCTTTTACAGAGAAAAAAAATGCTCATGACTTGATGGAATCAGGGTGCATCTGAGAGAGAGCAGAGATTTTAAATCTTATTTAAATCTTCACAATTATTAAAAATAGATTCCTTGGCAAAGTAAAAATGTGTCTTCTTTTTCTGTATACAATCAGCCAAAAGTTGAATCACAGTGCGCCAGTGAAAGATCATCAATGGATATCGACTATGGTTCTTGTTTATCCAAGCTTCACACACATAGTAAACATCATACCGCTCAACAATCAGTTGAGACGATTCATTACTTACAGCAAAAGTTTCCTTTTGTAAGCATAGTGAACAAATCAACATTATGAGAAGATGGATGAAAAGACATGTCAATTGCCAGTCTTTCTTCCTCTTTCTTCTGTACCTCTTGTCTTTGCTCCTCTTGGACCTTTCTCCACTGCATCAAACACAATTGATTTCCACTGTCCTTCTCACCTCTGCTTGAAAGGCAGGGTCACGGGCTGTCTCGCCAGTGTTGAGTCTTTTCTATGTCGACACCAGAGCTGATCTCATCACTGGGAATCAATTCCCCAAATGTTTGCCACCATGTGCCCCTGACCGCATGACTATCTATGTTGTGCAAAGTTGTTTTCTGAGACACATTCACACCTACAGTCTTCTTCACTGAAGCCGTTTTGAACCGAGTCACTCTCATAACAACCATATTCCTGCTCTGCTTCCACAGGCTGCAAAGCATCTATAGGAAAAGTGCTTCTCTCACACCAGTTCCAAGATCTCTCCCACGCTGAAAAATGTAACTCCGCTACAGAACATCGTGTTGTTTAAAGCTCCAGATTTCCTCAAATGTGATTCACTAGGTGAAAAGCGTGCATGTCTCTGTTCGTATAGGTGTGTGCATTGTGTTTCAGTATGTCTGCTTGTGAGATTGTTAGCACATGTACACAAATTGAAAGCATCTTTTGTGTGAATAGTCCAGGGAAGTAAAAGGTGTTGTTATACACCGACAACTAAATTGTGTGTGTGTGTGTTCACATGTTGTTACCCTTGGGACATTTTCCATCACAAAACCTAGGACCAGTAGTCTTCATGGGGAACACAGTCATCAAGAGGTGTGTGTAAAATAACATTTTTGTTACCTCTTAAGACCTTTTCTAACACTGCCCCTGCCGGGACCAGAGTCCTGATGAGGACCGTGCCCAGCTCTTTAAGGAAAAAGCAAAAACATAATTTAGGTCCTGTTAAGGTTAGGTTAGAGTTTGTGTTAGACCGTCCACAATGAATCAAAAGTCAATGCAATGTCTCAACAAGGATAGCAGGGCAAAACGTATGTGAGAGAGAGCTGTTATTAGGACAAGGAGAATAAGTAAATGATGGCCAATTCTCAGGGTAAATGAAAACTTTTGACAAGTGAGTAACAACATTAATTCACTTTGACAGCCACATTTGGATCAATGAACAGAGTGATGAATCGCTTGGGGAGTCTGAGTGTGTTTATGTATGTGTGTGTAAGGTGTTTGTGTTTCAGTCTCGTCATACTTTCTTATTAGTTGTGTTTACCCTGCCTCCTAGGCCTATACAGTTGCTTACCGAATCTATCAATGCTCACGAGACCACCACACACAGCCACGTGCCTACTGTTGGTGCCAGTGTGTGTGTGTGAGAGAGATGCGGTGAGCACTCAGCAAAAGGAAGGAGGAGTTGTGAGAATCTAGTGGCACACACACACTGCCCACGCGCCACTGATGCGGTGCCTTCGCAGAGATTGTTTGTTTGTGTATTTTTGCTTCAGGGTACAGTATTGCGTGGTGGTGTGTTGGTGTGCGTGGGAGGTAGTGCAGCCACGAAACAACTCCCAGTGGGACTGACAACACTGCAGTGCTGAGCTAAGGAGACAGAGAGAAAGAATTGGAGAGGAGAGAACCAATTACGATGGCTCACTGGCCAACTCTCATCACTGTGCTCAGTCAGCTAAAACAGGAGCAGCAACTGCAACAAGCAGTGAGCGAGACTCCCTCACTCAGGATTTACTTTACATGTTTCATGTGGCGTGACACTTCAAAACAAGTGTTTTCATTTCAGTCTTTTGCGGAGGCGTGGAGTTGAGCGAATTGACTTGGACTTCAGTTAGACTCAAGTCACAGATTTCAAGACATGAGTCAAAAAAGACTTGCGACTCAATATTCCAGGTTAAGGACTGTGATATTCTACATTTTTCTTATCGTTAACAAATCCCATGTTAACATATCAACAAACTGATTCCACTAAAAGTATTTCCTGTGTAGCTACACGCCATAGACCTCAAATGTTGATCAAAAACTATTAAAAACGCATCAATGAGCCACACTGTTGCTAAGGGTGACATTGCTGGTTTTGATCTTTTTGTGCATTTGCCCACAATAAGAAAAATATGACAGAATAACACCAGCTTTATACATTAGCACCAAATTAATTTTGACTTTATTTGGGTTTCACTTAACACACAATGTGAAATTAAAGTAATGGCAGATTAATTCAAATTAAAGTATAGCAGACTTACAAAAATGGCCTTTAAGGTCAGTAGCACTTGAGTCATACTGTATGAGTTATCACTTTATGACAGGAATCTAGGGTACATGTGCAATGGAAAATCTTATCACCAGACTGACCAGGTTGACACTGGACAATTCTTCAAAACTGTGGATTATCTTCAGTAAGAAATTCTCACTTCATACATTGTCCACACTTGTTGTTCACCATGTATAGTTTAAGTTACGGAAAAAGTCATAGGTACAGCACAGAAAGCAACGTAAAGTATGGTTAATTTATCATTAACGGTAAGAAACTAAAATAAAGTTGGAGAAAGACTGTGACTGCGGTTAATAAAGACAAACATTAACTGCAGATCTGTGACAAATCGCAAATTTCACCACCCTGATTTCCTCACCCTGACTTTCCACATTGCTACATAAAGGCCAAATCACTTGGGACTTAGCTTAAGACATGAGTCAAGATTGAGACTTACTCATGACAATGACTTGGCTCTGCCTATGTTACTTATCTGGTATTTGTTTTCGGGAATTAAACCTCCTTCTAGAAATTAAAACAAGCCCAACACTGCAACACAACAGACAAACCATTTTCATTTTCATGTTTGTCGTGTGAAAAAGTGATCTGATGGTTATGGTTATGTCTTCACTGACAGAGTCATAAGTTGGGTTGGCTCGTTGTCAAGAATTTTTGTCATTTTGTCCACCCACTGTACAAGGCTATTCAAAGGACTGAGTGACAAGGCAAGGCAAGTTTGTTTGTACAGCACATTTTAAACACAAAGACAACTGAAAGTATTGTACATAACACGTTACATAAAAACACTACCTGTTGAGGAACTCTACCTGTTTCTCGACATGTCTCCTCCACATGATCACTTCACGCTGGGAACAACTCTCTTGTTTTCATAGACAGAGCCACTTTCTCTTTTCTATTTGACTGGTTGTTGACTGTGTGGCTTCAGCTTACCCAGCATAAACAAGACTTTGTTGATTAAGGAGGATCTCCAAAAAGTTAAGCGATAAGCACAGCTGTGTTTTCAAAACTTGACCATCGTGCATTTTCAAGTTTACATACTGGGAGTTTGCAATAGAGGTTTTGTTTGTTTCGTGAGATGAGAAATCTATGTTTTTTTCCAATCCAAAACACTTTATTTTTATGAAATTTGTTAAAATCAAGCAGCAGTTTTGCACTTCCTTTGAAACATCTAATATTTCTTGACCTTGGAACCACCAGTTGACAAAACAATCTCAACACTTACTTGCATGATCTGGAACTTTTGACTGTATCACATGGCCTTCTTCAACAGATTGAATTTGGTCAGTTGCCAAAACTTTCCATGATTCTGAGCAAGAACTTCATCCACGTCAACTTAAAAATTGAGCTTGACAGTTCATTCTTGATCTTTGCAAACAGTACTTGATAAAATCTTACCTTCTGATGATGACCATGTGATATGGTCAAAAGCTTTGAGTTAAGATAAATTTGTCAACTTAATATGTGATTTCTAAAGATATATAATCTGACAATTCAGTACAGATGACTGGTTATATTCACTTTTACAGCCTTTTTCACCACAGATACACAGAACTGGGGGAAGTGAGATGAAGTCAGAAAAAAAAAATTAAAAATATGTGGCAGTGAGGCATGGGGAAATGTCTTGGAAGGGTGCATAGGTGTCAAGGTTGAATCACCTGACACACACACCTGATGTTCATCATCTGATGACTTGAATGCCATATGTAATTTGGAATAACATTTGTGTGCACAATATGTGCACAGAGAAAGTGGGTGTTACACTTAAAGTTATGCAGAGTGTTCACAGGTGGATATTATATGCAGAGAGAGTCTGAGTCGACTTATTTTCATTGACATGGATACATGCATAAGGAGTGTTACATATTCGTATAGCTGCACTTACACAACACTAATTAATCTGCCCCACTTCCCTCTTTGATTTTGTACATGTGACAAAGTTGATGTCAGGAATCAAAGCCAACAGAAGGGTGTGTGTATTTGTGAGTGTTATTATAAAGCCAGTGTACATTTCTGACTGACCCTGCAAATACCTGTGTAAGGAGTACACAGGTATGTGCGGAATTGTCATGGTATTAGCGTGACACACTGTGGTTTTCATCACAAGGTTTTCAAAGCAAAGACAGTCAAGGAATGTGCATGAGAATGAGACTGAGTATTTGACCTATCAGCTTTTTCACTTTCAGTTACTTTAAGCCAATCACCTGCAGGCTGAAGACACATGAAGAGCAGGAGCTGTGAGAAGTCATCTATCATGTGAGAGGCCAGGCCCTGTTCACTTATTTCTATTTAATAATATCTTGTATAATGTGCTGTACAATATGTTATAATGTGTCAATTACAGAAGTATCCCATTATGTGTAATAATCACAATGGAGTGACAATGACCTACAGTGTTTATTTTGGGCACATTCTGATTTCAGACAACAGACATATTCTATTTTGCATTACTTCAGTCTTATAATAGATGACAGCAAGTATGTGAACAATTGTAAGTCATTTCCTAACCACAAAAAGAATGAAAGAGAAAAAGAATGCATGGTGGTCACAATGGAAATCCAACCACCTGACATATGCATTCTCACAAGAAACAAGGATCTGTGTTATTCACATTACGTTCATTATGAAGTTTTAAATTGTAAGGTTTGCAATATTTTTAAATGATGACATCTGTGAATAACTTTTCATATGTGTTTTTAAAGAATATTGGGAGAAACTGTTAGAGTATATAAGGTATGTACTGTATGTGTGACAGTAAACATGTGCTCTCATAGCTCCGTAATACATTCCAATGTAAGCTTGATATACTGCATATTTTGTAGTATACACAACATGTCTAGTTGACCAAATTCCCTCTGATTTACAGTCTAATTGCATCAAAAAGCTAAAACCCAGCAAAATTGAGTTTCCCTCTAAGTAAAAGAGTTCTAATTACAACAAAAAGCCATTCGTGGGTATGGACCAGTAGTCTTGTAGCTTGATTTCAGCACAGTGCAGGTCCTCTGCACCATATCTGACCCCACATTATTTCACTCTACCTTGTGACTTGGCTGCCCTGCCTGTTTACCTCATGTCCTGTGACCGACTGCAGAATCTCTTCAGCACATCTCTTAGAAAGGAGGAAGCGAGCCATTGGCTGAGCATGGCTGGTGCTACATACCTGAGCATATGTAGCACGCTGCACAGTTGTGAGCTGTGAGGTGGGCAGGTTGAGTAGAAACCTAAAAGAAATATTCTGTTCTAGTCAGACTTGATGTTATACAAACCAAGAATGTAGAGCAGCAACTTGTGAAGTGTCTTCCAATGGCAGCACTGATCTAAAATCATATGATTAGGAAAGCTCGAAGAAGGAAGGAACAGTTATTATTCTGCAATTCTATGTAAATTGAGTGAGATTTATTTATTTTTAGCTTTTCATACAATATTTCCATTCCCCTCCTTGTCTGTCTACTTTGATCACAAGAATTATTTAAAATATTCAGCTCTCCCTCTCTGTCTACCCAGTCTGTCTTTCTGTTTAGCAGACGCCTTGTGACCTTTTCAGCAATACAGTCTTCAGTGGGTGATTGACAGGAATAAGCCAGGGGACACAGGGAAATATTACCTGCTCTCTCACACACACACACACACTAAATCTCCAAACCTGAGTCGTGTGTCTCCAAGGACACAGAGCAAAGGGCATTTTATCATATCTTTTCATCTTTGACTTGACACTGATCTTATTTTACCCCAGAAAACACAAAGGCAGGAATAAAGCCATATATACACACTTGTTGATGGCACAATGCAACTTCAGTTTTGGTGATTTGCATGTTCTGCTAAAAACACAGGGCTTGTAAACCCATGGTGCAAGTGCAGGTGATTAACTACCTTTCTGCAGTTTTAGTGACCAAAGGCTTTTTTGTGCAAATTGGAAACAAGGCTGGAGCAGGAAAAATGCAGTTAGGCAGGGGGGAATACAGCGTCAGCAGGAGTCAGCTTCATTAATGGCCAAACACATCAGCCACACTCTTCCCCTTTAAGAGCAGCAGACTACTTCCTAATGAGTCAAGAGGAGAGTCCTGAGTGTCCTGAGTGAATCCAAAAGGGTGCAGATCCACATCCAGACTACTCTAATCATCTTTCCAAAGGCAGATCCTTCTAAAGGCATTAAAGTTTAATTTGATTTTCAGGAGACACTGTAAACCCTGACACTGCTTTTTAGGCAAAAGAATGTACATTGCATTTTAGGCATGCTGAATATAGTAGGCACTGACATTGCCATAAACTCAGCTTCAGCACTCCATCCACAGCCAGACGAGTTTGTCTGAGACTGAAGACACAAGCGCAATAAAGATATTGTGTGTCCTTCACTAAAGTAAAGTAAAATGTCCAACTTTTGTATCAAACTCTGATTTATAACATCTCAAAACTTAACCGCTAAAAAAGTTAGAAGGCTGGAAAGTTGAACGAGCTGTGAAGTTTCTCAACTAGGCATGAAAAGTGTCTTTATTCATAAGAAATATATTTTTCACAGTCAGTTTTTTTTTCTCTCTCTCTCTATAGGTTTTGATTCTTTCGCAGACAGCTAAATTCAGAATTTCAAGGGGAAGTCAGTGGGTTGGCAGGGGAGTAGAATCAGCCTGTGGTGTCTCCTCTTTGAAAATACAGTGAATTATAAATCTTGTTCTCTTCCTGTTGGCTAATGGTCCAAACAGTGTTTTTGTCATTATCTTGACGTCACCAAGTTCAATGCACAGTAGTGTCATCATGGGATTTTTAAATAGCTATAAAGTTGATGTTCTAAAATATCATGGGAAAGCCTCCCATGACCTGTAGGCTTCATTTTTCCATGCTACATAACTATTTTGGCTTGTTGAATAGCAAAACACGATGCAATTAGTTACTGTATTTTGTCTTAATTGTATTGTATTCCTGTAAGTGTTGAGTATAAACACACACCTGGTTCTTAGCTAACTAAATATGGACCAAACTACATGGCTAAAAACAACCTTATTGAGCGCTCATTGTCTGTTCTCCTACCATATATGGTCCATATCAAACCTTAACTTTGCCCTGTGTCCCTGCTCTGTCAGTCCCATTGTACCAGCTGCGGAATTCCAGTCTTTCCAGGAACAATGGGAAGCGTTGACTTCAGAGGAGCGATCCAACCGACGCCTCTCAGATAAGGAAGTCTGCAGGAGCCACAGAGAGCACACAGACGTACGGCAGCACTATTTACAGACATGCTTTGTTTCTGTGTTTTGTCTCTCAGGCGGATCATGGAATGCCAATCATTTGCCTTTGCCTGTTCTGTGCTGTGGGTATGAAATCACAGTTTCTATTTACATTGCACCCTGCGAGGTACATACAGCGATAAAAACTATGATCTCAGTCTCAGGTCTTGTCACCAGAGCAATCATCAGTTTAGCATTTTTTGTTTAACATTCCTTAATATACATTTCTCAGTTGATCATGATGCACATCATGAATCGGTAGGAACACCATATTTTAACTCTCCGTTTTTAATTTTTTTTATACAATGTCATATGTTTATAACACATGATGCAGTTAACCAGTGCATCATGGGAGAAGTTATACTGTCAGATACATTAATAAACACTTAAAATGTCTTTATAGATTTACAGCTACACTACAGTGTTACAGTGTGTTATAAACAATTCATTTATTAGCTGATTATAGTTAATAAATGTGTAATAAAGTGTTACCAAAATCACTGAACTAACAGTGGTAAAGTGTAGCTGGGTTTTACCCTTCAGTTCTTCCATAAATGGCACCAGAGAAAACAATGGTCTGCATATTTACACACTATGACACACACACACTCTTCTTTCCTTGCCTGAGGTTCAGCTTGTCCTTTATTGTCCATTCCCTGCACAGCGGTCAGCTGCTTCCTATCTGGCGCCACACCAATGAGCAACTACCGACCCCCCATCGCCAAGGTAACACTATGAGGAGGTCAAGAATGGAACCGGGGGGGGGGGGGGGTTGGTTAGAAATGTTGATAGTTGGAAAAGGGACATTCCCGTGTTCAAAAGTTGAGTAAGGTACGGAAATTGCAAAGTGATTTTGCAATGCAGCAGGCACTTTAGCCCTAAAAGGTGTAAGATCATGTCAGAGGCTGATAATAGATACTGGCTGGAAAAAATAGTCACAGTGATCATTGTGAAACTTTTCCTCTGTCAATAGATATGAAAAAAACAGCATCATTCAGTGATTCACCAGTCAACCTTGATGTCATCGTTTATGAAAGCGCACAGGTTATTAACTCATCTTATTAACTCATCTTCCAACCCAAGACTTTCTGGAGTGATTTTATTCGGTGTGAAAGATAAATCATGAGTCAAGGCATCTGTTTTCAGCCGTGAGGCAAGAATTTCAATTTCATCATGAATGCTGTGGACATGTACAGAGAGAGGGGAAACCAGTTCAAAGTGAAATCTTGATAGATTCTGAGAAGAGATATGGAGAGCCAGATGAATGAAATAAAGGAGAGTTCGCTGGAGGGGTGAGTAGATGTGAGAGAAAAGAAAAAGATGAATATAAAGAGGAGGGAGAGATGAAGGCATGGGGAGAAGCGAGATAGGGAGATCTGACAGGGGGGACAGCTCTCTCTCATAAAGAGCATTGGATATGAGCCTCAGTCTGTCTCCCCAGGGGATGTGGCCTGGTTTCTCTTTTCCCAACACACACACATACACACACGCACACACTTAAACACATATACAGTGAGCTGTCAGTAGAAGCTAACACTTATTAACCGAGAGCACAACACAAACAAAATATTTGAATATAATATATAATTCAATGCAAACTTAAGGCAGAAAAACAAGCATCAACAGCAAATGCCAGCCTTTGGTGCTGGCTCCTCAGCATTGAGGGCTCCACCACTGACAGTAACCTCAACAGACTTTAAAGCAACACAGTGACATGTTGCATTT
This sequence comes from Lates japonicus, assembly GCA_033238685.1. Classification (NCBI taxonomy): domain Eukaryota; kingdom Metazoa; phylum Chordata; class Actinopteri; family Centropomidae; genus Lates; species Lates japonicus. The sequence goes on along the minus strand of BRZM01000038.1, from coordinate 6,179,051 downwards.
AGCAGACACAGTCCGAGACTGGGTTTCACCAGTTATTCGTAAATCCATTCCTAAGTTTGTGTTGTAAAGGCCTCTGTAAGTAGCTAGTTAAAAACTCTTGATTTACTACTACTGGATTGCACCATTAAAAATTTAGGAAATCACTGCAGCATCACACACTGTAACATAACTGCAAAAAAAAAAAAAAAAAAAACAGGCTTTAGTTTGGAGTCGAAAATTCTCATGCTAACCTAAGTAATGCTATTTAGTCATTTAGTCTGATGTTATTAGCACAACTGTTGGGGTATACTATCTTATTTTTTGCGAAATGTAATTTCAAATCTTCCCTGTTTGCATCATTAATAATCAGCAATTTGATCAACTGCCTAATATTATCTCTTTAACTAGTTTACACAGGGCTATGTTAGCAACCTAATGTTTTGTCAGTTGTCGCAGGTGTAGCAGTTACACCAGTTTTTACTCTTCACTCTAAATGAGTCATATGCTTGCAAGTTAACATCAGTGCTTTCATACACACTAGAAACTGTAGAAAATGATGTTAAATTAAACAGATAAAGGGAAAATGGCCTTGAAATTAATTAGCTGACTGATAATATATAGCAGTGCTAGCTTTTCCAAGGATAGAATTTCCTATCCTTTGGCACACCAAAGGACTAAAGAATTTCACATTAACATGCCAGCGTCACATGTATTGTGTTAAATTTTGTGCCCTAGTCACCCATACACTGACTGATACGTTATCAGTTGTGCTCTCTGTCGTTTAGATAGATGACCCAAAAAGTCTGGGGAAAGCTTTTTCTTTTCTTGGTATTTCCTGCCCTTTAAATTCCTTTCAGACTAAAAGTTCTAGCTGAGAAGGACAATTCACTGCCGGTGCCCCAGGGGTTGACTGGACTGATTTATTATTGCCAGTGTGGTACATCCTGTTAAGTGCAAAACTTTCACCTGTTTCTTCTCTTTCTTCATTGCACATCAAGTGAAACAGTTTTATTCATAAACAACAAATATCTTATATACTGTAGAATAAATACACAGCACACATAGGGAATGACATCCACTTCTGCACAAATAAACTGAATGGATGAACATAAACTTATTACACAGGGAAAATGCAGGAAAAGACAGATCGAGCTGAGCTGCAGCCCCCAGTGAAAAACATTTCATCTTTTACTGCTTTCTTATTCTCTTTCATCTTTCAGACTCACTGTTTTACTCCCTCTGTTTTACATGCATTTGTTATCTATGCAATGGGTTTTTCTCGGCTCTTATTTTACACCCACTCCCACCTCCATCGCACACACATACATTGCTTTTTCTACTTCAGATCATGCACACACACACACACACACACACACACATGCACATTCGCACATTTATTTTGTAAACACCTTCATCATTCATTCATGTGTATTTTCAGATTTCAGCTCAGGGGAATGAATGATGGGGGAAGGAAAATCCAAACTCTTAGAAATGCAGGACTCAGCCTCAAAATGTTCTTAACAAAGTCATTTTTGTGTACCAGATGCATTGCAAAAAGTGAGAGAAAACGAGCCTCTAAGTACAGAAGATTATATGAATCATTAAGCTCCTGCTGCATTTACAGAAAATAGCACAGTAATAAATAAAGATGTGCAAGTCAGGAGGACAGACATTTCAAATTTCCTTCATTTCTGGTGACCTGGATTCAACCAGTCAGATAACTTTTCTGCTTAGACTGAAGAGAGTTTCAGCACCTGAATCTTTTTTAGACTTAGCCATCAGAAAAAACTGAACCCTTAGGAATACTAAATGGTTTTATTGAGAAATAATCGCAATTAAAGTCCTTGCATGTGTATCTATATTAAGATATACTGTGTATTTTAAGTATTTGCCTTATTCTGTAATTATGTTAATGGTAAAAATGATGGTAAAATAGGTTTGTCTTGTGTTTTACATGCAGGATTGACTTATTCTATACAAGGAGAAGCCTCCATCAAAACAGGTAGAGGACTGCTTCACTCCTATTTTAGCATGGATAATGAAAAAGGCTAACCATTTAATTGAATAAAGCCTGCTCCCCCAACAGATAAACCCATTAAATCAAGCATCCTGCTCTCTGTGATGGATTAACTGTACCAAAAAAAGCCTGATGACTTGAGGGAAGTAAAAAAAACATTTTCAAATTGTGGAAAAAGTTGCTTTGGAATAATTTAAAATACATTTAATCTGTTGTGAAGAGGCAGAAGCATAAACAAAATAGGTACATTACTTGAACCAAATATATCATACACACCCACCCTTAATTCTGCATGGCTTTCTGAGCAATGAACAGGTGAAAATGGCATGTCCAGTTTCTGTTACTAGCACATAATCCATTCGTGGTTAAGAACATAATCTTCGCATTAGTCTTGCTCATTTTGCCATCAGACATATTAACACACAAAAGATTTGTGCTCAGTTAGTTTTGGCTGTCTGACAGGTGCATTCAGTATCCATCAAAGAGCACTTATTAAAACATCAGCCTGGCTTAAAATGTTGCCGACCATTAAGGGAGAAGAGTGGGTTGTTTCTTCATGTCCCTGGCCATGGACGTGAGCTCCTTTTAAAGGTGCTATATGTAAGTTTTAGCTATCGCTACATAGCCAACATTAGCATTAACAGCTGTTTACTCACCAGTCTACAGGATAAATTGAGACTTCAGCATCAAAATTCATTTCTTTACTCAGTAAGAGCTGTCTCCAGCGGTGGAAAGCAACACCAGTGTTAGCTATTGTTTTGCCTCTATTTCTATCAATTCTTCCACCTGCTAACCAGCTAGCCCCATCCTATCTCAGAAAACCACTTTGCAATAGTGAGCCACTATGTAGCCATCTAAAACTTACATATAGCACCTTTAAAACACATACAGCACTAGTCACCTACAAAACTCTCTTTTCATTCCAGACAGAGTATGTTTCAAAGTGGACTGGCATTAGCTGAGGACTTTGTGTGTTACTTTGTCCCTTTTTCACCTCACTTACTCCCTCTCCGGGAAAAAAGTGCATTTCCTCCTCCCATTTCATTTGTGTGCCTTTGAAGAGTGTATAAAAGATAACAGTTTTGCTTTTGGGTAAGAGGCAAACAGAGATGTCAGTGAACATTTGAGCAGGAAATTTCAAAAAGCTGTCCTCGTCATGGAGTTCAGCAGCCTGACACACATGCACAGTCAAGTGATGTGCGCGCACACACACACATGCACAGGCGCACACACACACACACACACAATGATTTAGAGACTCCAATACTGCTTTGAAGTAGGTATTTGACCTTGTTCCAGGAGAATACAGAGCTGAGGAAGGAAAAAACACTCTCTTGACACAAACTGAATAACAAAAATACCAAAAGACAGAAAATGACATGGAAAAGTCTGGCACCCTCGACAATCACTCTCTTGCGTTTATTCTCTAAGGTAGCAATGTGACTTTGTGGATTTGTTTGTCAAAGTATGCATGAAGTTTGTGATGAATCATCCAGATATTTTGGTGGATCTGTTTGTCATAGGTTTTAAGAACAAAAAAGTAAATAAATGAAAAGCATCCAAATGTAGGTCACACTGGCCCTGGAAGGTGTTAATACAAACTCCAAAGCGAGAGACCTGACATTTCTCTACCTGCAACTTCCACCAGTAATAGATGGGTGAGCGATGCACTCTCTTGTAGTGAAGTAGACTTTTTAGTTTTGGAGCTCCACAGCGAGAACAGAGGCAACAAAGTGGAGTCTGACAGGCGCAACTGTATAATGCAGTTGTCTATCTTATTCTAGCAAAACTTTCCCCAAAAACAGTTGAGATATTTCCCCTCATCACCCCAAAATCTGCTATTGACATTTTATGAAGTTAATCCAAATTGAAATGCACTTTTTAGGCCAAAGTCTTGTGGTAGTTAAATGCTGTCTAGACAAATGGCCTGTTGTGGCTTTATACTCCTTAATTTTATAGTAATTAAATATATACATTTTGTCAGGCATAAAGTTACACCGACTGCCCACAAGGGATCAACAACAGTGTCCTCAACACGGTTATCTGCCCTCTATAAATAATTTTATGGAAAACAAACAGTTGAGAAAGATTCATTACATCATGCTGTAACACTATGTATGAGGGGTACACAGTATTGTCTTACACCAACGCTGTGTTTACATTACATAAAATGTACATACACCTGCTACGTGTTCCACATCATGTCTAAGCGTGAGCATCATAGTTCCTGTGAATCCCTCTGCATGGGTGCACAGTTTCAATCCCCATGTGACAAGTGTCCTGAAAACTTTTTAAGACTGTATAAGGACATATTTACATCACATAATATCTACAACCATTTAACCCTAAGAAAACAGGGTTCTTACACCCTTAGCCATGTAGTGGTTCCTTTTTATATACTCCACCTTGACCTATTTCCATAATTCTTAAAAGTCTGCTGGAGGGCATTTGTCGAACTTTACCATTTAGTACCCACAGAGTGCCAACAGTATGGCGTACAAGGCGCTGCAGACTACATGACTTCAGACTGTGGTTCTTTATTACCGTAGGACTCTAGGGCTTCTTTCTGCTTCTTTAACCATTAACTGGCATGAGTAGGGGAAGAGAAGAAGGAGGTGAGAGTCACAGAGAATAGTACATAAGCACTGTGTGCTGGTGCTCCCAGTGCCTCGTAGGAAGCACCGTTGTTACAATGTCATTATGCAACATCTTTCTCTTTTTCATAGCCTAATCAAAATGTCTCGCTGACACAAACAGAGCACTTTCTACATACACAGTCTTGTTTATTAATGTTCTGTTTTGATATCCTTCAATTCCCTAGCTCTCTCCTACCCTCTCTGTCTGTCTTTACACACACACACACACACACACCTAGGTGTTGCACACACCACTGTAGCTCATAAAGTCTGCTGCATTTCACTGGCCCAAACAGAACATCCACAATGGCGCGCCGTTGAGTCTGTGGACAGTGGTCTGGGTGAAACTACTCAGTGACTGAATCATCTTGGTATGCCAATGCATGTGCATGTACACAACACACACACACACACACAGAGGGCAGCTGAGGGGAAGTGGGACATGTCTTGCATACAGATCAGTCTCAAAGAGAAAGAGGGATACAGATATTGGAAAAAGGGAAGGAAATGTGACATCACCCTTATTACTACTGACTACTTGACTCTGCATGTGTGTCTGTGTGTGTGTGCACGCTCTGTCTTCTGTCTGCTCCGTCTCCTCCTATTCTCCCTCTCCTCTCATCACCCCTCGCTAATTGACTCCTCAATGTCAGCAACCATTTCTCTCCTTCCCCTGCGTCTGTCTCTATATTTCTCCCTCCAGTTCTCATTTTTCCCCCAAATTGTTCTTTATCAGGGCCCAGATCTTCCCCATACACTCCTCCATCATTCTCCTCCCTTTGTTCCTCATAGTCATTAGCTCATTTTAAGCTTTTTCTTTGTATGATATTATTTCTGCTTTACCTCTGATCTCAACTCCTTCCCTTATCTCTCCTCCCCCTCCAGTAGCATAGCTTCCTCCTTTCCTCTCCTCCTCCTCCTCACCCTCCTCTCCCTGGTCCCTCAACTGGCTGGTAATTCGTTTCTCTGGGCTGGCGATCGCCCGTATTTCTATGGATACACATTCATGAATCAACTGTGCTGTGCCTGTATGTAAACTCAGATCTGCGGGGCACAAGCAATGAAAAATGATAGAAACGGGAGGAGGTGTAGAGATAAAAGAGAATGATGGAGGGAGAAAAGAGGTTGATGGGATAAATATGTATGCATGTTACTTTCCCAAAAGTGAACGATATCACCTCAGATAAACTTTTCCTCTTCCTCCTGAAGAAGATATTACCTTACATAAACTTTTGTTCTTCCTACTCCCCTGCTAGTTTTTTTTTTTTTTTCCATCACCTGAAAAAATTCTGATTGGACGATCAACAGACTACATGTACTGTTAGAGATGAGCGATAGGATAAGAAGGGGGTGTCAATGAATGGCCTCCACCTACCGCACACACACACATGCATGAGGTTGCATAACAGGTAATTCAAACATTTTGTCAGTTTGCATTCTCTCTCCCCTGTCAGTGAACATTAACATGGTTTGACATTTAATTTTTTTTTTTTTTTTTGTGAAAGGAACACCCATGCCCAAAGGCTACAGCAGTTACTCTGACATTTACATCACTGCCTTCGTGGTTGCGTCATGGGAGGCGGATAGGATTGGTCTATGAAGGGATGAGGTCCCTTTCGTGTCAGAGAGAGTGACGGTGTGTTAACATATCTCGTGGAAACACAGCAGTTACATCTAATTTGGCACAAACAAATTTTCTCCATCTCTATTTGTTTTATTCACTTGTTGGTGCCACCTTCTATTAAGGCTATAAAATATATATATATATATATAAACATTATAGTATTAACATTATATTCGCAAAATCCAGATATTTTGATGCCATTTAAGACATTTTGTATGTATTATACATAGACTCCATGATATATTTTTGTTAGTGGTAGTCCGCCAAAGTAAGAAGGATTCACAAGAAACAATGCATGCATGTTATTCAACCATACTGTTTGCTCTCCTCAGTCATATCAGAGACTGTATTCACACTGCTGCTTTACATTTAAAGTGTTTCATTAGCAAGATGTTTGGAACGATCATAGGAAACACAATGTATATAGAGTGCACCAACAAGCCATCTGAGCTTTTCAAGACTTTTCAAGGTCATACAGTCGCATCAATTCGAACAGCTAATAAAGCACAGAATGTCATTATAATATCCATTCAACCAGCCATGTATCTCTGGCTGCAAGTCTCAAATGTGTGGACAACTGTTTGCTTGGAACAGGAGGGCAGTTTAAAACCAGCTGCCAAAATGGAGCCAGATGCTGTTCAAATTCTTTTACAAAGTTTCATTAATCTCCCTCCTTGTACCAGATAAATGATGGTTTCTCAGGATATACAATGAGTCATAAGTTGAGACAATCACAGGGAAAGTATTTGAGAGTAGATTTATTACACCTTTCTTTGTCCTGGCACTCGGAGAAGATAAAAAAAAAAAAAAAATAGAACAAATATTTAAGTACAGCTCGGTCCAAGTTTGAGTGGTTGGTTTCCAATTCAAACGACACACCTCCTGCTCAGAGTCTATTTTCTTGTAATCTCTGGAAGTGACAGCAACTTTCTGGTTGAAAACACACTTTTGTAACTCTGGCATCCCAACATTTCTCTCTGATATCTACTGCTTCTTATGGAAAGATTAGAAGTGAGTGACACAAACACACACACACACAAACAGTGTTTAGATAGTGTGGGTGTTCTCTGCAATCTTGCCTCTCTGTATCTCTCTCTTAGTTCTGCTTGATACATATCAGCGATTATGTAAAGATGCTGACTGCTCCACTATGCGAGGAGCAGTGCTGTGCTTCGACTTCAGCTGACTGAAATGTCAAGTGTTGTCAGAAGAGGTTTCATCAGATACTGGGCACAGTCACAGTCTGCTGGCTTTATGACTTCCAATATATATCAAACCTGGATCAGTGTATATTTTGTCTGTGTGGAGCAACAGAGGGTTTACTGCACCAGACAGTACTATAAGGTAAATCAGTTGGAAAACATACTTATGTAACTGAAAAACCTCTAATAACAGCCTGTAAGCCTGTGTCAAGAAATCATTTGCAAAAAAACTATATATTGTAAACTTGTTGGCCAACCACTGGGCTGCAAGAAGAACAAAGTCCAAAAGAAAATGGGTAAACAGATTCTAATAAATTTAAAATCATTTGCTAAGTACTTTGTAGTAAATCATCTACAAAGATGAAGTCTTTTCTTCCTTGTCTTGTTTGTCATATTTTTGCATGTTATTGCATGTGCATGATTCAAACTAAACAGGGGGCCCTCTAAGCATTGCTCCACAATGCCCGATTGGTCAAACGCTCCACAGGGCACCTCTAAGTGTTGAGCATTATGACCAAAAATATGTTCAATTAATATTTGCAAATATGACATTATAGCAGTATGAATACAGCATTTTTAGTGGTAGTCCGCCATTCCAAACAGGATTGAAATGATTCACTTGAGTATGTAGAAGGGATTCAAAGAAAACAATGCATGCATGTTTTTTGTAATACTGTTCACTCCCCCTCAGTCATAAAAGCAGTGTTTTTTGGGTTCTGGTTTGCTATCAAGTTAAAATCCAAGAAAATATGTGTGGGGAGTGAAAGTACTGACCCAGCCAACCCTTGAGCAGAAATCTTCTTACCTGCAGTATAAAAAGTTACAAAACAGTGTTAAGGCAAAACTACTTTGTGTTTGTGTTCATGGATGTAAGCTCTGGCAATCAGTCTCAACTCGAGTGTAGAAGGTTGCAACTTAAGTAGGAAAGGTCATGAGAATTCCCAACATGCCTCTGATGATCATTCGAGTGCAATGCTCGAGGGATTTTAATGGCAGTGGGAATAGGAAGTCAAACTTTGTACTTTTTATTGAAAAAAAAACTATGTTGTATCTGCACTGTATTGCTACAGTGTAGATATGTGCAACAACACAGTTACACACACTGCAAGTTGATAAACAACTTATTGTAACTCTGTAACCAGAAGAGTTCTTTGAAATGTATAAAACATTGGAGACACACAGTAACAAATGTTAGGGTGGACATAAAGGGTTAGGCGTACACATCAACAAAATTTCTTTTTATTGACACCTCTGTCCTTTTGCCCAACGTTTACAATAGCCATACAAAATCGCGTGCAACAAAACAGTTTCCCCCTGGTGCCTGTGTGTCTACTGTCAGTCAGTGTACTGCAGGGGTGTGGTAGGCAGGAGGATGGAGCAGTCTGCAGGAGAAAAGAACAGACACTGGAGCAGTTCAGACAATGGCTGGCCTGCCTTTGCTATTTTGAGGCTTCCTCCACCTTTAGCCTCTTCTTCACTGCCCTCCCTCTGCTCGGTGCAGCTCTATCTTTTTTGGTCTCGTGCTAGCAGGAGTCTAATCTGAACAAGAGGGTGAGTCATAGAGTGTGTTCAGAACTTCTTGTGGATTGAAATAGCTTCCCGGATGCTGTTTCTGTCTCCCCAACTTGCTGCCATGCCGAACAATGGGATAAAGAATTGCCAGTGCAATTTGTAGGTCAAGAGTAAAAGATTTGATTTTCTGATGTATATGTACCTCCAAACACATCTGGTCCCAAAGCAGAGATGACACCACCAACACCAGAACATACAGGATGAAATTTATTTTCTTTCTGTTGTTTAACAATGTATGGACTTCCTTGTATGGTGCTGATGAATCAATATGAAATCTACTGTACACACACAAACTGTAACAGCGCCTTCCCTCAGCACAGAAACCTTCCGATGACGAAGCAGCCCTTGCCATGGAGACAGCAGTCTGAGCTGGTGTCCTGCAGGTCGCGATGCACACATACACGCAATCTGATGCCATCTATGGGAGGCAGCGAGCTAGAAATCTGTAAGGCGAAGAAGAATCAGGAAGAAGTGATACAAATCCCTTCCCTGTTATACAGACCATAACCTTTAAACCGCTGAAGAGCACACATACTTTCACTCATACCTCTCCAACCTTGTGGTCGACACAACGCTTTAAATAGACAGGAAGCACAAGCCTCTGTCAGTCTATGAGGAGGTGATGACCTGCTCTCTATCTCCTGTCTCTGTCTTTCATCTTCTGTGTTAATCCCCTTATTTTTATTACATTTTCATGACTCAGGCCATGTGGATTCCTTACTCCTCACTACACACTACAGCAGCGTGCAGAACAGGACTGTTTCCGTGCATCCTTCCTCATCTGTATCATTAAAGTGATGACTTGTCAATACAATTGTGGATGTATAAATCAAATAGGGCTCATCAGCCAGTCAGTTGTGTGCCCTTTCAAAATAATTATAATAAATAAATATAATAATAATTAACCAAGATGATATGTTTTTATTTCTGAGGTGACTAGGTGGTAATACTAGCCCAGACCGTCCAACACTATAGTGCATCATACCATACCATGCCATACCATGCTATAGTGTTACATACAATACAATAGTACACCCATACTACACTATTCAGTAGTTCACCATACTGCACCATACTACAATCAATCATACTACCCTTTTATATTTATATAATACATTTTATCCTTGCCACAGTACCCGCCACTTTAGTCACCCTGTGAAAGCTAAGCGTAACATTTTTATTGGTTTGTTTCCGCCATGATTAGTGAAGCTAAATATAATTGAACCCAGAAAGCAACGCAATTATCAACCCAGCATCTTTGCCACAGGGTGTGGTGCTCTGGACCAGATGTTTTTGGCCAGCAGGATGACCAGCTGAATGTCAACATCATCTGCAAATCAATAACCTCCTGCTCACTTGATTTTTTTAGCAGAATTCTTCCAAAAATTTAAGTCCTCATTTTTGTTTAGCATTAATTTTGTATTCTGAAAACTGTAACAGATAAACAGTCCCTTCGCAGTGACTACTGTTTATGATCCTGAACTATATAGATATGCAGATAATCTTAATGTAATTTGTCCTTCCATCGTTGTAAATGATGTGAAAGACAGGCCCTGATGTTTAATGACATCTTGTTGCATGACGTATGATCACTGATATACACTGGAAAAAACTTGAGGCTGTTCTTGTAACTCATAGCAATTGCGATCTGCCGCGGATGACAAGCCTCAAACCCAGCATAAATTATGGTATGAATATAATAAAAGCTGTTCAAAATTAGTGTAACAAACACAATATAAGATATTTCAATCCACATCTGATAGTAACGGTGTAACATTGACGAGTGAGTGTGTGCATTTGTATTATAGTAACCTCAGCCCGGTGTTCATTTATCCGCAATTAAAGGGCGTACACACATCATTTCCCCTGGTGTGTTTATGCTCTGGCTCCATGCTGACCCGAACCTTACACACCATCTCATCTTTAAACCAAAACCAAAACATTTAAGTACTCATCCTCCTCCTCCTCTTCTGGCCCTCCCTCTACCTCCCTCCCTTTTGTCACTAAATCCTCCCCTTCCACCTTTACACAGTACTTGCACATCTGCCCGTCATTGTTAGTTATGACGTCAGCGGTGTTATTTGAGTTTTTGATGGGTGTTTTGAGATGTTTGCAGCACGTAGCTGAGGAGACAAGTTAATAATCTATTGGGTATTTGAATGCACGTGTACTGTGTACATTTATTTAGAGATCAAATCAATTCCAGAACTGCCCTCACTTCACATGGGAAAACACAAGATCACGAAAAACACACCAGCATTTGAAAGCATGTAAACATTTTTGTTATTGTGCAACCCAGCCAATCAGAATGGACCAGTGAGGGGGAGTCTCAGATTAGTCAAGAGGAATAAGGTCAATTGATTGAAATCCTTGTGTGAAAAACATGTTCAGTTCTGTGTCAGTGTTGTTCAATATTGTGGAAAACACTGCGCAAAGCAGTTAAAGGATATGATGTGACAGCATTATATTGCTGGCATTAGAATCCTCTTTGGAGGAAGATATCATGCAATGTATGTAACAGTACATATACATATTTTTTGAAAGATTATTAACTTAAAGAGTTAATCCACAATCTTGTAAACAGAAGCAAGTAAGTAATTTGACCTTTTCTTTACATTCTCTTCCCTTGCTAACTCTTTCTTTTCTTCACTCACACGCATCCCACCATTATGCATACCAACACTGAAATCAGAACCAAAACAATCAGACACAGGCAGCTTTGTTCATCTTGACCTCCCACAGGAGCTACACCGCATCAAACACAATGTATCATCACTGCTGATTTTCTGTCATTAATGTGACTTAACTGACCATACTGACGGATTCTATGTGCACTGCCAGCCACTGATACCCTAAATATGTCAAAAACAAATGCAGAGAAACAAATACATGCAGAAAGCAACTGAAAACTTGGTTTCAAATCTTAAATATTTCTCTACAACATTAAATATCACTGACAGAATACGCAACAAACAAGATTAAAGTTATGGGGAAAAAACATCCTTAGTTATTATTTATCACGAGTTTAATGCTCAAAACCTTTTTTATCTGCCTCATAACTGTGTAGTTGTGGGTTGATCAGATTTGATGACAATAACCTCCCAACAAAAATTGTAAATTTCCCCATTGTGGGATCTTAACACACACACACACACACACACATCCCCACAACTCTTAAACCCAGCTCTGATAGGTGGGCAAACATATGTGCCCCAACCACATTTTTCCAAATGAGCTCCATCCACTTCAAACTAGTGAAAAAAAAACAAGGACAAAAAAATAAATGCAAAAAATTTTCATGTGATTTAACCAAAACTGTCGGACCCGGCCACTCGAAGTAAGAAACTGACTGAGAGAATACATCTTCAGGTCCTTTAAATAGCTCAAATAACCTAATATCCAAAACTAAAAAAACAACATATTGACAGTTTTAGCCTTTAAAGGAGCTATTTGTAAGTTTTGCTATCGGTACGTAGCCAATGTTAGCATCAACAGCCTTACTTACCAGTGCAGAAGAAATTAATTCTTTTACTGGCCAAGAGATGTCCCCAGTGGTGGACATGCTAACCAGCTAGCCCCAGTCTATACAGCTGTGTTGTCTTTTTCCAAAGGAGATTCACTGTAGCATCTGGGGAAAAAAACAAAAGAACATTCAGCAGCAGAGAAAACTTACAAATAGGCCCTTTAATAAGGCTTAAGCACAACATAATGTTACATAATTAGACTGACTTGAGACTATGAATGTTGAAAGCATAATGCCATATAATTATAGGTGTGGAGAACTTGCTCTGGACCAAAGTTTTGTACAGCAGGCTGACCAGGTGACTAAATGGCAACATCATCCTCACCCAACCAACAGCAGAAAAATGGTTTCATTTTCTCTCACTTTGAAACTATCAAATAATACCTCAGTGTGAAGGATGTCATTGATACTTGAGGTAAAAAGTGTCAAATATTACATTAAAGCCTTGCAGCTCCTCTAAACTGCAGAAAAGCTGCTATAAAGAAGCCAATCCAATCCAGTCCAATTCATATTATTAATATTATTTAATATACACAGGCTTCCAGTTGGTCTGTGAGCCCTGTAGTGACCATTTTGAATCTCATAAAAACACATTGTTGACTAGACTGTTTTCAGTGGGGAACTGCTGAAAAAAGTGCCCAGGACTTCAATTCTTTACTCTTCTCTCTGTCTCTGTCTCTGCCACTTCCTTTCCCCCTGCCTCTCTTCCTCTTCCTCTCCTCATCTCCCCAGCTGGTCCTGTTGTATCCTGAGCTCAGCATCCCAGTGGGCCAATAAATGGCTGGCCTACGGGTGTTGTGAGGCCCTGCTGTGCATCTACACAGCCATCTTTCTTTCTGTGTCTCTCTTAGATCATCTCTCTCTCTTTTTCTTTATTTAATCCCACAGTCGGTTTCAGTGTCACGACTGACAGCACCCTAGGACAAGTACTCTGCTTCCCTTTCAAGCACTCCTCAAACAGAGGGTTACGCAATGCACGTACACATACACACACTCGCTCAGGACCAATACACACACACATCCAATTAGTGATGAGAAGAGGAGAGGAGAGGAGGGGAGATCAAGTCTGTATTATAAAACAATATTAGCTGCTCTGAATTCAATGTGCTCTGCATCATAATAATAAAATGCATAGCTGAATTAAATCACAATCATTTAGTTTTCATTGGAAATTAATAATTTTCAGTACTTATCCACAACTGCCACAACAAAACTTTCAACCTCTTAAATTCATTTTGCAACCTCATGGGTCCTGACCCCCAGGTTATGAACCACTGGCATAGATCAGCATTGTTGGTGGTCTATTAAAAAATATCAATGAGCCACACTATTGCACTGGGTGACATGTTCCTGCAATATGATGAACACGGGCACTGTAGTATATTTTGAGTAAATCCATACACAGTCCTGCTGTCCAGTAAATACTCACGAAAGCATCAAATATGTATTACTCTGCAGCTGAAAACAGTCTGCAACAAAGTCATTAATTACACTTGATTGAGTAGGTTTTGTCAAATACTACGGCGCCCAGCTGTTTTAGGAAATTACTGAGTCTTTTCAAAGAGAAAACTATATATTTGTGAGCCTTTTACATTGTATATCTAATACTTACTATGTCATAGTATATATTTGCATTACTTACTGCTTCAGCACTCATTTGCTGTGTTGTATACATGAAGTGATATACTTGCAGTTTGATATAATTTATCGTAAAATGTGTAATTTTACAGGCTAAATAATTTAATTAGAGAATGGTACTGGTGCTTCACTGCATAGAAATCAATTACTCCTGCTAGACTAGCTTAGCTAAGATTTACCACATAGAAGCAAACTAAATGCAGTGTGTCTGTCTCTAAGTAGGAAAAACAGAAACTGAACTAACCCATTAAAAACTCCTAACAGGGTTTGTTATCCACAGTACAATAAACTACTATTGTCCTGTGGTTTACCAGATTTCCTACAAGCGGAGAACTGGTGGGACGTTTTACGTAAAAGGAAAACCAGTTTTGATCATATCAGAATTCATAGTCCAGCTTGTGAGCGCAGGACACGAGAAAACTCATTGTCCGCCCACAAAGCAGTCGCAATTGTGACGACGTATGACTAATTAGTGAAATCAAATCATTTTATTGTCCCGTGGGGGCCTTGAGTTGCAGACTGAGCATGAATGTGTGTGTATTTGCATGAGTGTGTTTCAAGGCCAACGCAGCTGAAGAATCCCCGGAAAGTGTCCCTTTCTCTCCACACTGAGTCAGGAAATGCACTGAGACAAGGAGCTATTGTCACGAAAGGCTTGAACAAGCCGGCGAGGAGTGTGTGTGTGTGTGTGTGTGTATGAGTGCGTGTAAGGTCAATGCACTTTTGAAATAATACTATTGAACTGAATTTAGGTGCAGGCCAGCTCCACTGGCCTTGCCCAATTTAATAGGTAAATATTAGGTGTGTTAAGAAATGATATGGCCTACATTTTAGGTCATGGGATGGACACACTCTTAGAAGGATGGATTAATGGATTATAAAACGATACACAGGGAATAATATACTGCTTGGATAGATAAAAACTTAAGTTATGTTAGGAATTTCTGTGTGTTTATCTCCCTTTGTCACCTATAGATCAATGCTGTCAGACAGAGCCCTGGCTGTACTGTCGGTCATGGACGGGAAGCAAATGTAAACAGACGGAGAGATCACATGGCGTCTTTTTCCTCATGTGCCAGGAAGGGTCAGCCACTTTTTTTGTGTAGTTAAGTGTGTGTGTTTGATCTTTTTTGGCTGTGTTCCCAGGGGTGGTGTGTCACCAGCTAACCAATAACACGGCAGGAAAGGGTACAAGCCTCAAAAACAAAAAGATGAGTGGGGTGAAGGGCTGGATGTAGGTGGGACTGATGGAGAACTGTTGTTGATCTTTGATAACGGGGGTAGCACTTTCACTTTAACCCCCATATTTAGCACTTACAGTGAAAACAATAAATAAGCAACTAATAAATGGTTTATAGTACACTATAATATATGATGAATACTCTGAGATGGAGGTGATCTAGTGGGCAGATCTTGAGGTTTTTTGTTGTTTTGTTGTTTGAATTGTTTGTGTGTCTTTGTACGATTATGAATGAACCCCAAAGCTCAACATGTCTTCATGTGTTTTGAACAGATTTATGTACAGATTTCAACCCAGCTGTGGATTATCTGTAGTTGTAGTTAATTAATATGTTTAAAAAATGTGTGTGTTTAATATGTAATTAAATAGGATTACAAGAAGTTAGCAAAGTAAAAGTTAAGTCAAATGTTCCTAATAGTTGTAGATAACTACATCTTTATCTTCTGTCAGTTCTAATCCTCAGGTAGGTCCATCTAAATTCAGCTTCCTGTGTGCTTTTATCATTCTGTCATCCTCTATTCAAACACATCATATAAGCGTACAGCTCTTTTTCCCTTCAAGTTTCCTTTTCTGTCATTCTTCTAATCTCCAACCATATTTTTATACACTATGTATAACCTGAACAGTGGGAGGACTGGGAATAGGCTCAGGCTATAAAATAAACAGCAGTGAGAGAAAGTTTTTCAGAGTGCAATGAAAAAAAAAAAAAAAACACTGGCTGGAGGACGATGTTTCGTATACTCATGCATACAAGCATATTTTTGTGTATGTATGAGTGTGTGTGTGTGTGTGTGCAGACAAATGCTCACCTGGACAATGGCCTGAGGAATCAGAGGCCAAACTGGGCCATCTGGTCCTACAGCCTGGAACTGACCAGTCAGCATTAAGTCGACTACTCTCCCTCTCTCTGTCCCCCCCCAAATTATGCACACACTCATCCACCCACGCACTGACAGACAGGCCTCGGCTCTGTGCAGTCTCAGCGGAGCTCTGATGGCCTTTGTGAGGCAGCCATGCTGGAGGCGACAGGCCCAGCACACTGTTGCACCATGACATGTTGGCTTCGTTATTTCTCCATTCAGGGGAGGATTTGGTGTCATCCTTCCCCCTCTGCGTGGAAAATGAAATCAAGCTTCCTGAGCCTTTTTCCCAGTGAGATGCCAATGCCATGAGGTATATTTTTAAAGGATCTATTGTAGGGAATTTGAATCGGTATGCAGCAGAGAAGCCCACCTTGAGACCTTGTAGGGCTAAATGTCTTTTCTGGTGAAGGAAGGTTTTGTGTGTGCTGCCTGCAGTCTGGTTTTCTTGGCTGAAATGAAAAATACTTGTTTGACTGGACTTGCGTCAGCTATTCGAAAATCTACCACTAAGACTGCATGTAAAATTGTAGTCGCTACTGGCTAGGTTCAAACTAGTGATTCTCTAAATTGTGGTGCACCAATAAAACTCCATTAATGTTCTTACCAGTATAGTATTTAGTAATGTGTAAATCTAAACAGCCAGTTATATCATCACAAGCTTTAATGTAACTGCCAAAAATTGGAGTTTTAGGGGCCCAAACAATATTTCTTAACTGTCAATCCTAGAAAAGGTTGATATAATTTCACATTATTCAATATTATTATTCATTATACAATGTTGGGAAGTGCTCAGTAACAAGTAGTGTGAGGGATTACACTCAGTCATTACAATTATTATCCCCAGTAGGAGTTAGATTGTATCAGTTTGGTCTGTTCAGTACATGGACCAGGCAGTGCAAGTATGGTGCAGGGGGGAAGTGCAAGTCCTGGTAATTCTAAAGTTACTTTCATGTGACATGTACACCCAAATTCAGGAGCCACCTTCTTTTTAGAGTGCATAATGTAGTTGTGCGTGCAAGGGAAATAATGCTAAGCTAGCCATTAATGCTAAGCTAATCTAAACAATGGTATTTGGTTAGTAGGTTTATCATGTTATTGGCAAAATGTTTTGTAATTTGACATATGTGAAATTTACATTTAATTTACATTATTATCAAACTGAATTTCAGATTGGATATGTAGACCATCTACTCTTCAGTTTAAAAGGGTCATATATTAGCAAGCTAACATTAGAATCAGTTCAATTGTTTAGCTAGTTGAGTTAGTAATGCAATATTTTACACATGGCAGTTAGGTACGGTTAACTATAATTAGTGACAACTAATCCCTACATAATTCAGGAACTAATTTGTGGTTGTCCATTAATCTCCAGTTAGTAGTTTCCTTGTGTGTAGCATAATGAAACATTATCTAAAGCAGTCACTGTTTTTTGCAAGAATTCTTTTTTTTTGCAAACATTTAAAAATCTACATTTTAAAACACTTACAAATGACTGTTTTAAAAAAAAGTCTTAAAAAGATCTCATTATCTTTATTAACCAGCAACTCTTGTATCTTGCATCTACTCACCATTAAAGATTAAGTGACTCCCAGTGAAAGATCTCTGAACCAAATATACTCACCTAAAAGGTCAGCTGTCTGCTTCCATTCAAAGGTTTTAATTAAATCTAGGCCAAGCGGTCACCTGGGGCCATGGTTTTGGCACTGAACATATCAAACTAGATTTGAAATGCAGAGATAAAAGATGCTGAATACACAGAGACTGAAAGAGAGTCTAAATAATATTCTTTTATATTCAGCCAACATACATTTGAACTAACACAAGACAGTTCTCGTGACACATTTGCATGTACTTCATCCTCTATTCTGACTGCACATGTGAGCCATTCATGCACCATTATAAAACCACCAGAAAAAATATCATACCACACAGGAGATGGTACTTACATATATATATATATGACATATATATGAAAGTATAAAATATAGTGTACAAGAAGACCAAGGTATGGGATTATGTAAAAGGCATTCATCATCATGTCAAAACTGAACATGAGTAATCTAGGGCAGATCGTCCCACACTGAGCACACACACTCACATATTTCCACTCCAGATGAGTGATTACCTGCATGACAGCCTACGTATAAGTGACAACATATTCACTATTTTGTTCCCTGGTGTAAAATGAGAGCTGTTAGGTAAGCGAAAGGGGAGGCAGCATAAGGCACGTTGGCCTACATTGCTGATGACCTCTTACTCTGCTGCCTACCTTGTGCCACTGTCTTTCAGCTGGAGCACTGCGCCCATGAACAAACACTGAGCAAACATGTTGATGTTGATATGACAACCCAAACAATTCTTACAAAGGCCACAGGATTTTTTTTTTTATATTCAGCCACAGGACAACTGGCTGGGAATCAGAGTCCTGCTTAACCACTTCAGCAGAGACTCTCAATCCATTTTATGCTGTATGTGTCTATATCTGTTTAATTTGAGCCACTTTCTGTGTTATGTCACACTCTGCCAAAAGAAGGAAAAAAATGTTCTTGTTTTGTAACCATAGCACCAAAGGTTTGTTGACCAAGCAAGTCAATTTTCTGCACCAATCTGCATGTTAAATGGATTCAATCCCAATGCAACAACAGTCTTTTAACCATTAGTCAGTGAAGGATTTTTAGAATTGACCTAGAATTTTATGAACACTTTTGTGTTCTTTCTTTTCTGGTCTCCTCCAGTATTTCAGACTGGGTTGTATATCAATAAACGCCCCTGTGTAAACATCTAATATTTCCGTGCTGACCTGGTTTCTCTATATTGTTTACTGTGGTTGACCCAAGCTTTTTGTCCTCTTGTGTCTGCATTAGTTACACGATGCTGTGCAAACCTCTCTTTATGGAAACAGCCAAGTGTGGAGAGATCCTCTGCACTGGAAATTAGCAAACAGTGCTACAAATGGACAGCCTGTGCTCAGTGAAGGTCACTCTACCTCGGTGCTTCATTAGTTTTGATGACAAAGGTGGATATGATAGCATGAGCACAAACGTCTCGGAGCTCTGAGAATTACCAGAGCGTCTGAACCCGAGCAGCGTCACAGCTTAGTTTAATCTCTTCAGAGCTTCCTGTACCTGTTCCTGTGTTATGGTATTGAGAGAATGAGCTACTAACTAGCTCTTCCTAAATGGGTGTGGAATATTCCCAATGGCAAAATCCTAGAAAGATAATGAGCGGGGAACCACTTAAAGATAGAGGAACTGTTTATTCAAGCGTGAATCATTGCTGCCTGAGGACTTGAAATGCAATGCCTAAAAATGTGCTTGTATTCTATAGCCATATTTAGACAATAGGCATCACATTTTTATCTCTGCAACTGCCTGGATCAGTAACGTTCTCTTAATCTCCTGCTAATTTTTCTTTTTTTTTTTTCCCTGAAACCCAAATCGGCCATAATACTTCCTCTAAATTATAATTAGTACTGTGAATTTTCAGGTACAATCCTGAAGCTTCCTGCTACCTCACTCCTCATCTGTCATCTTTTCTATAATGAAACATTTTCCTTATCTCAATGTCACTTTGCCATCCAGAGTGCAGCATTTCAAATGCAATACCACACCTGCAACAACGCCCTTTTGAGAGGTGCAACACTGTGCACAGTGCTCTCATGATTACATGACCCGGGGCTTCCTGACACATGTTTACACTGTGCTCCATTTTACACAAAATAAAATAATCACCCCTTTGCTCTTTACTGTTTGTCCACCAATTTGGCACAGAATAGACAGAACTGACTGACTCGATTTAATTGTTTGTAGTGTGGCAGCAAAAAGAGCCAAAGTCCTGCCCTACTTCGGAGCTGCTCAACTGGCTTCCCATGAGTCTTTGGCATACACACACTGTCAAACCTGCCAGTGTAGTTATTGAATGCTGAAAAATAATCCTGGAGGTACCTGTGCTAAAAATAACAAAGCAGTCCAATTTCATTAGATCAGGAAAAAACATCCACTGTGTCCATTGATGCATTTTCACAGTATGGGTAAGTACACTGTGGACGTCTGCCCAGAGGTAAAAGGGGAGTTTAGTTCTCTATTACATTATTGGTGAACAGTCCAGATGGCATGAAGCATAATGCTGTAATTGATGTATAATCAAGATAAACACATCATGTACTCAGTTTGGCAGGAGGACTAGATCTAGGCCACCATGTACAGTGAGGCGACGTTGTTTAGTATTAATTCAGCCTGTTAGTTGAAATGTTAAATTAGCATGACAAAACTTACCATTAACAAAATTAAGACACCACTCCAAAGCAAAGAAAATAGACAAAGTGAGTGTGTAACCTCATTAGGTAAGCTTATTACTGCAACTGAAGACAACCAGCATGACACAGCACGTATTTCAAACCATACTGAACAAGTCAATACTTGACTTACATTCACCAGGTGGCTAGAAACACAACGCCAAGTGAATGCTAATGTTGCTCTGTATTGGCAACTGTTTGTTGACACATTCACCATGTCACCTTTATAAAGGTGATAGCATGTTTCTATGTATGTATGTATTTTTTTTACAGGTTGTGGACCAATTCCAGTGTATGTCTTTGGTGAAGAGAGCAGTGAATGTCTCAGCAAGATTTCACACACACCAATGCAATGTTTCTAATCAGTCCTTATTATAAAAAAAACATTTATTTAAGAAAACTGCATATTGTGCCCTTTTTAATTTTACCTTTTCAGACTGGTAAATATACTGCACCAAGTAGGGACTGACATGCGGCTGCAAACATTTAGCTTTCTGTAGCCAAGAAACTCTCTCTCACCCTCCAAGCATACACACAGTATACATGGGGTTTTCTTGGCTGAGTTTGCTTAACCTGCTTGAACTGCAGCATTTTCTCAGGACTCAGCTTCATCTCAGGGCTTATCTACCACAAACCCCAGGCCGCCCGCTGTGGAAAATTCCCTGAACCCAAATGTGACAGAGGGCCTTGAGAGACAGTAGCGTGGTGAGAGAAGGAGAGGCTGGTGGTGAGAAAGAGCAAGCTTACTGTGCGTGATACATGACATTCAAAGAGAAAGAAAGGGAGAAGAAGAGAAGAAAACCAAAGCTAAAAACAGGCAAATGCCACAGACTGGATAAAGGAAAGAGATAGGAAGACCGAAAACCACTGAATGCTGATTCTGTCTTAACTGTTCCATAGTAAACTTTTTTCAGTGACTCAGTGAGCAAGCCCACGGCCTTTGAACTGATTTCAGATTTCGAACAATAATTGTCAAGCATAAATGTAAACAAAGCTGTGAATCTGCAGAATCTGGGACACAAGGAAACATGATTCCATGTCAAGTCAGGATCAGACCCTGCTCATGCTTGTTCTGTTTGTTTCTCTTTCTCTCTCTTGTTATCTCTACATTGCTCTCATGCACACACATTCACATACCCATTTCCAAACAGACAGTCGAATGTTCCTGTGTGTACACTTATAATTAAAACACATAAAAAGATAATATTCCACAGACTTATTGCACTGGCTTTTGGCCAAAAGAAGACAGAAAACGGCTGTTGGCTATGACTGTTCTCTCCACACTCATATCAGAGAGAAAAAACCCTCTGCAGGAGGCCTATCACATCCCTGCAGCCAGCATGAAAACAGATCTTTATATATTCAAGATATTCCACTTTCCTAATGGATATAAAATGTTCCCGATAAGTGAGGTGAAAGTTAAATGCTTGGTTTGGCTGAAGCCACCGGCAGTGTCCTCAGAGTCACGTACAGTGGGGTGAGACCTGCTTCAATGAGCCTTTTCCTTCTCAATGAAACATCCACAAGAGGGGGAGATGAAAGATAAATCTAGAAAAAAGGGCGGAAACGTAGGAAAATGAAATAACTGCACACTTACTTTGTTCCCACTCTGTTTCTAAGATTATGACTTAGTGTGTGTGTGTGTGTGTGAGTGCTGGTGCAACAAAACACGTCTCTTTAGACCTCCTAACCTGACTTTTGGGTGGTATCCATTTCATCACACGCTATGTTCGAGGAAGCCATAGGAGTGCAATCATGCAGCGTGACACAGCACAATACCCATTCCCTAGCCAAAACACAGAGGGTGGGACACACACATACACACTAACACTGGCTCTGTGGTAAATGTCACATAGAGCACAGCTCACCAGGGGACGTGATTTTATACACTCGCTTAACGGATAGGGCGCTTCCCCACTGTGTACCCTCTTTTCCTAAAACTGGCACGGCGGCCCAGATGAGGCAGAGTGCAACGTGCGCATGCTCATCTGCATGCATGATCCACCGCCCACGTCAGCCCGATCTCACACTGCATTAAGTCATGATCAGATGTTTAGCGAGGAGAGTAGACATGCTTAATGTGGGGGGGGGGGTATATCTCAAAATGGCTACTGTATGGATTTTCTCTAAATCTTGCACAGACAATCATGAGGCCCAACCGATTAATCTTGCTAATTTTAGTGAACCTCACTTTTTGATTGTCATTAAAAGTTGGTCAACACATTCATGTTCCATAAATTGTTAAATCTTTGAAGATCCCTCAAGTTTTTACCAAATTCATCCAGTCAAAATTTAGAATCGTCCAATTCTTTTGAAACCAAATACCTTTGAAAATATATGACACTTAATAAATATTAGCATGTTAGCTTTGTCATTGTGACCATGTTCAGTCTATCAATCGAATGTGCTACTTTAAAGCACCACGTTTTTTTTAATGACGATTGTTTGCAGCATTTGTCTCCAGTCATCCAGTCCACTCAGCTTGCTGACAATCCTATTTCTCCAAAACATGTTGTCCAACCACCACATGGGACAGTTCGGCATTCAGTCACTTTTCCTATGTCAACAGGGCAGACATTTAAAAACTTAAAAAAAACAGTAAAACAGTTACCTCTGAGCACATGCTGTAACGTTAGCATGACACAAAAAACTATAACAGAGCAGACTTTGACCAGTTGTACAGCCATAGAGGAAAACACCATTACACATGAAAAGTACAAAGTGTGTTGATACAGATGTAAAACCTTGACATATTCATTTTCAAGTAAATGCTAATCTGTCGGCAGACCTGTTTTGTTGTAACAAACCCAAGATCTGACATCTATATCTTTTACTGACATTGTGTCATACAGTGGATACTATCAGGAGTTACTGCATTCCACAGACAACATGACATAACCCAGACTTCGAAAGTAAACATAAAAACAAATTGAACTCCATGTGATTTTTACATAAGGTATTTTAATCCAGGGCAACACATGTATGTGTTACAAAACATGTAAACAAATTCCAGTCTACATGTTATGTTCTGGTGTAACACAGCTTTGTTTTTGGGTTTGGTGGCTTAAAGCACACATTAACTCTCTTTGTGTTTACCTGCTTCACAAATAAATTATTTTACTTTTCTATTAGTATTATCGCTGTTTGTATCCCTTCTCTTCAGAATTACTTTGTTACTTCCTGAACTGCCATGCAGGACATGAACCTGCAGCTTAAACTTTTAAAGGATGTTGGATTACGCTGCTATTCTTAAATTCATAAACTGCGCTCCTGACTTCTTCTCTTGAAATGGCTAGAAAATAAGCTTTTACCTTATCTGGTTTTACTGTGTTTGGTCGGTACTTTTTCTAATTTCAAGACCAAAAACTACTTGCATTTAATTTGCTCAGAAATGGGGGACTGTGGTAGAAAATAGGAAGCAAGGAACAAATGATAAAGGTAGAATATTCCAATTTTTAACATGGTGTTACATTTCCTCTTCACTAAACTTTTCTTTAAGATCTCTAGTTTTGCCATCTGTATTGTTATAATGTGACTTTCTCTAACCTTTGTATTCTGCAAATGTGACTCAATTACAGGCTTCAATAATCTGAGAGAGTGTGATGAGAAATCTGTTGTTGGAATTCCAAGTTGCTGACATAGGTTGATGAATGTCATGACTACAAAACTTTCCCCACATTTCTGTACCTGTCTCTAACAGAAAATGTTCCTCAATCAGGGTCTGCCACTGCTTTAGTGTTTGATCGTGACACTCTTCACCTCTGTGAAGAAGTGGTAGGAATCCTTCCCTCCCTCCCTCCCCAGACCAGAGTTCTTCATCCCTCCAAAGGGCAGATTCAGATCTCTAACCAGCCAGCAGTTGGTCCAAACTAAACCTGCCTGCAACCGCTTGGCCAGCCGGTGAACCTTCCCCACGTCTCGGGACCACACGGTGGCTGATAGACCATAACGCACGCCGTTGCCCTTGGAAACAGCTTCATCCTCCGTGTCAAAGGGGCTGACGCAGGTGACAGGGCCAAAGATCTCCTCCTGCATGACACAGGAGCTGTCAGATACACCTGAGATCACGGTGGCCGGCATAAAGTAGCCAGACTTGTTTTGCTCAGGCAGGTCCAGCTGGTCAACCCCCTCACCGCAGTGGACAATGCCACCTTCAGATTTGGCGAGTGCTACAAAGCTTCGAACCTGGGAATCAAGACAATGAAGGATCTCATATGTGTTCATAGGAGTATTGAAAACAACATATCTTTTCAAATGGATAGTAGTAGTTCTTTCACAGCATCTAAATCTTTATGTAACCACCTTTTCCAGGTGCTCTTTGCTGATGAGAGCTCCGTTGTTGTTGCTGGGGTCAGAAGGCACACCGGTCTTCCACTTCTTAGCTGCAGCCACAAACCTTTCCAGGAATTCAGAGTAGATACTCCTCTCTACATAAATCCTACTGGTGCACAAACAGATTTCACCCTGACAGCAGAAAAAGATGAGGGAAGATTTTGATAGAACCTGATGGATCATGACGTTGTTTACATGCATCTAGCTCTTGACAAAACATGGGCTATGATCTCCCCCATGTGGACGAATCAGTCCACTACAGTTTCATCACATACAGACATAAGAGTTTTTCATCATAAAAACAATAGCGTTATTTCATAGACATTAGCAGTGAGAATAAAAACAATATTTATTTAAGTAGCACTTTGTAGCACATGTTTACAAAGTGCTTAGCTTTTCACAAATAGACTCTCAGGGCAGGGAAACCATTAGACCATTAGATTTGGGAAATATATTCATTATTATTAATTTGTCTTCTTACCAAGAGTTAGATGAAAAGATTTATACCATTTTTATGTTTGTATGATGAATATGAGGCTACCACCAGCAGCCAGTTAGCTTAGCTTATAACAAAGACCGGAAACAGGTGGAAATAGCTAGTTTGGCTCTGTCCAAAGGTAAGAAAAACTGGCTACCAGATATTTTATAGTTCACTGATTAACACATTACATTTGCTTAATGCTTAATCTGCACAAAGACCAAACTGTAAAAATGGCAATCCACTGTTTTATAGGACTTTATGTGCTGGACTACTCTCTGTACACTTTTGGTTTTTCTACCGATTTAACAAACAAGATATAGCATAAGACGTTGAACACTGACTGGTGCAGGTAGATGGATTTTGTTATCTTTGGTCAGGCACAGGCTGTTCCCCTGTTTCCAGTCTTCGTGCTAAGCTAAGCTAACTGCTGCTGCAGTAGCTTTATATTTACTGTACAGATATGACAGTGGTATTAATCTTCTCATTTAAACTCTCAGTAAGAAAATGAAGTGTGTGTATTTCCCAAAATGTCAGCCTTTGATATTTCAGTTGATATGTGATTTGACAAAAAGAAAAAAAAAACATCTGAGCAAAATTTCTTGTGAAGATCATGAGATTGATGCAGTTAAAGGATTCCTTATGTGCTTTATACTCTCTTCTCACCTGATTGGAGAAGCTGGAGCGAACTGTGGTCTCTATGCACTGGTCCAGGTCTGCATCAGCAAAAATAATGGCAGGGTTTTTACCTCCCAGCTCCAGTGAGAGCTTCTTACAGTAGGGGGCACTACGCTCTGTGATACGCTGAGCAGTTGCCGTGGAGCCAGTGAAGGAGACCAGTGGGACGTCAGGGTGGCCAACGAGGGCGCCACCTGCTTTCGGACCAGTGCCAAACACGATGTTGACTACTCCTGGAGGAACACCTGCAGAGACAGACATTAATGCATCCACCACTCATTTCTTATTACTCATTTTTAAGAGAGGTAATAGTATAGAAATTAAAATACAGTATTTTAAATAGTATTTATTTTATTTAATTATTATTATTATTACTACGTGAACATCTTCAAATTATGTTTATGTGCAATAATGCATAAGAGTATCCCTCTAACTCCAGTTGGATTGCTGTTGCATTGTGGGTGCTGTAGTCCTACCAGCTTGCTGCATCAACTTGCACATCATCCAGGCTGTCACAGAGGTCATCTCGCTGGGTTTGGCCACGACCGTATTTCCCGTAGCAATTGCCGGCGCAATCTTCCAGGTCAGCAGGTACAGTGGGAGGTTCCAGGGACTGATCAGACCAGCTGCACACGGCACAATTTAAAAACACATACAAACAAAAATGTAACATTTGCAGGTTGCAATGCAAACACTGAGCTCTCACCAACTCCCACTGGACAGCGGATGGTGTAGTTGAGGCAGCCCATGTGGTCCATCTGGCTGCAGTCTGTGGTGTGGTGGAGCACCGATGACGCAAAGAAGCGGAAGTTGTGCGCTGATCGGGGAATGTCCACAGTCCGAGCAAATGTTACTGTTTTACCTGTAGTTTTACACCAAAGATGAAGTAATGAACAGCAGAGGACAATACAGGACTTACACATTACTTAATTGGCCATGTACCATATTCTGTGTTTTATTAAGGCTATAAGAATTCTGTTTAGTTGGTCTGTATAAATCCTAAGATTTTCCAAGACCTCTTGACCTTTCATTTTGTGCCAAAATGACCAGTTCTCCTGTGCATAAGAATTATCTAGAATGTCAGAAAATTGACTGAGCACTCATGTTTCTTATGGTATGCACCCTTTATATTTTTGACACTGCCCCAGTGTACCTCTGTCACAAAACCTTGGGCCAAAAGTCAGGTGAGCACATAAGACTGATACTGATACACAGATTATTATGACCTTAGTTAAACACTTACATGCTAGTTTGACTTTAACGACCCAATGTCATGACCCCACTTCCTCTGATACCAGACCCAGGGTAAACCTTCCAAAAAGTTTTGTCCCTAGTATTGGTATGAGCCTAAGAATAACAAAATCAGCACCATGTTGCTCATTCTGTCACTTTTCTGTTGTGTTTGTCTATTATGTACATCAGTTTTAGCATATTATACGTAATAACTTATTAAACAGGAATGACATTATTTGGTTTTGAACTCTAGATGCAACCTCATATTAGCAGCAAGGATTGGACATCCAGTCATGTTTATGACAAATAACCAGCTAGTTTATAGTGAAAAGAGGCCTGCTGACTTCATTCCACTAACTACCTGACTGAATATCTGACTGACTCTTGTGTTAAGACTTTACAAGACACCTTGGTCTCTGGACTCAGCTTGGGCAAACTCCTCCAGGTGGGCATCGATCAGGTCGCCCAGCTTGTTGAGGACCTGCGCTCGCTGCTCTGGGCTGCGGGCGGACCAGTCAGGGAAGGCCTCTTTAGCTGCTGCCACTGCTGCCTCCACCTGCACAGAGCCACGCACTGGGAGATTAGCATACTGTTCTCTGTGACTTTCAAATTATAGTGTGGTACACTGGAGGTGGTTCCCATCTTGGGGATCAGGCACCACAATGGGTCTCAAGATACGTCTTGCGGATTAAAGGGTGAAGACAAAATAACTGTTGCTTTCTTGTGATAAACTGGATACTTTCACCTCATTGGACCTTTAAAAAGCCTCACTCTTTGCTTAAACTTGCATCTCACCTGTAGATTGAGGCCGTATCCCGTGCTCTGGGGTCACAAGTGCATTAAATATACCATGTGTGCATCAGCTGAAAACCTTGACTTCACAAAACACTACAATTAAGGTGAGAATTTCACGGTTACGCACAAGAATCTTACCACTGTTAAGCATAAAATGTTACAGTTTATTGATGTGTGTGTTTTATGTGCTTAATGATTACTCGACTGTTGACTGTGCAAAGAGCAAAGGTGCTTTGCTCTGAAACTGTACTTAAAGTGCAGCATCTGAACTAACCTGCACCTACAGTAGATTCAAAAAGAATATATGATTTAAATGAATTGTCTTGTTCATTTTCTTTTTGGCAGCTACTTTACTCTTGACCTGATTTAACAGCTTGCACAATGCAACCCTGCACAATATCCGTGCAACAAAGGCTACCTCGAAGAAAAGCAGAAACACAACATAAAAAATATTAACTCAAAAACAGCTGCACAAGTGAATCATACTAGATTTCAAAATGTTCTCAAAGATTACAACACATGTCAAACACAGGTCAAAGAACTCTAATAACTATTATTACTAGAAACCAAGGAAAGCAACCTGGCCTATAAATTCTGTGCACTTGCATTCACTCCTGAGAGGCTCACTCTTGTCAAAATACCAAATACATAGTGCAGTAGAATACAAATAAAGTAAAATTATCTACATCTGATGATGCCCCACCTCCTCCTTGCCACTGTCAGGAACTTTGCAGTAGACCTCTCCTGTGGATGGGTCGTAGGAGTCGATGTGATTCCGACAAGAGACAAACTTTCCTCCGATGTAGTTCTCCAGAACCAGGTAAGAGCGCTGCCCCAAGGCTTTTGCCATGACTGTCAGCTAAATTCTACAGAAATGCAAGAATAAAATGACAGCAGACTGGTGCAGCTAATGTCTCAATCTACTCAAATCCAGCTGCAAAGAGTGGTGGACCTGACCCTGCACTGATCCTCCCACTGTGCATTTCACAACAGTGGGAGCTAATTATTCTCCCAGGGCACAGCACTGTTAATAAATGGCTACTGAAAAGTGTTCATTAAGAAAAAAAATAATACTGTTTCCAAAGCAACTGTATAAACTGTACTTTACCACTGTTATAACAATCAGTGCAGTAGATGTGTAGTCAGTACTAAAAAGAAAAACAGACTTTATGAAGGTAAAGGTATGATAACTTTTGATGGTTTAGATCCATATAATGTAAAATAAAGTGGACTTCCACATTTCAAAAGTGCTTTGTTATTTTTGATGGATCTCCTTCTTCTTTTTTTTTTAGCATGCCCAGTATTGTGAGGTGTAACATGCACAAACTTGGAGTTTGCCATTACCTTAGCATGAAAGTAAAAATTAATTTTTGAGCATGGAAAGAGAAGTAGAAGTGCTCGTTAAAAAAAAAAAGGAAACATCTACAATTCCATAGCAACTGGGCACACAATCGGCTGATGAAGAACATGTGATATGATTGAAAGCTCCATAGCATCTACTAAATGGGCCTTGAGGGGAGATTGTTTTGCTTCAGCAAAAGGCAATCTGTTCCCTCTGCTTAAAGTCTTTTTCCATATATGTTTAAGATTAAACCTTTTAATGGCCCAAATAAGGGTTGGAGCCCATATCCTACCAATGAATTAGACATCAAAAGGCTAGCTCTCACTTTTTTTTTATGCTGTGCATTCCCATGAGACAAGGTCACAGTGGAAGGGCAAGGAAAGAGCTCACCTTTCTGTATCATGAGAACTCAACAGTAAGTTACACACGGTTCTCCATGAGACATACTGAAAGGTCTACGGTGCTTAAGTGCTTGTTTTAAGTTTGTGTACCCTTGGGTGACAACCGTGCGACTGTCGGTTTAAGAAAGTACTGATTCAGAAAGAGTGGCTTCTGACTATGAAGCCACAGTATTACTCATTCATTTACAGAGAAAGTGATTCATCGTTATGGTATGGAGCCACCAGACTTACAGATTCATCAACAGTTCTTTCTGTCCTCTTCCGCTTGGCTCTGCTAGAAACCACTACAGAGGAAGACTTTTAGGCTTTGTACTTTACATGTATTCCAAAGAAACGAACATAAAATCATGTACTGTGTATATATGTGACTGCATCATGCTCTTTTTTTTTATGTATTTCCATGGCAGAATACTACTTATCTTGCTGTGTTGTGTCTCAAGTACATAACTCATATACACATATAAATGCATGTGTGCATCTGTGTGTGGGGGACTGGAGTGAGGTGGTGACCCTGCATCTAACTGAACACTGCCATCCTGTGGCAGCAGGCAGACCTACACATCGTCTGCAAGCATTGTGGAAATTCAATGGAATATATCTGGAATCCCATCATTTTTTTTAAAGACTATTTTGCCTCCTTCCACATCATATAATTTTGCGATGTTTGTGACCGATGCCACAGAAGCTCAGGCAGCAACTAAGGCAGCTGTGCAAATGAGTCATATTAAGATGAATATCAATCAGTATCAGAGATAACGGAACCACAAAAACGGAGGTATATATCAGCCAGATAGTTGGTGGCTGGTTTCCTGATGCATCAAATCACAAAACCTGCCCAAATTCATGTCAGACACCTGGTTGCAAACACTTAAGTCAACATGTACAACATAGAAATTAAAAAAAGACAAGCATTAACAGACTGTAGTTACTGTGTTGTACTGGGTGCTGTTTTTTCAATTAAAATTTTTTTTGTCCACTCCTTGCCTAACAGACCTTTAGCCAACTTTCATGCAGACACACTTTTGCTGTGTTTGCATACAGGAACTAAAGAAGTTGCTTGTCTGACAACACCTACGTCACATTGTTATTCGTCACATCCGAAATGTTATCTAAGAAAAAGACCCCACCCAGGAAACCCTCAAGATCTCAAACACATTATCTGTTCATTATTCACATCTGTATCTGTCTCGATTCTTTTCAAAAACCTCTCTTTTCTACTTTGTTCTTTTGCTGTCTGTGCTGTCCGATAAAGGCAGAAAGTGTCTGTCATGAGATTCATTTCCTTTCACTGTTAATCTCTTTTAAACTCTTTCCCGTCTTTCTCGCCCAACTTTTACTGGAAAAAAAAAAAAATGTCCTTGGCTTTTGTGGTGCTTTCCACTCCAGCGGGAACAACCCCCATGTATGTCGCTGTCAAACTTGACGGGAAATGATCACCTCTACATTTTCCACTTCCTACTTACTTTTAGATACGTATTTTGACATTGAAAAACATTGCGTGCCGAGATTCTGCTGGCATTTAAGATTCTTGATTTCACAGGCAGCATGCCTTAAACCTGCCACCAGGCTTTCCACAGGTGGACGAAACTGCTGAAATCAAAATTCAAACCACATACTACAGATGTCATGTTCATTTCGCATCATCTTTCTTCACACCATCTTCACCAACATGTCTGATTTAACACATGGAGAAAAAGAAATACAGCTCCTTTGACCACCCGCCATTCAGCTAAGTCTTTCTTATTAAGAAAAAAAAGCCCTTCAAAAAGCACTGTGCTTTTTTCCTCTTAGAAGCATTTCAAGTAATCTTTAGTCAACATAAATGAGAATTTTGTCTCTTTCTCCAGATGGAGGACAAAGTTTTAGCTTCCCTTTTTTGTTCACAAACTACTCTACCTTGGTTAGAGTAAACATTTAATTATCTTTGTAGACCTTTTCCCCTTAGCTATGTAATTTGAGATGCAGACATATTTATGGTGAAAAATAATAAGCATTTTGCCCTCAACTCCCACATAACATTATATTCTCATATCCTTTCTGTCTAAACTTACAATTACGTACTTCAGGTCAGCAGTCTGTAAACTGGATGCTGACTCCTCATTCCTCATATTAGATTTTGCATACAGTGAAGGAGGTGGACTTGTTCTTTCACTCCTTAAATACAGCAGGAAGCAAATGTCATCCTTACACCACAGCTGATCTATCTGTGCTGGTTGCTACAGTACACCAGGTTTTTTAATCTTTCAGTCAAGATTCATGACCAGCCAACAGCTCCCTCAAGGAGAGTACAGTGAAATTAATCGCTGTGGAAATGTCAATGTTTATGGATAGTCCTCCAGAGTCTGATTATATAATTGATTTGGCTTGATCAAACAGATTTGAGAGCAGAAAGGTGAATGGTAAGAGAGATATGTGAAGTTTGGAGGGGGTTAGCTGAGTGCTCAACATCACTGCCCCACATGGTTGGTTATCTGTGCAGTTAGTGTTGATAGGAGCTGTCGAGTAAAAGCAGCTACTGCGCTGGGTGGAGAGATGGATGGATGAATGTGACGCTCTGAGTCCATGAGTGACTTTTCGTTGAGGAATTGCACTTTGTCTCTGGCTGCATGCAGGCTCCAGAGCGAGGCCTCACCGGCTCTGCAACGGTGGAAATGGGCCTTCATTCTTTGATCTGCGACGAGGAAAAAAAACAGAAGGAAATTTACTGAGGGCACTACATATAAAACATACTGTATATAGAGAAGAAATGTTGGTTTGTCTTTCTCCTAATGTTAGTTGCACTTTACCTCAGTGACAACCCCTGCAGCAATGGTGGAGCCGACGTATCGCAGCATGAAGCGACCCAGTTCCTTGTAGTCCTTGTACAGCTCTAATGACACAGGCCTCTGGGTCTGGATCTCCACGATGGCATTCATACCCTTACTCAAACACCTTAACAGGAACAACAACGTGGATTCTGTTTTATCTCTTACAGTTAGCAAGGAAGCAATATAAAAATAATATGGAAAAGTAGTAACAGCTCTTTGTGGTTTGATGAAGGTGATTATTCCATTTCACTATAATGATAATGATGATGAAAACTGCTGCTCTCACACCCCACCCCCCTAAAACTCACTTTGGTTTCTTCTTGAGCACTTCACCGCTGCTCTTGTGTAGGACACTGATCAGTTTCCTAATGGTGGCTGGCTCACTGACTGTCTGGTAATGCAGCAATACCTACACCGAGCACATGCACAGAAAAAGAAACATATCGCATATAATGAAATTGAAAGCTTATGCGTGCAGTTATCATGAAAAAGCCTCAGTCGTGCGAGTGTCAGAGCATGTTATGTGCCTGCACTCACTGGGAAGCCTTGTGTGATGGGGACCTCGATATTGAAGAGGAGGATTCGGGCTCTGAATCGAGTGCAGACTCGGATAGGCTCCTTAGGATCACAGAACACACAGCCCACACTGGAAAGAAGCAGTTATAGAAAAGAAAGTAATATAAACAAAAAATAATAATAAACAAATAAATCAAATCTAAGTAAAAGTAAAACACCGGATCACATCACCAGAAAAGGCTTATGAGAGCAAAACTGGTCTTACTGCTACTGCTACTACACCTCTCTATACTATAGAGGTGTCTTACACAGTAATCCCATGAGAGTAATGTTACGTAACCAGTAGCCACTACAAGGATAACTGCTATTTTCAAATTATAGTCATAGCATCCACACAGACATCTGCAACTGGTTATGACCAAAGCTGAACCAAAGTAGCAACCACAGCATGTCAAACAGTATCGTCATGACTTAATATTAAATGAATTACTTATTTATTTTTCTATTTTTTAATGAATACGCTGTCATTTGTCATATGTCACATGCTAACTTGATCTTGATGATATCCATGCCGGTGACAGTGAGGCTGACATGGTCTCCTGCTGCAGCCCAGTCCAGAGCCTCATCATGTAGGGTAATTCCTGCAGACCAAGACAGAAAGAGTATAAGCAACCCAGTTACCACAGGGTGGCAGTGTTTACCACTCACTCAAAAGTTACCTATTACCAAGATGCAGGTGTGCTTGTAGCTGATGTGAAAAAAAGCATAGCTTAGCCTTAGTTTAGCCTTAGTGTGTATTGTCCATCTTATTCAAGCAAAATGCTGTGTAGGCCACATAAAGATTAAAACTGAAGTACCAAAGTCAGCCACAGTGCCAAAATAGCAACGAAGACACACTAGTACGTACCTTTGACAGTGCAGGTTTCATTAGGAGGCATAGCCAGTATCCTGTCACCAGTCTGAATATAACCCGCCTCTATCTTCCCCGTAACACAGAAGCCTGAGCCCTGGTCTGGGAGGAGAGAACGGAACATCAGTAATCTCTTTAATTCAAAAAAGAGAAATGTCATTCCAGGGAAAGGGGCGAACAAAGATCGCAGACAGTGTGCAGGTGTGCATCGGTGACTTTACCTTTGAACACATCGGAGACGCACAGTCTGAAAGGTTTGTCTACAGACCTCTGAGGAGATTTGAAGGCATCTTTAGAAGAGAGGAAAAATACAGGAGACAAGAGAAGAGGAAGTAAACAATAAGTTCAGGAAAGGCTAGTAAATATTAAGAGAAATCTTGTGACCGGGGATTATTAGTCACTTTCACTGGTAGTGGATAAATGACGCTGTGGCCCTCTTACTGGCAGTCTGGATGATCAGCACTTAAATACCAGCACTGAAATACAGTATAGTATATGTGAAACTATAATTCATTTATTCTTATCTTCTTCAATCAATCAAAAAGTCAATTTGATGAATTATTCACTAAACATTAAAACTGATGTTTTGAGTATCACGCAGTATTTGAAAATCAGCTCATCAGACAAGCTTTTCACTGGTATGATTCAATTCTATTGGTCGATTTTTATTTTTTAAGTTCATTTAATTTTAATATTCAACACCAATATAGATGACTATAGATAAACTATTCTTACGTTTGTTCACACATTTGCAAGAGTCCCGTGATGAAAAAATGGCAGAAATGCGGCTTGTGCTTGTATATTTTTTACTTTTCTGAGGAGAAAACTGAGCCTAAGTGTCAAAAGGGAGCAAATGCTTTGGGCAGTTTGATCCCTGCCAGTGTACATTACCAATCTGCTCCAGCAGGCTGGGACCAGAGTACCAGGAGGTGAGCTGTGCAACTGAACTCCTGGTGGCGAGATTTTCTCCTGACAGGCCACTGGTGGGGATGTAGAAAACATCAGACTCCTGCAAAAACAGATAAGACACCAGTTTCAATCTTCTTAACTTGGAGATACTTCCTCTCAGGCAACATATATAACAACTGACACTGATAAAGAGGTCAATATCGGAAGAGATCAAGATGTCGAGTGACTTAGTGCCAACTCACCTTGAATCCTGCCTGCTTGAGAAAATGTCCAAGTTTGGAGGTGATTTCTTGGAAACGCTCTTGTTGCCAGTTCACCTGATTTATGTACACATATAAAAGGGAAAAGGAAAAATACACAAACAGAAAGTTTCCCCTTCAGCGCGGCTTTGAAATGGAAATGTGTCAGCAACATGCCAGTGATTATGGGAAACAAAAACACAAAACTACAATCTCACGCACACAGTTCCCTAACATCCCCTTCTCTCTTGACAAACATTTTATGAACTTTGAGAAAACAAATGATGTAGTAGTGTTTGCCTTATTACTGAATACAGAAATTCTGCTCCTTGACTTGATTTCATCAGTGAACTCCATTGCTCTTAAGGCTCTGCACTTTCAGTTTCTATAACGTTTCACCACTTTTTTGAAAATCAACAAGCTGTTCCCAAATGACTTTCTGTTATATGGCCCCACAGATCCAGAATTCCTACACATTAGTGAAAATGAAACCCGCCTTCACTAACTTGCAAGAATAATATTGTTTGTATCTGCGGTGCCACAATATTTTTGGTCAAATTACCCACACTGTGCATCTGCTGTGTTAGCGAAAGGAAAGTCATCCCCACTGTGTGTCAGTAACGTGTAGCAGGTCTGACCTGGTCCATCTTGTTGACAGCCACAGCCAGCTGAGTGACGCCCAGCGAACGCACCAGCAGGGCATGCTCTCTGGTCTGTCCGCCCGCCTCGAAGCCCGCCTCAAACTCTCCTCTGCTGGCATCCACCACGAGCACCGCCACATCGGCCTGGAGACAGAACCGAGGGAAAAGATAAGACCCACATGCATCCATATCTGCTGAGGCGGGTGT
Source organism: Lates japonicus (assembly GCA_033238685.1). NCBI lineage: Eukaryota > Metazoa > Chordata > Actinopteri > Centropomidae > Lates > Lates japonicus. The sequence goes on along the minus strand of BRZM01000038.1, from coordinate 6,142,975 downwards.
GAGCATCAGTCACACACACAAACACAGCGCAGTAGTCGACTTCACAAGGCGTAAGAGCAATGTCTGTAATGTTAATGTTCCAATAAAATTCATAAGTTTATGGGAAAAACCGTGCATTAAACTTAAGTGAGATTTTTAATAACAAAATATGATTTTTAAACATTTAATACATGAATTAATTTCTTGAACGAATGCTTTATTTTCTAATCACAGGCTGAGAAATATCCTGTTAACTTTCAGACTACGTGTCTGACTGCCACCTTAATTTGCTTAAAACAGAAACCCCTTAGTCACTCCACGAAGGGGCTGAACGTGATGACAGTCATATGGCAAGAAGAGAAATTACATTAGTGGCCCAGAAGAGAGACAGATGAGCACACCCATGCCGGCAAAAACACCTTCTGACACCAACACCCAAAACCACAGGAGTTATTTCAAATCTTGCTGACGGGTGTGGCAGGCTGATGGTACACTGAAGGACGAAAAGGATGTTAATCAGACGGAGGTTTGCAAAGTTAGAGATGTCACCTTGAGCAGCAGTTAAGATCAACTCAGGTGGTTGGGTCTTAATATTTTGGGTAGTAATTATAGACATTGGAAGGGGGCACAAAAATCTATATCATGAAATATATAATATATATAATATTGTCTGACATATCTAGTACCTGACATGCCAGATATTTAATTTGCTGGATTTGCCAAAAAGTAAAAGGCATTCATTTTTTAATTTTGTGACCCAAAATAAGCAGAGCAAATACCAACTTCCAACCACTCTTAGTGGACATTTCTATCACTGAGTCTGATCTTTGTGAACAGACTTCCACATAATATACCTGTGCAGCTCCCGTAATCATGTTGGGGATGAAGTCTTTGTGTCCAGGTGCATCCATTAGGGTCACTACCTTAGAGCTGGTCTCAAACTTGGTCATGCCCACATCCATTGTCACACCTCTGGAGAAAACACAGATTTGTATTTTTTTAATAACTATTTGGAGCAGTTGGGGGGGGGGATCCTATGCAATATGAACTGTGTGGTAAAACTATGTGTGGAAATACTGTAAATAAAACTATCTCCTAGCTTGACTGCCCTGCAAGAGGATGTGATTTAAAAACCTCGGTCAATTTCAGTTCAAGAGCAACGTCTACTAGTGGGCGAGGCTCTCAAGTCAGACGCTGTATTACGCATTCGCTTCAGAAGTTACTGATAAGTGAATATGGATTCCCACCCGAGTCACTTTCTGTTTCTGGCATATTTCGCTTCCGTTTCGTTCTGGTAACAACAACAAAGAGGGGGCAAACAGGGACATATTTTCAACAATAATATATTTTCTGTGTCAAAAAGGTGTACAGGTATTAATCAGCAAAACATGTCCCAGCTAGTGTGGGAGACATTTGGCAAGCGATTTCTTTCCAGATCACATCCTCAGCAAGATTATGTTGATTTTCCATTGTTAGTGCGGTTATACCAGTAACTGGACAAAATGTTTGACTCTCAAGATTTTTAATATGTAAGCACACGGCAGGAAGAGAGGCTTTGGTAAGCATCTACACTTCACAAATGTCCCTGACCATCTGCAACCGGGGGTAGCGGGTGCGGGCTCGTGTCCATGCATATATTCTTTTGTGTGTGTCCGTAGCTTCATGCTCCTACCTGTCCCTCTCCTCGCCAGTTTCATCCAGGACCCAAGCATAGGCAAAGGAGGCCTTGCCCGCCTTCTTGGACTCCTGCTCGTACTTGTGCATGGTACGTTTGTTGACATTGCCCAGCAGATAAAGCAGGTGGCCCATCAGTGTGCTTTTACCTGCATCCACGTGACCTGCGGAGAAGGAGGGAATAATTAAGGATGTAAAAGGAAAGGAAATGACAGAGGAAAAAGGGGGCTCAGAGGGGAGGGGGAAGACACTGCGGGGTGGGAAGAGGACAGGCTGACACAGACAGGAAGACTGTCGCAAGAGTGATAAGACAGGTAGGGGGGAAGAGAGAACATAAGCCACAGATGGGAGAAGGACAGAAGCGGCATTGCGCAAGTGGAGGGAGGCAGACAGAAATGGGAACAAGGATTGAGGGTGAGGGGGGGGGAAGGGAGAGGGCCGTGGTAAAACGAAAGGTTTCGCACGCTGTGGGAAACTAGAATCATCTGCACTCTTGAAACTACCAAGTCACTTTTTCTGGTGTAACTGAGAATGAGAAAATATGATTGAGCAACTGTGCTGGTCTGCAGTTCGACTCATTTGCTACTATTAAGCTCAGGCATATTCACACCAAACAAGGGCACGAAAGAGGGAGATTCTAAATGATTCACTGATCAGCATGACACTTAAATATCTGTACATGGTGTAATTTGCATGAGGAACCTGCAGTGTGCATTCACCATTCTGTATGTTAACTGTCAACCAATGTGTGCCTTTTTGTGCAGAATTTTCTTTTGTATTGTGCTAATCCCTTAATGTGCTAACAACTGAAATAAAGTTTTACATTACAAGTGGATTTTGCGGTGGTTAATAAGCAGCCCTGTGTAGCTTCTTCCTACCTATAACCACCAAATTTAGCAGAGGTTTGCCCCCCTGTCTCTTCTCTAGCTCAGCCTTGATGTTGATGGCTTGCCGGGACTTCCCGGAGGAGCGGCCTGGAGTGGGAGCCGCGGAAGGCTCGTCTCCATTTGACCCTTTGGATGGGGTCTCGGGACGTTTTGAGGTGGTCTCTGCGGCGGGTGTTACGGTGGCATTTTCAGGACTGGCCCCACGGCGGACTGAAGCAGCGACGACGCCGTTCTCCCCTGTGCTGAGGAGACAATGTGGACGAGTTTGATCACAACTTTTTTGTGAAATAGATGATAATTATACCAGCAAACGCATTTGAAAATCATTAGCAGCACTGATGTATTCCTTAACAATAGAGATGCTTATCTACACTACACCCACTCAGGTTTCACTTTAATTCAACCAAATTCTAACAGATTCAGTGTTTGTGTTCAGTATTTTATGTTTTGTGGGGACAATGCATGTTTGAGTGCAAAGGTGTTAAATACCTGGGAACATCAAAGCCCATGGTCTGCTTCTTGCCAGAGACTGTCATGCGAGCCACTTTGGGCACCACTTCGGAGTCCAGTTTATTGTGAGATGCATCTCTGCTTTTTGCTAAAGAGAAGAGAGGAACAAAATGTACACTTGCTCGCAAACAAAGACAGTCATGACTCACTGTGGCCTCCGACAAAGGGGAGCATATTGCTTTTTTTCCCTATTTAAAAATGCATAAAAGTAACTTTCAACACAGTTTCATATGTTTTGAAAGACAGTCTGTATTAGCTCCCTCAACCAGGATAAGATTGAAAGGTTTCTCTGTACACACAAGAAAATATTTAACACATTTGTCAGGCTGTCCAGAACTACTGTATATAAGAATCTGCAGATGTAACAGTTCACACTTTCAGTAATCAGTTCATGGTTGGGAGCAGCAGATTAAGTGTGAGTCTAAACACAAGATTTGATCTTTTCCTTTTAGAATGACTAACACTGCCTGCATCTGCGACATAGCAACAGAAAATACTTGGAAGCATAGAACACAAACCGCTTATTCAGCAATGTACAGCACTAACTGTGGTGTTAAGACATCCAATGGATATTACTACAGTGTACTTCTTATGACTACTTTCCTGGTTATAGTTGCCACTTACTGGCACAAAAAGCATATATTCTTATGTGTGAGCATGTGATGCAATCAGTTGCACTCTCATATTCTGCAGCAGTGAGACTTGTTGAGGTCATTGCTTTGTCATCCCAGTCCCAAATGGCCACCAGTTCTAGTCAAATCAACCTACTACTGATTCATTTAGACTGGGCTGCACAGCCAACCCTACTGCACAACTGTGTGCGTCTGTGTGCATGTGTGTGGCAGTGTCATCCTGGTTCAGAAAGGGTTAATTTCAGAAGTGGCCGTTGCCTCCCGTCTCCACGTAAATAGAGCAGTGTGACACAGCGTTTCACAGAATGAATCTTTTGAAAAAGGTGTCACCTCAGCAAAGTGCAGGGCTGGAGGTGAATGTGTGTATCGTCACGCACAGTTAATTAAAACCAAATTGCATACATTGGCACTACAGGACCTGCACGACGTACAAACTCCCCCAAAAATGGTTGATCTGTTACAAATTTAACAGATCATGGTCATGAAATGAAATCAGTTGGCACATCAATGTCAGTTCTTCTTTCATATTTTTAATGTGTGAAAACAGAACAAACTCTCACACACTCCTGATTGATTATAACTGCAACAGTTCAGTCCCAGAATCTTTATCTAACAAGAAAAATGCTGCCTAGGAGTTTGTTCCCTTTTTACATTTGTCATCTAAGATTTGTTAATGCATACAAAAAATATTTTACTTAATCTTACAGCCTTATGCATGCATTAAATACATTAAACTGATCCCTTCTGTGCGCCCCAGTATGTTTCATGCAGTTTATTCATCATAAAAAATACCCTGAGGGAAAATGAGTGGAAAAGAGGTGTCATTCAACAGAATTATTAATGGACTTTCTCTAACCAAGCATTCGCCGAATGACTGGCTCTGCATTACAGAAAAAAGTCCCTCTCATTCTGAAACACTGATACATAAGCTAGGCAGCTCACAGCACTTTGAAGAGGTTTTTTTTCTTCATAAAGTAATGGTATTTGCATGCTGTTTATTTCCACACACTGATCCACATCTGTTCTAATGGTAGAAAAAGGGAAGAACCAGTGCAGATATTCTTATTAAAAACCAAAAAAACAAAACAAGGTTACAGTTTATAAAATCTGCCAGCTGCACATAAGACATGATGGATAAATCTATGTCTACAAAGAAAGCTGTGAAAACTACCCACATTTTGTAATAGATGGACCCACTTAAATACAGTCACAACTCCATCGTCTAATACCATCATCATCACTGAACACTGCCTCATCACGGTGTTTTCTGACAGTGTTATCTGTCCTGCAGTAAGCAGCAACATGAGATGGAAACAAAAAAACTCTCTGGGGAATTTCGGTTCTTCCTGCAGCTGGGGGCTTTTCTTGTCCCTACCACTGTGACATGTAGGTTTCAACCACCTGTGTCGAACAGGACATCAGCCGACAGTTTGCCATTCACTTATATGGCACATCAGCTGTGAGGCAAATGATCTCTTTAGATTAAGTAACATTCTAAGGCAGTTAAGATCGACTACTCTGTATCTCAAGTGATAAACCACCCAATTTCTAACTGCCACAACACTGTAATACCTTTGTAGACAACTGACTTGCCAGATAAATTTTTTTTTTTTTTTGCTAGCCTAGGGGCAGCATTAACAAGGGTAACAACCTGAGAACAACCACACAGAGCAATCAGGCTCTGAGGCTCGGAGCAGGATCTGTGTGCACTGTTTAGACTGGCAGGTAAACAGTTGGTGTCCTTCCATCCAGGATTTCTCTGGTGTAGGGGACCCTTGCAGTGACTAAGCGTGAGTGAATCATCTATACGCCTTGGCCCGAGGGCTCAACTGAGCACAGGATAAGAGGAGTCCGCCCAGGATATGCAAATATCAACCCTCTTTCCCCCTCCCGTCCAAATACGCACAAGTGTGTAGGCAAAAGTAAAATAACAAGGGCTCCGATGGAGAGATTAGGTAATCGGGTGACTGACAGCCTCCCAGGGCATGGTGGCCGTGCAAGGAAGAGTAAAGAGAGAGTGGTGAGGCTGAGGGACAGAAAGAAATCTGTACAGGTGATATATCATTATATTCTATTCACTATATTAGGTGTTCTGTTAGGACTTTTAATGATTTTGAGGGTCCCTACCACTTGAGGCCGCTAAAGCCTGCGAAAGTCGACTTAACATCACAGTCTAAACGTGGGGGAAATGTGGGGGGAAGAAAGGGGAAAAACATTTTGATTGCTTCAAGAATTGTATCTGAGTCGGAGCCAGTATGACTGTGATAAAGTTGTCTCTCTCTCAGATTAGTTTTGCCTTGCTCTGACTGTTAACTTCAGGCACAGTAAACTCATATATCCTACATTCTGGCACTTCCTCGCACAGTGTTGCTCTAAATGAACAGATGTACCAGCATACCAATATAGAAGTTAGGCTTCATTCACATTTGAAAAATCAAGAAGATATGAATGAAAATGACTATAAAGGAAATGAGAGTGCTGGCTGAGGAAAAAGCTCTCAGTAGGACCCATCTGACCACTTTCAGGTTGAGTCACTAAGACACACACACACACAGTCAGTACCACCAGCTAACATTTCATAAGATACATCTCTTCATTCTCTACAACAACCTACTCAGTAGACAAACTTGAGTCATCTCCACTACCTGAGAACTCTCACCTACTGTTGTGTTTACAGACACGACAAGATTTCAAAACAGAACTGCATTGAGAATAATGTCTCTCACATACAGCACAATAACCCATCAACGTCAAGACACGTTTGGATTTACATTACACAAAATAATTAAACAAATGAGAGTGACAGACATGACTACACATCCAGAGTTTCCAAAGAGGCAAGAGACAGGGTATGAAGGCAAAAGACTCCACCATACATATTAATAAATATGAAGTTTGAGCTATCAAACAAAGCTGGCTGTATTGCAGAGCCTCAAGACAGCTTTATCAACCATTTAACTACATTCCCCATAAGGTACAGTGATCATACTGTGAGGCAGATTTTTGTAACTCAACTGAAATACTTATGACGACAGGAGAGATGAATACCTGCTCATGGATAGCACGCCTGAAAGATCAGTCCTATTAAAATCTCAATTTTGAGTCATACCTGTATGTAATCTCATTCCTGTAATGACATGTGACAATGACTCAGCTGCAGGAATAATATCAGAACATCCTTGAGTGCCCAGAGGATCTTACCCTTGAGACTTCAGAGGAGAACAATAGACAGCATCAGTCTCCTTTACTTACAGAGGAAAGCTGTACTGTGATAAATATTAAGTTATGAAAATCAACTAGGACTCACGAGAATTTTGTTGTAATTGTTGACAACAGCATTTAAGACAAGCAGTTGGATATTACCTTGTGCCCTTAGTGTTGTGTTATGTGTTAGGATCATATTGTCTGTGTTGATGTGGATGCAATAAATATATTTAATAAAACGTTTCCCTACAAATCATGGGAGAAAAATGTAATAATAAGTTATTTCATACAGAGTTGTGTGACAAAGACAAATCTACACTGGAGTGGCTTCAGAATAAGACTTCTGAAATCTGACAATGTGTCAAAAACAATTTGCATTTGCAACCTAAGGATCTACACTTTTCACGTTTCATTCTATTTAGGCAATTTATAGTACATAAAAATATCCAAATTAAAACTAAAAATGTTGTGGGTTTTTTTCCCTACAGATCCCACAATTCATTGCTTAGCCTTTGCTAGATGTGCATGTTAACATTATGCATCATAACCTGCAAGTGGTGGTGCACAGTGAAAATTATTCAGAAAGTGACCAAGATTTACCATTTGTTTAACTGTGACCTACTACTACATCTTGAGTTTGCACCACATAGGGGAAAATGAATGAGTGAACAAGAAAGTGATCTGGAGCACAGACCTAGAAGGACCCAGTAAAAATATGACACACAGCCACAGTTAACCAAGGTGCCTCTACAAAGTGGCTCATGGTTTAATAACCGACTAAATAAGATATTCTGCTTTTGTTTGTTAATTTGCACAACATATTATTGCTGTCACACTTCAAGTTACAGCTTTTTCCATTAAATAAAGAGCTATATGTCTCTCTTAGCTTTTTTTCCTGTAAACAGACTGCACCACAACAAAGCAGTCATACTGAAGCCATTTATGTCCACATTCACCCACTTTCTTTTGACCACTTGCTGTGAGTAAAATGGTATTTTCCAGTGTTGGCACCTCATCACAACAAAACAATGTTTGTGCAACATGTACGCCTTGCAGAAATGCAGAGCCTGTGAAGACACAAAATGATTTGATCTGTCAAAGCCTCTGACAAAGCTGTGAAAGTTGAGAGACATGATCAGATTTTTCCTACGTAGGTGGTGTAAAAGAGACACACAGAGTAAGATGATCGGCTGCTGTGCCGAGCCGATGTGTGCTTGGGGTGACATTTTCTCCAAGAGTGCAGCTTCCTGCTCAAACCCACACACTGGCTCGCCTTAAGAGAAAAGGACAAAACAGTTTCTGGACCACTTGTTAATAGGTGGTGTAACCATTTCTAGATTTAACCAGTGCAAAATCGGAAAAAAACTGCAGATCATATCTTTATTCTCAGAGCAGACTACAACATCGCTAATACGCCAAATTATTTCCAAACACAATAAAACTTCCAGGACTACACTGAGAAACCTGTTTTACTTCTAATGTTTGACTTGTCATTATTACCACTATCTGCCCTTCATTATCTATCATTTCCCCTCAGGCTCTCCAGTCTATGTTTGACACCCTGAGGGTCCACATCACTCACCTTTCTGCACCTGTAAAGTGTTTACACGCACCTCACCCAAACCTCTTCATTCAAAAAGTGTGACTCAACCGTAAGAAAAAGTCTGACTTTAGCTCTTTTCCTCCTCTCCTGCCACAGTACAGACCAGTGTCCTGACGACGACAGCGAGAGGACCACCAGTTTTTAGGGTTAACAATACAACAGGGCCCCTGACAGTTGTTGCTGTTAGTGCGCAATGTTATCAGTGAGCCTTGAAGCAATCCTTGTTCAATCTTCAATCTATAAACATTCACCTTTTTAAGACCAGGATTCTCCATTCAAACCAATACCAATGACTCACACTAATAATGTGAGATGACTAAAACTTTGGCCTGGCCTAAAAAGTGCAAACACTGCACCAGATACATAATGCAGTTTTCTTCCTTACAAATTTCTCTTTGAAACTTTGAAAATAGACATGCCCTCTACTCAACCCCTAGATAATTTTACACTGATGCCAGCTCCTCCATCCTTAAATACAGACTTATTCTGAATGAACAGGTATCACACATATTCTGTACATATACATATATTAGAGTGTAACAAGTAAGGAATACAGTGCTGATTTGACTGGTTATGTAGAGTCTATTAGACAAAAAACTGTATGTTTTTATACCCAGATACACAAAAACACACCCACACAAAACCAGAGGGACACGCCCAGACACAGGCGCACTCAGAGTACATAAATTCAGTCATCTTTATTTCAAAATTAACAAATTAACCTCTGGCAGCATGTGATGACACACCCAGTGTAAATCAAACCCATCTGTACATCGTAACATTAAAAGCTTGTAAGAGCAAGGGGAAAAAAAAACCTTTACCTCAGGTCTAAAGGCATTCACTTTGACTTATTCAGTACACTCTTTATTCACAGTGCTTGCATTCATATTTAACTCATTTTGTCAATATTAAACAATAAAAAGTGTTCACTTGTCTGTGCATGTGTGTGTGTGTGTATGCACGTGCATGTGTGTATGTGTGTGCGCGTGTTTTCGCTCTCTCATGGGAAAATCTCCAGGTGTCCTCTAAACCAAGAAGTCAACCCCATGATCTCAAACACAGGCAGCAGCAAACCAGTACAATGGTTAACTGATCCATATTCCAATAGCTGCAGCACACCTGCAAACAAAAAAAATCAACCTCTTTTTCTCTTTTGAGGGTTCATGCAGCTCAAAGCTGGAAGAAAGGAGGCCATGCCAAAAGAGATACACTTTCCCTGGCTAAGATTATACTTTACTGTCATATACAAAAATTAAAAAGCCAATGGCCACCTAAGCATACAAAAATAAGACTCAATGTTTAAAATATAGAAAAAATGTGTAACTACAGTAAATGAGGGAAGAATCTTTTTAAAAATTCTTAAAATCGTTTGAAAGATAGCTGCGATTCATTTCAAGCTGCCAGAGTGTTTCTGAGTAGTTCATGTTTTCATCCTGTTTGACATTATTGTTCTATATGTAGTAGCAACATAACAATAACTTTGCCTTGATAAGGAAAAGCATAAATGCTATAGTAATACTGTTTCTAGCAGATTTTTTTTTAGCAGTGATCAGCAGCGAGTACGTCACTGTGTCGTACTATTGGTCCCAGTTTCTTCACATGACTGATTGTGGGACACCGTAGTTTAAAAAAAACTCAAAAGGACTGAGGACCCTGAGTGCTACATCACTTTTGAGTTAAGTTCAGTTGGTGGAGCAAAAGCCACCAGAAGGATCTGAGGTTCTCATCCCAAGTGAGTCAATTTAGCACCAACCCCAATGCAACTGAATTAAGTGCTTTTTATTCCATCTTGTCTACCTGGTGAAAGCTTTTCGCTGATTGGCACGGACGATGTCGTCAGGCGACGGTGTGTCGAAGCGGAACGGTACAATTGGTGAAAGTGGGGTGAGCTGCTCTTTGGATTTGTCCTGGGATTTACAGAGGAAGGCCTGGTAACCACTTCCTGCCCTCTGACCTCTTATTTTTCTCTTATCCTTCAATGCGTTCCTCGTCCTCTTCTGCTCTCTGCTCTGAGTTGACAAAGTAACCGCAAATACTGAAGGCGCTGCAAAAACAGAAGAATCCAGCCCCAGGACAAGTGGAGCTGGAGAGGACGGCGAGGGGAGGTTGTTGTCGAAGTGACGAGGGCCAGCTCCATGTGACTGGGCCATGAGTGCGCTCAGATCAATAGTCGGGCCCGGCTTGGGAGGCCTGGAGTGTTGGTGGTATGGTTTGCGGTCGAGCTTACGCTTGGTGCCACCCTCTGAAGTACTTTCTGCCAACACACCCGCCCTCTCTGGTTTTGCTGGTGAGAGGAGCGAGGCGAGGGAGTACTGTGACCCATATATGGTGGTTGAGGTTTCGTCTTTGTATTCAGAAGCCAAATGTGACAAAGAGAGCAGATCAGAGAGGCCAGGTGGTTGTTTCAGTGCATTTGCAAGAGATTCAGTGCTGATGGGTTGAGGGGAAGCTAAGGAACTCTTGTTTTGATGCTGCAAGGCTAGCTGTGACAGTGAGACAGACCCACCCAGGCATGTAGGAGTTACGTAGGTTGGTTTAGAAAATGTGACCGTGCTTGTCAGTCGGGCACCGCTCTGCGACTGATTGTGTGCGCTCCTGTTTTGATGCTGCGAAGCTAGCTCAGACAGTGAGAGAGTTTGTACTGGTGCAGCTGTACCCTGACACTTTACAGAAACCATGCTACCATGGGGAGCAGGGAAAGAGTTACTGATAGTTGGGCTGTGGTTTGAGTGCTCCTGGATCAAATCAGCCAATGATGGGCTTCCCTTAGGATCAGCCATTGTGGCTTTGCTTCCAGGCCCAACTCCTACTGAGAGCGGATTGCTCTTGAGGACAGAGCTGAGACTGCCGAACCCAGGAGGGGCAGCTAGAGCAGAGCTTGCAGTTGTTAGTTTAGGGTTGCCTAGTGACAGACTACTGAGTGAATTTGAAAGGAGGGAGGGAGCTGTGCTATTAGATGCTGAAGACATATTTAAAGACGCTAGCGTTCCCAATGAAAGACTATTCGGATTAGACGTAATGGACGGAGGTGAATTAGGACTCATGGTGAGAGCACTTAATGAGGGAACACCCAAACATAGACCTGTGTCTACTACTACTGTCCCCTTACTCTTCTGCTCGTGCTCAGACATGAGCTGTGCCAGACTGCTGACACCTGAACTGACATTTCGATGGATGACATTCTGATTTTCAGAGCTGCTAACCACTACTTCGGCTTTATGTTGAGATAATATGTCATGCAAGTTTGATGCATTTGCTGGTACATGTGGTTTTATATGTTTGCACCCATCGGACCGGGGCTTTTGTGCCTCAGATGTAATGTCTGTGTGAGAAGCAAACAAGCAGGCTCCTTACCTTACGAAAGCCAATTGCAGGTGTCGAAGAGGAGAGACGGGGGCCAGATGAATCATACCATCAACGTGAAGGGGGGAAAAAAACAAAAAGAAAGAAGGCACTTTGTTAAACATTTGCACTTGCACGATTTAAATGTGTCATCCCACACATTTGTGAGAAATGTACTGTGACTGTCACACTTTCATGTACACAATACTAATGAATATTATCTACAACAATCTGTGGTTCAAGTATCCCCTGATGAACCTACAGGTATTAAGTGAAAAATATTGTGATCCAGTATCAGATTTCACCAAGCTTTATCTCAATTATTATTCAGTCTATTGTGCAACAGTTGAGCTCTTGTTCTTCTCTGAATCATCTTTTATAACAATATTTTAAGTTGCCTCATCACAACTCATAACTCCTGCTATGTGGGCCATCTTCACTCCTCACAGTTACAATATGTTATAATAGCTATAATAGCTTCCTTCTTTGTATTTATACACTATTCTTCACTGGACTGGAAAGCTTGCAGATTTTGTCAGACTATGAGTTACAACTATTAATTACTTGACTTATACCTATTTCTTAATCTTACCATTATTATTATCATTATTATTGATATCCTTAATTAAATGATCATGAGCACTATGTGTAATGTGATGCTTAAAAACATTTGACTGAAAACTTCTGTCTATACTTAATGAAATGCTATCGATTGATGAACAGGTGATACAAATAAGCAAGGCCTTATTTATGCACCATTAAGTACTAGTTTGTACTCATGAAATCAGTTACTTAAGTCTTATTCCGTCATAAGGAAATTAGATCTGTCAGCAGACATATGACATGGATAAACACTTTTTTAGATCCTGTGCTGTGTCTGGGAAATAACAGGAGAAAATATTGAAACAACCATTCTCTAATATATAATGACTGTAGACCAGTCAACAACAACTTCTGACTAATTAACTAATCAACTTTTGATCTGCTCCAGGCGTACCTTTTTCAGCCACGGCCTCTGGTTTGATTCTTTGTGGAAGGGGTGCTTGCTCCAGGCTAACTCTCGCTACTGGAGCTGTCTCTTCATTGGCACTCCGTTTAACTGGGGCTGTTTTAGTGTCTTCAGACAGGACTGCATCTAGTGCCCTCTGTGGATCAAATCCATATCTTATGGCTGCTTGGCTCAGGACTGAGTCTGGTACTGCATCTCCCAGCACTGCTCGCATATGGTCCAGACAAGAATACAGCTTGGCTACAACAGACAGGTTAGTCACAGACATTATATTCCTCCAGAAACATATAACGGATCAAGCAAGAAAAACAATATGTAAAAATAAAATTATGCATAAAACGGTCTTCAATTTGCACATTTTTAAACACAAAAATCGAATGCAAAGGTCAGACGATTTGCTATACCTTGATCAAGAGGGTCAAGGTTGTGGCTGATGGTAGGGGACATGGGAACATCTTCATCTTCATATTCTTCCTCTTCTAAAGGCTCCTCCTTTGGTGCTTGCCTCTCTTGACGCGAGTAGATGAACTGATTTGCTGGATAAACCGAAAACATCTTTACTTATTGGCCAAACTCTGAGCTGTGATGCTATATGGAGTAGGTTGTCATTTGATCTCATCACCCTTTTTTTTTAACACATAAAAATGTAACTTAAAAAGTTTAGATTCTTTATATGAATGTGTTGCACATAGATATTGTTTTCTTTAAGTTGGAGGAAAAAAAACAAAATTCTGGTGTATTGTGCATTACTGTTGGTTGATTATGAGTGAGCATACATGCTTGTTGATGTAACTTTAAATTGTCACATTGCAATTAGGGTGGAAAACATCTGTTCACCATGAACCCTGCATTTGCCAATACCAATACCAACCTGTTGCTGGTGATATACAGCAGTAGTCATCATCCACAGACTGTCCATACATGTCATCATCTTCAAAGTCTAGAAACAAATATACCAGAGGATCAAATGTGCTCTTTTCCTTTGCTTGACACAAACATTTACATGTACAAAATGCAGTAGTAGTAAAGAGAACTGAGTCCTTTGTGACAGCTGTCATTTCGCCTTGTCAGCAGCTTTGCAGAATGCATAACAAACAGTAAATGGGGAGCCAGCGTGATTTTCTATAATAATTCAACTGTAGGTTTGAGAAATTGGGAGGCTTAATAAAACAGATAAGAACCGGGGCTGCCTATATACCCAGCAATTAATCTGAATCTTCGAATATTCTTACCAAAACACTGGAATGTTAGCAAGCTAGCTATGTCGCTGTAGTTAACTTTGGTAAACACAAACGTTAACTAAAATGTAAACTTGTTTTAGATATAATACATCAAGAGTTAACATTATAATGTTGGCACACATGCCTGGATATATACGTAGATTCTGGGATTAAAGTCAAATTTATCTTGTGCCAAGTGACACGACAGCAACGTTATCTTGCCAGCTAAGCTAGCTAGCGCTAGCTGCTAGGGCTACATTCAATAACAGTGAAGTTTAGCTTAGCGGCTAACGAGTTTAGCGAATTGAGGCCTTGCCATGATGTTTAAACAATGACTAACACCTAGTTAATGTTATCTACCTTCATCGTAGTTGTAACCTCGGACATTTCTGTGCCGAGACATTTTGCTTATGTGTCGTCACTCGCCCCCAGCGAAAATGTTTTTCGGCTCACAGACTGTTGTGGCATGTGTCTCACTGCCTGGCTGCCATTGCTGCTGCTGCCGCTGCGTGTGAAGTTACGGCAGCAGGCAGGTCAGATTTGATCCCGCAACTTCAGAAATTCATACATCACATCGAAGTTTTTTAAAAGTCTTTCTTAATGCCACATTAATGTTTTTTGCTTGGTGGTCAACAATGTAATCAATAAAAGAAATTTTTAAAACTATAAATACAAGTTTTTTTTCTCTCGCTGACGTAACTTCCTGTTGCAGTTCCACCAATGCGGCCTGGGATGAGATTTCTCAAACAAGGTTCACGATTTGCACGCTGTCTAACACAAAGAAACTGACTCCCAGGCGGTGTTTGCAGAGCTGATAATTACAAGCACTTTAACAGATATGAAGTATTTCGGAATGAGTAGTGGGGGAATTAAATTTGGACAAAAATATTCCGTGTAATTTAATCCAAAATTGCCAGAGCTCAGGAAGAGATTAGAGTTTTCCTAGTATAGAGCAGAGTGGAGATCTAATGACTGGGGTCACTGAGGTCTCAATTAAAGGAACATTAAAAGGGTTAATACCTGAGTTTGTCTTTTGCCCTATTCTTGAAAACACAGTGTGTCTCGTGAGGATGATGATAATAAAGGTTAAAACGCTTAATATTTACATTAGTGATTATGTGTTATTATTGTGAAAGAGGAGGCACAATACCACAGATGAACAATGACAGAGTGATCAAGAGCTTTCTACCTTTCTGCACTAAACTAATTTCATTTTAAGAGGTCATAAGCAGTGCACTGAAAGAACATGAGAGTGTGTGCCTGCATGAAACGTAGGGCTTACAATCCCACCTGTGATCTTGGGGTGTGAATACTAAACCATTTTTGTCAAAGGTTATGCCCTATGGTTAGAGACCTGCCCATCTGAGCCCACACTCTACACCTTGCACAAACACGAATGACATCATTTTTTCCTACTATCTTTGCACCACAAGAAACCTATAACCTATCTACCACAAAGGGGAAAGAAATAAGCTGTGTGCACTTGTGCATTTTACAAGCCTGTGTATGCACTTGTTTTTCTCAGAATGAGTCTTTGCACATACATGCACTTTATAGTCACAAATGTGCAGCAGGTGGGCGGGCGTGGTTTTTGATACTCTTGTCCTGATCTCATCTATGGTAGCCTGTGTACCAGTGAAAGAGAAGAAGGAAATGTCAGACAATAATTCGATACCAGTGATGCAGGTGAAGTAGCATACCTGCACATCTGCACAGTGCGAAATGAAATATGAGGTTTGGCGTGTCTCAATCAAAAAATAGAGCAGAATAAAGAAAAAGATGTCTGCTTAGTAATTGTAAAGACCTTTTCACAATGAATGGCTCATATTGCAACTGGCAGTTTGACAAAGAGCAGCTTGAATCAACAGAAGTTAGTAAGAACGGAGGGGAATCATTCATACCAGGGAGGGACTTTAGCCGAGGAGTTTATTATTTATCGTGCCCAGAGTTTTACCTCTGTTAAGAGTGTGAGTGTGCCGCGTGCGCGCGTGTCTCTATGTGGAGGTTTCTCTAAAATTCACTCTCCTGCGTTTTGAAGTCTTAGTTAACATCTACATGTCAAAATAAACAACTGCACAAGCACACATGGAATACATGCATTCAGACACAAGCATGCCTATTTAAAGGGTCACAGGTGACAGAGAGGAACTTTCATTTGCATCACTAAATGTTTTGTGACATCTCAAAACCAAAGGTAGCAAACAAGCACCTGATCTGTAATGGAAATGAACATATTGCCCAAGTGAAAAGTGGAACAGTCTCAACAATTAAAATTGTAGTTCATTTGCAGCTTTTCTCAGCCTTATGTGCTGTAGTTCAATTGTTTTTTTAATTTTTGTTTTGGTTATTGTAATTGCTAGTAGTTATTAGTCTCTGTCTTCAAGTGGACAGTCAAATTTAGAGATGAATTAAACATGCCTGTGTGCTGCAGGAGGCTGAGGTGTGATTTTCAATTCTCTGGCTGCGATCTGAACATTTATTTCCTTTGAACATCCTTTAAGCCGCCTCTGGTCAAATCTGTGCAATGGGTGCAGCCACAAAGTTCATGGAAAGTCTGATTGGCTTAATGACGGCAGGGGAGAGGAGTCTCTGAGGGAATTAATGCTGAACTGATTATGGGATTAAACAGATGGATAGACAGATTGCCAGGAAGAATGAGCTTATCAGTGGATGGGTGCCGGTTGGGTCGATGTATAAATTATGTTATTGAATGATGAATGTCTCACTTTTGCATCCATCATATTAAAACTGAGTTATATTCATGTTTCTAGGAGCTGTCACAAAATGGTTGTCAGCAATTGCGGTGATAGTATCTATGGAATCAAGTAAAGAAGGATTGTAAATCTGTCAACAACAGATTGTAACTGAAAACAGATTAATGCTGGGGTAATTGGTGGAGACAAAGCTTTGGTGGCCAAGTAAGAGGGTGAAGCGCATCCCAAAAGTTGGCAATGGCATGAGGTCATGTTTACATAGTTTGCCAAAGGCACTAGGGCATCAAGGGAAGAGGAACTAAACCCTGGGAAAATGCAAACTTATAGCCTATAGTCTTTTGCTAGGTGGTCCAAACAACAAGCATGTTGTTGAATTAAAAAAGGTCATAAAAACTAACTAGAAATAGTGATAGAACTTTTACATTTGATTGACTATTTTCCATAGGTATTCATTAAGAATGTATTTATGATAACCAAAAGGATCCTGAAAATGGCTGCTGGTTTTGTGTAAAGCACTGTAATGTAGAACAATGATAACATAGATATCCAGTGCATGTTTATATACATGTATTACCAGGTATTTGCATTTATTCAGCATGGGCTTGTTTAACCACATAACCATACAGGATCGCATCTACTACCTGGTTTGAGCTGGATTAGCCTTTTCCCTAATGCAGCCTTTTACGTATTACTCGATACACACACACACACACACACACACACACACACACACATACAGTCACACACAGACAATTAATAACATCGCTCACCTTCCCAGCTCTGGCTTTAAAAGCCTGGTGGATGATATCTCAAGCCTGAAATATCATTAAAAAATCATTCAAATGAACCAACCTGTATACAAAGTTTTGCAAAAAGGGGCGCCATCACAATACCTGCCCTTAACTCCGTCCAATCGCCCATGCAACAACCTCAGCTAAAAGTCAATGGGTCTCAGGCTTCCTGCTCAACCTAGTATATGGGAACTTGCATACCCTGACCCCCTTCCTTCAATTTGGTGTCAGATAACAAGATGTAGTTTTTAATATTACCTCGAGGGAAAAGACACATGTAGGGCTCATGCAGACAACAGCTAAAAACACATACACAAATGCTAATAGTTCATATATTAAGTGATTTATTAGTCCGCTTTTACTGCTACTTTTTGAATACTGTTGTTGTAATAGCTGATGTTTTAGTTATTTTTTGTGCTTTATCCTTTTACTGACCTACTTTTTCCTCTCTATATGGGTCATCTTGTATTCCAATCTTGCATGATATCGCTATATAATTGCAAATTTGATTTGAAAAGATTAGCTGTATCACCTCCTCTAGGGCAAAACGACCAGAACAATGCTGTGTATATGGTGTGCATAAGGATTTGAAGCCCAGGTGACTGCAACCAGGCAACTATGCAATACATTATATCACAGGCCTGCAGTTAAGATGTAGTGTCAGTCGAAAGTTAACTGCAACATTTTTATAATACAAATGTGCAGCTCTGAACATCACTATATGCAGATAAGTTTTAAAGACATCTTCAAGTTGTATTTCATTTAATCCATGCTTCACATCGTGAGCACTGTGTCCACGCTGTTGTGAAATAGTGAATGCAGTCTGTAGCCATGTGTGTGTGTGTGTGTGTGTCCCCCATCAGGACACTATTGGGTGATGGACTTCGCTCTGGAAACAATAGGCTGGTCTGGCGATGATAGTTTCACAAGTGACCAGGACAATATAATGTGTATGGAGGAACTAATACAATGAGAAGACACATTTACACAAATAAAGTATTAACCTCCCCCTCCCTCCTTCCTCCTCCCTGCAGTGAATGGTTCAGTGACTACAGTCCTGGCGCAGGGAGGATGGAGAACTCAACCAAAACAAAATAATCATAATACATGGTGGCCGGTTGCCTTAATAAATAATAATGCAGTCATGCAATACAGCTAAGACAGGAGGATTATGTTATTACTCATCTTTAAAAGTAAGTAGTTGAACAGGAAAAACAGGCTAGACTTGTTCCTGATTTATATGTGGATTCTCCTGAATAAAATCAAGGACATCATCAGCAAGCTGCCATACAAGAAACTCAAAATGAAACTTAAAGAAAACTATACAGTCTATGGGAACTACTCGGATTTACTGCACATAACTCAACTTGCCCTTTGAGTTATGTGCACTAAATCTACACAAAAAGTTGAAGTGTCGCTGCCTTTCTTGAACCGTCTTTGTCTAGACCGGCACAGAGGCTCATTTATCGCAGAACGATAAGACAAGGCATTGTTGCATGTTTTATCACTGGGTAACATCTGTATCTGTAACACCAGCAGGCTCTCTACAAACAGGTGGCCGAGCACAGAAAAGCATTGCAACTTCACTTTCCTCGCATGCCAAAAACCCATTCCGCAATTGTTTACTTCTGTCCAGACATTACTCGCTTCCTCTCCTTTCACAAGAAGAGAAGTAGCTCATGAAATTTGTTGACAAAAAGGGTTTAGCGCGGACGGCAAGGCAAAACGCGCTTCAACTAGGACAAACCGCAGTGGTCCGCCTGGTGCTCACGGACGCCCTTGTATACTTTAGAGACATCCACTTCACACACATTAACTTTCATCAGGTAATTTTAGTTAACAAAGATTGTCCAACCAACACTAATTGACCAGTTTACAAATTATTTGTTGCTTATTATACATCCACATTTTTATCATGTAATTTGTAATATGTAATTTAATTGTGTAGCTCTCTCTGAAGTCTAAGAAGTCTTAAACTGATTTTTCAGGACAGATAGATCCTTTCTCGACAGAAAAGCATAAATAAAGCACAAATGGTATATTTTATGGAACTACATTAGAGATTTATTTTAATTTGTCGCTTTCGCATATTTACCAGGAATTTCAATTTTCCCCGTGTTCGTTCAACCGTAATTGCAAAAGCCGGATGATCCCGAACTGTTGCTTGACATGCGCAATCGGCGGCACGCGCTCAGAGCGCCAACTTACCGGGATGAGTTGAGGAGGGAGGAGCAGCAGTAGTAGTAGTTTAAATTAATGTCAACCTGCCTCAGCGCTGGAGAACAAACTCAGCGCAGATAGCGAAAGTACATGCTCAACGCAACCTGCGAGCTGCTCTTCACAAACTTTAGTGCATGGCACGGCGAAGGAGAAACAGGTGTTTCAAAACAGAACTATCACTCTTTAACTTTCTTATTTTTCCCATGTGCGTCTTTTACGCAGTTACAGTTTTTCCTCTTAATTCCTCTTCTTTACCACTGGATACGTATGTGGGCTAGGGGATACGGATGTATCTTGTTATATTTATGTTTTTTCAATTAATTGTTTGAGTTTTGTGCTTTTGGAGTGTGTGTGAGGCGTTTTGTTTTCTCGCCGTTAAAGCTGAGAAAGGGTGGAAGAACTTGCCCGCGCGCCTGTATGACAGGTGGTGGTCATCTGGCATGCGCCCTCGCGTTGCTGTCAGTGGTGTGAGAGAGAGGGGAAAGAGCCCTCATGTCTCGCCACTACCTCTCTCTCTCTCTCTCTCTCTCTCTCTCTCTCTCACACACACACACACTCTACATTACTACGCGCATTAATAACATTAGGGCGGTGGACAGGCGCGTGCCACGCGATTGGTGTTAATAGACGCCTATAATAAACACAAAATCAAACAGTGCACCATGGCGTCTCTATCGCCTAAACGCACTTGAGCGTATTTTGCAACAAGTAATTTCACGTCCTAAATTTAGTTTACGATGTTTTTTTTTTTTTTTTTTTTTTTTACGTTCTGTTTCATAACGCTTTGGTTTTTGGTGACCATCTCAATTGAGTTGGGCTGCTAATTGAGACGGATGTTTCATTTCACGTTTGTTCAACGCTGCGCATTGGATTTTACACACCATTCTAGCTATAAAGGTCACTTTAAAGCCGCCTTTGATGAAACCTTGCAGCACACTTTGAATGTTGCCGCAGCATCTCTAAAAGCGAGGGCGTCACTGTTTTGAAACTGCGTTTTCACAGCGTCCCGGAGAATAGGCTGCATTTTTGGTTTGTTTGTTTTAGGTATCACACCTTGGTTGAATCGTCCATTGAACCACTCACTGACCACCGTGCCGTTTTGTGCCGTTTCTTGAAGGGCATCGATCGGTACACTTTTCCTGAAAAAGCATCTGATGCGTGCGTGTCAGGGTTTTCTCGACTTTTAGTAACGATTGTTTCGTAGTGCGGTTAAAGGTTCATTCTCACGGTTTGACGCAGATACAAGGAGAGGAAAGTGCGACGAGAGTTAACTTAGTAGAGATAAGAGGAGGGTCATCGCTAAAACTACCCGCGATGCAGTTTCAGTTGATTCATCGCCTTAACCTGAGTAGAGCATGGTATTCATCCTGTTTTGTTTGCTCGTTAGTGCACGCTATACTGTCTGTTTCTTTATTTAAAGGTTTTTTTTACAGGGTTTGTTCTGGAGATGCATTGAAAGGTTTAAGGTTAAACGTAAAATAGTGTGTCAGTTTTTCTGTGTATTTCTCCATATGGTCATTGGTGTTATCAGGTCACACATGAGTAACTTAACAAAAAATAAGGAAGATAGTCCACAGTAAATATCCTCTTGTACGAGCACACACACATACACTACACACACACACACACACCCCTCAGTGGGGTTCCTGTTCACCTGTTGCACCGTAAGGACACCTAAGTACCAAACTAGCTTCCACGTTGTCTATGCTCTACATTCTGATTGGTTAAAAAACCAACTCCGTGTCTGTATTTGTGTGTGTGTGTGTGTGTCTGTATCTGTGTGTGTGTGCATGGCTGTGCTGTGCTGCACAATGCCACTGCAGGTCTGAACATGCCAGAGTCATGAAATTATGATTGCATGTGCCAATCCCAGTATCTGTGGAAACTAAAAACACTGGAACCTGTTCATCCATACCCCCTCCCTCCCACTCGCTGCTCCACTTCTCTCTCTTCTCTCCTCAGGGTGTCTTGGCTACAAGCCTGCACCCAAACCTTCAAGAACGACTGGTTCTGTCTGTGTTGACACCTGATGAGTTAAAGAGTGGGCTGAGTTCTTTATGCACTCTATAAAGGCATGATTAGGGAGTAGTTTGGAAATAGACAGGTACTTATTGTGCTATTATTTACCCTCCCATTATCTTAGATCATTCTTTTCACACAGCCACCACCTCTTTCCTTTTTAAAAAATCTTTTCTCCCCTCTCTGCTTTCTCCTGCAGTACGACAGTAGTGAGGAGGAGACTGAGATGCATGAACATGATTATGATGGATCACTGGCCAAGGCAGGGAAACGCCACCTCGGCAAAACACGCTGGACACGAGAAGAGTACACACATTGGTGACAGCTATGAAATATCTAAAAATCTCCTGTTCAATACAAATGATTTCAAGTCACATGTTAAATAGAAACTGCCTCAGGAGAGATCACTTCCCAGGAACCTGAGAACATTTTTTTTTATTATTGTCTGGTCTAACCACATTCACTGGCTATTCTCTGGATGATGTTTATTGTAACATATATTAAATGCAACATGTTCTGTCTTTTCAGGGATGAGAAGTTGAAGAACTTGTTGAGCTCATGGATCAGAAGACTGGAAACTCATTGCAAGTTTATTAACTGTAAGTAGTCAGTTAGCACTACGATGCACAATCTGCATGCACACAGACAGAGGAGTAAACATAAACAATGCCCGAGAACACAATCTGTGGTAAAGTGGTGACAAACCTAGAGGTTTTTGTTTCCGCTGATTTATGCATGCAGTCTGCCATACTGTTAGGATGAGTATTAATGTCCTTGCTCAGGATCCACCAGAATCGTAATAGAGATGCAGTGTCAGCACAGGTGGCAGAAGGAACCCAGAACTCATCAAAGGGCCCTGACCAAAGAAGAGGACCAGAGTGGCAAGTAAACACTGTTTTAGAAACCCTTCAAACGCTATACAGTACTTTCCAGGTCATACATAAAACACATGAGAGTTTGGACACTAATTGTAAATTATTTATAACATTATAATAGTAGAGCTTTTTCCTGAGAGACATCAGTGATGACCTTAACACTACTGGGGTTGATATGATTAGGTAATTATTTCAGTAATGTGAGTTAACACCACAGGAAACAGGGCAACGCGTCATTCAGGTGAAAAAAAATTTCTTTATGTTCCTGTGTGATTAAAGCAACTATTCTGTAGCAACTCCTGCCTGTTGTTGCACATTTTAAGTTTCCCAAATTTTGACGTTACTCAACAAGACACGTTTAGTCTCATACAACCTGTGAGGTATTTATTGAACAACTCGACAGGAGTTATATTTCCACCCAGATGCCACTGTAATGATTAGCAGAGTGGCTAACGTTCCACTGGAAACTCCCTCACTGCTCACCAGCAGGTGCTCTCAATCACCTCCTCAAAGTTGAAAGATAAAGAAAGAGGGAAGGAGGGAGGAGAGGGAAGAAGGAGAGGGGAAATGTTCAGTGATACAGTGCATTGGTGTCTAAGATTTTTACAGATAACTAATAAGTTTTTTTATCTTTGTTTTCTCTCTTATTTGTCTTATCCTCTCTATTCTACCTCCTATTTACCTTTCATGTCTTTACCTTGTTATTTTTCTCTCTGTACCTCTCTACTTCTCCCTCTCCTCCCCGTTATTGCTCCTCCTTCCTCTTCCCTCATGCCCTCCACCATTCACTTCTCTTCCCTTTCAACACTCTTCCCTACCCTCTCACCTTCCCTTTCGCCTCCTCCCCACACACACAAAATCACAAAAACAAAACACCGTCCACCCTGGGCAAGGATTGAGTTATCCAGAAGTGACGGGAGCCAAGCGCTGGTCGGTGATCGCCAAGCACCTGAAGGGCGGATCGCGCAGTGCCGTGAGCGCTGGCACAACCACCGAACCCGGAGGTGAAGAAGACATCGGACCGAGGAGAGGACCAATCATCTACCAGGCACACGAAGCGGCAATCGCTGGGCCGAAATCGCAGAAGCTGCTCCCTGGCAGGTGAGGGGTGGAGAATGGAGAAGAGAGACAGGTGGAAAAAAAAAAAAAAAAAGAGAAGGATGAATCACTGAGTTTAAGGAAGAAGGCGCAATGTTGTGGTAGAGAGGGTGAAACAGAGGGGAATAAAAAGAAGAAGCAAATTAGAAAGCAATACAGAACATAAAAGATGGATGCATGAGTGCAGAGAGTATTCTCCTGTTTTGAAAGATAGGACTGATTGATTACAGAATGACTGGAAGAAAGAAAGGAAAAAAGTGTTAGAACAGGATGTTTTTCTGCAGAAAAGGCCTAGGAATCAAATGACAAAGGAAATGAGAGAGAGAGTATACTAAGACATGATTAAATTGCTCTGTACTGATAATCTTATCAATGTGTGTGTGTGACTGAGACTCTATCTGTGTCAATTCTAATTGTCGGTATTGATAATGCATTCAAGCACCATTAGAGATTCAATAGAGGTGTGTACATTTTGTGCTAGTTGTGTGCGTATGACGTGTTTTATAATGAATAACGGAGGTTAGGCATATCTGACATGCAGACTGACAATGCTATAAAGAACCACTGAACTCCACCATGAGGCGGAAGGTGGGAACAGAGGGCTACCTTCAGAACACGTCAAGAGCAGCAACTCCTCGCTTCTCCATCGTACAGCGCCATTAAGAGCGCCGTCACATCATGGGTTTCCTAACCACCGCCCAATCAAGCTTAGTTGCCCTCCTTGCCACCAATCAACTACAATTTACATCTCCAACACATACACAGAGGAGGCTTAAGCCAAACCAAGGATGGATATAGGCAGGAAAACTCAAATGATGCTGCTGACTGTGTAGCTGCAGGAGATTTGTTTATTTGATGGGCATGTTTCTGATTGCTAACAGGTGCCCTTCCCCATGGCCTTGCATTTGAACATCCTGACATTCCTCAGCCTGGAACCGCTGCTATACAGGTAAAACTAAAGAAGGAATTGATCATCATAACGAGGCTAGAGGAGATTATTGGCATTTGGATGTAGAAACAACAGGGCTCAAAGTGGCGTTAAACCTGTCTTCTGCTTTTTTCTTTAGGAGAGCCAGATGGTGAGGACCCTGAGAAGGGCAGAGGTGAAAGAGATCAAACTGCTGCTCATGTCAACAGAAAATGAGCTGAGAGGCCAGCCATCATTACCAGTGAGTCATGTGTGTGTGTGTGTATCTGTGCAAGTTTGGGTGGGTGAGTTGAATTTGAAAGGCGACAGCTCAATTTATGTGCATGTGCATTTGACCCTGGCTTTAAGGACAGTGTTGATGTGTGTTTGTGTGAATAAGGAGGAGGAAACAGATCTGGGGGTCTGTTTTTGCAAAAGTGAAGAAATAGGACCTATCACCATTTCTGCGTGACCCCTTGTGCAACCTCTACCAACACTTCTGTCACTCTTTATTTTAAAGTTCCTCCTTCTCTTTTCCTCATTGGTGCACCTCACACCTCTTCCCTTACTGTCAGGCTTGCATTTTCTCTCTTGTCCTTTCTTGACACTCTTACACTTACCTCCTGTGCTCCTATTTTCAGCCCCTAAACCTTTATATACTTTTCCCCACCCAGATGAATTTGTTTATCCAAGCTGGGCTAGCTAGAGCTCTTTTGACTAGCAGTCAGAGGGTGTGGCCACAATGTTACCTCATCACCACACAGCTGCCCCTGCCCTGCCTCTAGACCAGGAGCTGCCTACCAGAGGAGAGCGCCTCCATGACACGTGCCCACAGCAACACCAGCAGCAACAATAACAACAACAACAACAGCAATAGTCATCACAGCAGCTCCAGCGCTTCAAATCCTATTCCAGAGTTCATGGAATCTGTCATTGATTCAGTAAGCACTGCAGCTGCGCATTGAAAATATGTTTTGGTTCATCCTTGGGCTTTAAGTTAATTTTGCTCATCTTTTGTGTATCGTGATCAACTGTGTCCAGATGAAAAAGGAAAGCTAAGCAATTAGCAACACAGATCGCTCAGTAGTGGGCCTTCACCCTATTTTCCCGCCCCTTTCCCAGCCCTCAGTGGGGAGGCCAAACAGACAGGGTCTTGCCCAATCAGGGCCCAAGAACTGCTCACGGAGCATGGGCTGCTTTCACCCGCTCAACCCCAAGCCTTCACCAGTCAGAAATCTACCCTTTCACCCTCACAGGAAGTTGAAGAAGGCGTGATCAGAATCCATCCAATCACCAAACTGCCATCTGATGACATCCATAACCAATCATTCAGAATTAGCTGCTGTTGTTTCCCATCTTCCTATTCACCAGTCACTCCATCTATAGCTCATCTTTTGAAGTACCGTCCTCTTCTCTCTCTCTCTCCATCTCTGTAGTTTTCACTGAGTGTGCTCATGATTCATGGGATTAAGTGCTCAAAACTCAACCTGTCAGACCACTCTTGACTGACTGGCCTCTTCCCTTTGTTTCACAGCTGCCACCAGCCAATGAGCCCAGAACACTCCGACAACGACAGTTTACCGATGAACTACTCTGTGGAGTCCAAGCCTGACCACTCTATCAGGCCCCGAAAGAGAATGAAATGAGTGGCTCTGCCTTCTAATCTATGATATCCCTTATCCCAGATTTGTTGTAGGTGAGGCTTTACAAACATCTGTCTCTCTCTCTCTTCTCTCAGGTTCAGAACTCCAAACATTTGTCGCCCATCCTGGAGTCATCACCGCACACCCACAGTCTTTCAGGCCGGGGCCTGGCCAGGAAGCCAAGCATGGGCCCCTCAAACTACTGGTAAGACAGACCTTAAAAATAGTCTTCTTAACCCTGTTGCTCTGTTGTTAATATGCTTGAGACTCATACTGGGGATTTGTCTTTCCAGAATACCCCTGGAGCAGCAGGATATCACGCCCACAAACAGGAGCCATTGAGTGCCATTGATAATTTCCGAAGAAGATAAACAAGAGGTACTTTCCACTCAACATAAGCACGATACATGCAAAACCATGCAGACAAATGTGAGACTGTCATAAGTTTGAGTTTCTTTATGTTGT
Source organism: Lates japonicus (assembly GCA_033238685.1). Taxonomy (NCBI): domain Eukaryota; kingdom Metazoa; phylum Chordata; class Actinopteri; family Centropomidae; genus Lates; species Lates japonicus. Next base: position 6,116,183 of record BRZM01000038.1, on the reverse strand, counting down.
AAGAAGAGGGTGAAAAGTGGAATGTACTTTCAGTTTGCAGTTGTGGTAGCAAAATGTGGGTAACAATGGAGTTTTTTCAGTTTTGCAACACGCTTTTGATCTGCTTGAGGAATAACTGGAAGTATCTTGAACAAGGAAGCCAATTTTGCATGACTCATGATAATTATATACGCGAGGGACCGTGATGGATTCTGGGTCCTAGGTGGAGTCCCATGTGAGAGGAGCCCATGTATGCAGTGGGAAGACAAGACCTTCGCGCACACAGCTCTTCTCCCCAACGGGCGCCATTGGTAAAGCAACCTGTGGCATAATTGACCTTTTATAACATTGCATATGTTCATAATGTGTGAACCAATTGATTACTCACAAATATCCTCAACATGTAACATTAAAATTTATGGAATACATCCTCCTCTGCTTCCTCCTGCTATTGTCCTCTGAATAAGCATTTGATGGCCATTGGCTAGTAACACCAGCCTGACTTCATGTTTTTTACATTTCATTCAGGACCTACTTTCTACAAGCTCACTACTGAGTAGAAGGACACAAACCTACCACCTCCACAGAGAGGCTGGCAGCCCACTACAGGTGTGTGTTTTATGTTTGTATGTTTATTTATTGAAATGTATAACATTGCAGCCGCTTTGCTTGTTATTAACCATAAAACTCATCATCCTCTTCATCTTTTTGCCCAACAGCAGCTCAGTTCCGGGAGCAGGCTAATTGTGGGAAACAGAAGAGCACGCTTTGGCCTCAGAGCAGAGCCACAAGTACATCAACACTACCCTACTTATGACACTGGTCATGTAGACAGAGACATGTTGATCCGGGAGATGTCAACATTCCTGTGCTGACGCAGCGCCGCGGGTTTCATTTGGTTGTGGTACAACAGTTGGGAGAGGCTCTATGCCACTAGTGTTTTACACCACACTTGTTGGATTTCAACCAACCAAAGACTCACTTTTTGTTTTTGTTTTTAATATCATTTATATAGAATTTGCTTTGGGTTTTATAAATGTTTGTCCTATCATTTGTCGGTCTTGTTATTATCAATGTTGTAATATAAATGGGATATGGTGGCTATATAATTTGGGTTGTATTATTAATCTAATTTTGATATTAATATAAAGAACAAGTTGATTAATTTATTTCTTTGTTTTATGATACCTCTGTTGATGTTTTTTTTTTTGGAACAATTGGCCATTGAGCAGTGTTGTAAGTTAAGGTCAGTTCTATTTAGCATTACTTCATTTGTTGTTAGCATATTCATGAATTCAAAACTGACCTCTGAAACTTCTTTCTTTCTGTTTTGGCCTTTTTTCAATAGGATATAATGGGTCTACTGAGAATTTCAAGTGTTTGGTCTGTGCCACCTCATGTAAACACTTAATTACTGAACAAGAACAGCTACGCCGGTCCTTACGTCATTATTCAGCTATGAACTATAATGTTTTTCACAAGCCAGCCTTATTAGGTATTACCTGATCACCACATTGGCACTTTATTTCATGAAAATTTAACTGAACTGAAAAAAAAAAAAATCATTTCAGCTTTCAATTTATTTCTGGCCTTCACAGTATCATGTTTGAGGAAACATTCAATGAACAACCAAATATATTTGTTAAATGTAATTTTATATACAGTATAATTATACATGAAAAATATTAAATGAGCTTTTTATGTTGAACTTTTATGCTTTCACCTAGTAAGAGTAAGACCGTTGCACTTGAATTTTATATTCTCCGAAAAAGAGAGAGTACTAAACACTGATATTTTTTATATTGTGCTGCAAACAAAAGTCTCCGCTGAAACTTTTGTATGGTTGTTGTTTCTGCTACTTTTGAATAGTTTTGTACTGTTTTATAATGCATATTCAATCAGCATTTTGTTTTCATACTAAGACTGTAGTAGCCCAAGTGTCAAACACTTAGCAATCTTATGTATTTAATCTTCTTTTGATACTTCAGCTTTGAGCAAATATGATTTTGTTGTTACTACATGTCAAGTTTTGATGTTTTTTATACTTTTTTAAACTGCCTAGTAACAAAGTGATGTTTTATTACGCCCCGTTCAGGTCATTTGGGGAATATTATTTTAAAGAATACAGCAATATCTTAAGTTGGAACTGTAATAGCAATCAAAAGCTGAATAAACAACATTTCCACATATTAAGCTGTAAATAAGCTTATTACTCATACCTTCAGTACAAATAACCTGCAGGGTTTAAAGAATAAGTAAATATAATTGTGAAACACTTATTGTGGAGCAATTCTCTATTTGAAGTGACGAAGTGTTTGCTCTGGAGTTCGCAGAAGGTAACCTATCTCTAGTATTCAAATTTTTTCTGCTGACGGCTGTAGTATTCAAAGTCAGCCATCACCACTCCCTCACGCGCACACACACACACACACGCTGCCCCTCCACACACACAGATACAAAGTTTTGTGTGTGTATTGTACAGAGCATATTATAAAACTTTCCCCCTCCATCTGCCAATTACTAAGTGTATAATTTTATCAGTCAGTGGAGGGAATAAGCAATGTCCCAACCGTTCCCTCTTCTTTTTCTCACGTGCACGCTGCAGACACACAGTTTTCAAAGTTGTTCGGTGAACACCAGATTGAGACTCACTGCGCGTGAGAGTTCGAGTAGCATTGCATATAAAACACTGTACCTTTCATTGTTCTCCAAAACACACACACACATTGTCGTTCAGTCTTCTCGAGGAGACTTGTTTTTCCTGTGAGGCCAAGGAAAACCAAGGGGCCCAGATTCAGACCGTGAGCCATATTTCATCGCCTCCCCTTCCCCTGGCCCTCCCTCCATAACCTGTAGAACCCCCACCCCCTTCAACTCACATTGATCCACCAGTGCCCTCAAACATAGATTCCCATCTCAAGTAGTGTCTCAGGGATACAAAACAGAATTGGCATTCGTCTTGCCGCAGCTCTCACATTTACAGTGCCAAACAGAGTTTCCTCAGGGGTGCATGGACTCTAATTGGACCTTTAAGTGACACCTAATATTCAGATAGTTGTAACATAAATGGTCTAAACAGTCAGAAAAGAGATGATAGTGAAGGTTTGATAAATGTTTTTTGAATTTAGAAAATGGGTATAAAATTCCCTGTCAGCAATTGCAGTGTGAGTGGTTTTGTGTGTGTATGTGTTGAGGGGGTTGTCTTGTGGAAAGAGGCCAGAGCAAGAAGCAGACTTTCACACTGGGAATTTCACCATCCTCTACACTACACCCAGAAAAAAAAAGACCCAAAACCCCAAACCCCACGAGATTCACAGACACCTGCTTCCACTGAGTGAGAAAGCAGCTGCTCCGTGTGTATGTGTGTGTGTGTGTGTGTGTGTGTGTGTGGACGGGTGGTGGTTTATTAGCAAAAACAACAGACCCAGATGAATATTTGTAAGACACAACATCCTGTAGTGTGAAAAAAAAGGATGGATGGATGTCAGGCATTTTCTGAAGTCAAACAGGAAGAAAAGAGTGGAAGTGACCCATTCAACATGTAGAAAACAAGACCTCGTTGACTGGAAGTGTTATCATTTTATCAAATTAGAGAGTATACAAGAATGTGACTGTTATCATTATCAGTGCAGCACAGCAATTTAAAGGAGGCAAAAGGAGAGTGTGACACTACACATTATCATCAAACATTGGCTCTCGAAAGTATATCTAATCTCGATATTCTGTGTTTTCCATGCTAGGTCATTTCAGTTCAAATAAGCCAAGATGAAAAATAACACAAATGTATATTTTATGAACATTAAAGTTCATGTAAATAGCTAAGACTTTCATTTGTATTATATATCATAAAATGGCTATATAAACAAATCTTCAGGCTGTGCTCAAGATAAACAGACACCCAATACCTCTCTTAATGAACATTGCGTGTTCAGTATCAAAAAGGTGACAAAGACTGTTTTGTTTTACATTAAGGTGAGTAAAACATGCAGCCATTGTAATCAGAGTTTAAATGGTCTATTTAAAATATCAGGTGTCACAGACAGGCCTAAATATGGTTAGTTATAGTGTCCCTTTATAGATGGTGTCTCCTTTTCTACTTGGATTCTGGGATGTAAAAAAGTTTAGAATGTATGATAAGCCGGTTTCAACTGGTAAACAACTTTTCAATGCAACTGAATTTTCTTCATTCAGGCCATTGACTATAAGTTACCTACCTGCAAATGTTAAAGGGTAAACATTTCAAACAGAAGAGATTTCTTAAGTGTTTTTGCTATGATAATAGTAGATTTTTGCAAACATTCAGCACTAAATGTCACTGCACTACTGCATTTTTTTAATTCCATCCTCTTTTCCCTTTCAAATCAAACATGTCTGTCAAAAGAAGATTGGCCTATAACCATTGACGTCACAATAGATTTGCCGGAATGTTGCAGAAGTGGCGGGCTCCTGAACACGCGCGCGTACCACAAAACACACACATCTATGCATCAGTTACGCTGGCCAGCGTGCCTGGGCCTACAGATTACTCTAGCCTGATTTCCTCATATTCCCTGCGCTGTTGTGGTCGGAGATACTCAGCCGCCCCCGCTGGCAGCGGTCAGGTAGGAGGGCTGGGCTGGCTGTCCAGGCCTGATAACCACCCTACCCATCCATGAGGAGATGAGCTGGGGCAAAGAAGAAGACAAGTGATGAAGAGACAGAGCGAGAGAAAGAGAAAAACATGTGTCTAGTAAGAAACAGGGTTAAACCTCTGTGAACCCACATTTGTCTAGTTACTTTCTGTGCTTTATTCTGCACAAACAAAAAGTGAGCCTGTTTCTGCTTAAAGTTACGCATTTAAATGAGTAGTAGCAATATTAAATGTAGCTAGGAGGCAAAAAGGGGCTTAGTAATAGAGTTATCACTGCAAATTATGTCTGTGTGTACATGGATATAGAACTGCCTGGTAGTTAGCTTAGCTTAGCAGAGAATAACTGCAAGCAGGGGAAAAAGCCAGCCTGCCTCTCTGTTGAAAAGTAAACAACAAATAAAAAAAAGGCTATATCTTCTCTAAAGCTCACTAATTAACACTTTTTAAAATCTCATTTGCTTAATATGAACTGAAACAGATGTTTAAAGGAGTTACATGCTGTACTTCTTGGTAAACAACAGACAGGGCATGCACGCTCTGGACTCTGTTGACCCTGTGAGGTTAGTGTTACTTAAAAACCACAAATTGCCATTTTTATGGCTTGGTTTGTGTACAATTAAAACAAATTAGTGAAATATGTTAATCAGCTGCCTAGAGGCACAGAAGTGCCCATTTTTCAACTTTGAGGAGAGCTTCAAATTAGTTTTTCACCCCTGTAAAAAGACTCTTATGCTAAGTTGCTTTACTGAGCTGGCCCTATGTTCCCCATATTTATATGGGGATACCGGAACCTGAAAAATGTTCCCAGCTCTGTATTCACCTAATATGAAAATGGGCTATTGAAGGGTACTGAGAGTATAATAGGCCTTGACTTGTCAGGGCTTATTAGGAAGGTTGAGAGTTAGAGCATAGAACAATAAAAAACTGGATAATATTTATTAAATATTTTTACTTGAAACAGGTAAAATTTGATTGAACACAACAGGAGGGTTAATGTGTGTTAATAATGTTGAGCTGGGGAACACAGATACACTCCTTTGACTGCCTCCCACCGCTATGTTCCTAATGTGAAGATATGAGAGTGGTATTGATCTGCTCACCTAATTCTTGGCAAGAAAACGATTACGCATATTTGCCAAATATAAAAATTAAGCACGAGTGAAGCCCTGCTGTTTATAAACCCTCAACAGTTAAACAACTTATTAAACAGACCTTTTTCACAGCAAAGTATTTGTCTTGTTAGCACGTACTATTATTATTAACAGCTTCATTCAAGTGTCCCAGTAAGCCATGACAGTGATCCAGCATGTACAATATTGTAACACTGAAACTGAAACAGCTAAAAGGAACTCAGCCATCGTGCATTCTATAATATACACGTCCCCTTTTCCTACTGTGGCATTTCAACATGCCTTGTGTGAAAAAGGTCTATACATGTGCATAAGTGGTTGGACAATTGGAATGATTTAGTCCCACCTAAGTCTGGATCAGTAAAATAAGTACACCATCAAAGAACTGCTCTTTGCTCCTATAGTGGCTGAGGAAGAAGGGTTTAAAAGGATTTGAAACAGGTTTTAAAAACAGGAAAACAGAGCTTTCGTTTTGGGATGGTGCCATAAACAAAACTTAAAGTAAAATATAAAGTTTCAAATAGATATCAATGATCAGTCACCTGGCTTGCAGCTTTTATTCAAAGTTAAGGCGTACAGGACATTATCTCTGGTTTCATTCATACAGCATGTAGATGGTATCTATCCAAAATGCTTTCTGTGAAAAAAAAAAAAAAAGTGTTGCAATGAACAATATGGGACAAACTGCCTCAGTGGGTTCTATCAGACACACAGATGCGAAGTAGGAATTTATATGTACATAAACACCACAAACCCAGGCTTATTTAGTGTTACAGTGACACATTTTAACACAATGCAGCACAACAATTTTACCCTATAACATACAGTACTCTTTAATTCCTGGTACAGTAGAGTTCACTGTATTTTGCTTCTGAGATATGTTGTGTGTATACAGTGTGCAGAAGGGTGTGTGTCTTGCTCATCTGTGGTCCATCCAGAGTAAGAACAAATGGGTTTTGGAACTGTTTTTTTCAGTTGTCCGTCGGTAGACAGGGGTTGCAAAGGCACAGGACCCCGCCCAAAAACGTCCAAGTTTGTCAGCGGCCACGTGACGACCACAACACATGGGCTGTACTCAGGCACCTACATGCTCCCACTGACACACAATCACAAAATGCATATACATACTTATGCTCACATATAACTAGAACACACAGATTGAGCAGCAGAGACCCCTGCCATAAGGAAAGGGAGACTGAGGAGAGATAAGGGGTAAGAGATGTGAACACATGGAGAGAGAGAGAGAGAGAGCTATAGAGAGCTACAGAGACAGAGAGAGATTGGACTGTTAGAGCTGCTGCTGAGGTGATTAGACCTGTCTCTAACAGTTACTGTCCTACCAGATTTGGTTGCTATTCGTTTGGCCGTTTGTTTGTTGTTTTCAGGACCAAAAAATGTATAGATAATGTGCCCAAGGTAGATAGCCTAAAAACAATAACTGTAAAACATTTCAAAAGTGGGTCAGACTGCCAAAGTATTGCCAATGGTGTCAAAGAGCAAAAAACAAAAACAAAAAAACAAAACAAGCGTTGAGTCATTTGATAAAAGACTGACAATGAGGGAAATAAACAACAAAATAAGGGAGGGATCTTACAAAAGAAAATTGTTGGCTTCTTTGTTTTACTTATATCGCCAAAATAATACACTCATACCAAGCAAATGGTCCAAGATGATGATGTCTTCATGAGGCAATCCAAATATACTTCTATGGTTCCTTAATAATGTTTGCATTAGGTTTTTGATGAAGGATGAAATAAGACATTTTGAAAACAAGGTTCACTAATGACGACATATTTTTCCACACACACATTTCAAAATAAGAATGTGACTAATGATTAATTGTATGAACAATTTATTTGCTGTCCACGCAGACATCTTTCTTTACCTAAAGGAACTTAAATAGTTCATTTTGTTACTGCATAAGAAAATAAAATCAGCAGCAATTCCTCAAAAAAGCAAAATTGATTTTTGTGCTTTTAAGAAAAGACTTTATCTTTACTTTGACTAATTGATAATTGGAATAGTTGCAGATTAATTTTCTGTAAAACAAACTGTGCTTTACTGTCTTTTATGTGCAAATTTCCAAAGTCTTGAAATGTTGATGTCCCAGAAACAAAAGGTCAGATGAGTCACTTGACACATGTTTAATTTGTTTAAAAGCGTGGTTTATACTTGGGCATAGGATCAACACAGAGCCCACGCAAATGGCCTACACTGTCGTGATCATTTATACTTGTGCACTGGTGTGTCTGACACTAACACTAGTTACAATGAGGTTTCATGCCACTGTGTTGAGTTTCTTCATGTACTTAATGTTTAATTTGGAGCTAATAAATGTTGAACAACAGTTACTTTTCAAAAATTACTGTGATGCAGGAAAGAGAGAAGACATGAGGAGATGGTGACACGACAATCACAGTTGTTGTGGTCTGTAGTCATATTTAGGAAGGTAACACCAGGCTACAGCATAGAGCATGGTGTTGATTCAAAACAGAATTGTAAATTGTCCCTTAATTTGCTTTGATTAAAATGTAATATTTTCCTCACATAACTGTTTTAATGTGAGTGGAAAGAACATGCTTACACATTGTTGTTAAAATGGTCTCGACCACCCCAGAAAGCAGCTTACTACAGCACATTAAAAGTCCAATTGAACAGTATAAGCCACCTATTACATGTATTAAGAGTTGTACATATATGAGTGTTTTCAAACCACATAGAACAGTTTGTATGACAGAGAATGGACCACAACATGACAAATTATTCTTGATGAATAGAAAAACAAGAAGGGTTGTTTTAAATAAAGATTGCAGATAAATCTAAATCATTGAGGCAGGTACGAGTTAAAACAGGGTCTTTAGAATTAACCACAAACACACACATACACAGAAATGGATACACACGCAGAGACATCCCCATAGCCTTCTGCTGCTGTGTGGTCAGGTTTGTCACCCAGTTTCTATTATGCTGATGCTAAGGCCTTTTCCCAGCAACACCCCTAAACAATAGCACACTTTTTCAACTCCAACCCCTGCTGTGTCTATTACTTTCACACTGGTCCATTTAGGTTTTCTTCATTACATTATGGCGTATGAAAATAGGAAAAGAGAGAGAAAGGAGGAGAGGAAAGACAGAAACTTTAAAGTAGTTTTATGATATTGTGAATCCAAATCTGGGAATTTCTGTGTTTCTGATGTGTGTTTTGTGTCTCTATGTGTATCGGGCCCAGGAGTGTGTGTGTGTGTGTGTGTGTGTGTGTGTATGTCTATTTGGGTTCAGGATTGGGGGTGGGGTCATGTGGCTAACTTTTTGTCTTGAGAACTTGTTCTAACATACAGTCACAAGTACCCGCCCATCCACACAAAAACACACACACACACACACACACACATTTACACAGTAGAAAATGACATGTTTTCCCGCTCAGGCTTGGTCCAGCTTCCCTATTCACCTGGGTAACTAGAGCAGAAGGAAGGGCCTTTCAGTGGAGCCCACCACACACACAAACACACACACAAACACACACACACACATTCACCATAACCCCACCCCTCCTGCCAACACTAACCAACACCACAAGTGTACACAAATACCAATTGAGTTCTCTTTCCTCAATCTAACATCCAACAACACACACACATATTATCTCCCAAAATTCTCTCTCCTCTCTATATTTCCTCCTCTCCTCTCCTCTCCTCTCCCTCATCTGTCCACCTATTGTTGTCACCAAGTGATCCTGACAAGTCGATTCACATGGCATGGATTTACGCCTGACCGGCCTGATTTAGGCACTACTTATTGGGGTCCCCAGCTGTCAATAAATCTACCCCCATCCACCCTCCACCTCCTTCCAAAACACACACCCCTTCAGATACAATTTCTAATGTCTCTTGAACTCATTTGGAGAGGTGTGGTCAGAGGTAATGGGGAAGAAAGTTGTATGCATGTGTGTGTGTGTGTGAGTGGGTTTAATTGCACCAATGAGATAACAACACTCAGACCTCAGGCTTGTCTGTGGTCTGCAGTCCAAAACACAGACAGGCTGATAAGGCAAACACACACACACACACACACACACACGGATATGTGCACACACTTGCTCTTTGTATGTATGACACCTGTTATGAAATAAATGAGTGAATAGAGCTATGACTGTCATATTCTGACATCATCGTCAGACAGCTGAAGCAAGCAAATGTTCCTCTGTGCAGGCCTGTTTCTCTTTTTGGAGAGGGCATATGGGAGGAAAGTGCATGATGGGTGAAACAAAACAAAACAAAACCCCAAAAAGTACAGCTGGCAGTGAATGCATCATGCAGCTTTATAGGACAGTATTGCAGTGTTCTGTGAAATGGTCGTTATGGATACACAAAGACCACATAAAACACATGACTTTTATTTGAATTTATGTAATACATAATGCTTGATACAAACTCTGGTAAACTATGGTATGTCATGTAGCCATAACATGATTCAAACAGAGGAAATAAACAGTAACTGTGGAGACCCTTAATGCTAAATATAAACACAAGAAGGATGCAACCAGTTTTAAATTACTGAGATCGATCCTTCTATCAAGACTGAATTGAAATGCTGAATTGAACTGCCAATTGAATAACTGTAAATGTAATATTGGCCTTATCCATCGTCGTTTGTTTGAAAAGATAAGGATGGTAATATTCTATATTCCGCTATTGAAAAGGCTAGCAATACTTTTACTTTTCCCATTCTGTCTGTTGCCTACAGCCAAGTAAAAGTAGTATAACCATAAGAACTCAAACCCATTCTTTAGGAAAATGATAAATTATGGGGGATATTAAACCGACTAAATAGACCAATTTTATTTTCTTTACCAAAACCCATTTAAAGCTCCTATTGACATTGGGATTTAGGAACCGAATGCTACCTTATTTCCAGGTTTTAGGGCTCATTCCCTAACCATTCTATACACCTGCTTATTATTCAATCATGTGCCAGCAGCGGAATGCATAAATAATACATGTACAGGTCAGAGTTTCAGTTAATGTTCAGATCAGAACTGAACTTTGAATATGGAATGATTGTTGATGCTTGGATAGGCGGGTTTGGGTATTTCTGAACTGCCAATCTCCTGGGATTTTCATGCACAACAGTCTCTTTGAGTTACCCAGAATGATGTAAAACCAAAAAACAACAACAAAACCAACAAAACACCCCCCAAAAACAAACAAAACAAACAAACAAACAAACAAAGTAAAAAAACATCCAGTGAGAAGTACCTCTTTGGACAGAAACACCTTTGTTGATGAGAAAGGTCAGAGGAGAACAGCCAGACTGGTGATCTACAGAAGGGCTAGGTCACCAGATAACCACTTCTTGCTAACTGCGGTGCTAGAAAAGCATCTCAGAATGAACAACACATCCAACTTGAGGTGGATGGGCTACAACAGCAGAGTTCCACATCAGGTTCCACTCCTGCCAGTCAAGAACAGAAATCTGAGGCTGAACAGGCACAGACTCACAAAACCGGGGCAGATGAGGACCAGAAAAAGTTAGACTGGCTCCATGAACCTTGATTTCTGCTGAGGCACGCAGATCAGTACGGAGTCAGCAGCATGAATCTGTGGATCCTATGTGCCTACGTGTCAACAGTCCAGGCTGATTGTGGTGTAATGATGTTGAATATTTTCGTCACCTTTGATCCCCTTTACCAATTAATCATCAGTTTATACTTGTAGTTTGTACTTCATTTTTATATAAACATAAATAATTTTTCTAAAACATTATGGATTATTTTCCATCAGAGATTTGGGGCATTGGCTAATTATTCTAAGAGCTTCCAGTGAGGGGTGTATGTGGATTGATAGTCTAATGAACCAGTGCCTCATTTATGTGTTTTAATAGTTTATGGCAACAATGGAGGTCTATGGCAAAGATGATATGACCATTTCATTGTTGGTTTAAATTTCAGTCAGTCCAGGACATAGCAGTTCTTAGAAACATCTGCCAAGTCAGACAGCCAAGGCCGACAAATCAGACAAATTGTGTAGTTGATGGAATGTGTTTTTGCTAGGGATGTCTCAGAAATTCTGAAAAAATAAAAATAAATAAAGATTGGACATTACCAGATACAGCCACTTACTGGATCTCCAAGGAAAGCACTACTCCAGAGGTTTAATTCAAGAAAACAGAAAGATGGACTCACAATTGTTAAGCTCTATATATTTCCATCCACAGCAAGAGACACCTGGTCACCACTAGGTTTCATGTGCTTGTAGTTCGATTTACGGCTTTCAGCTTATTCTGCAGCTCAGCATGAAAATGAAGAGCTGACTGCATTAAACACACACCTCACCATGAATGCTGAGGTAATTTAGTTTCTTCTTCTCATTTCTTCTATGGAACTGACAGGAAGAGTATAAACATGATGAAAAGCAAAACCAACCAACTGTCTGTAGAGTGTGAGCTTTCAGTGTGTACAAATGGTATGGTGCTAATGCCTTTCTTTAACCTTTTATATTATAGTAAAAGTTGCAAAAGGCCCGGGGACACAACAGTCAACAGGTTGAGGATGTTTTGAGCTGTATATTATTCACTCTGGATCTGTGTCCTGGGTTGTGTCTATCGAGTTGTGACGGCAAAACACAGGTACACTGTAGCAACAATGACAAAAAGTTGCAAACACAGATAAATCACACAGATAAATATCAAAATTACTACATCTCTTGTTCCCTGTTCGGGGGTATCTATACGTCTCCAGTGGCCACAGAGAAATGATGTTATCAGTGGCGGGAAATTCTGAGCAAACAGTTCTATAGGAGTGTGTGGGTCAGGCTATCTGGTGATAAATGTAATGAGCAATGGTGACGGCAGGTTTTGAGACACCTGTCTCCCCTAAAGATAAGACCAGTGATACCAGAGAAGTGGGAGAGGTGTGTTTCAGAGGTCTTATCTGAGTTTATGTCTAAGAGTTGGGCAGCATGGCAACATAGTGCTGACAATAATATACACAAAACCAAAGAGATGGTGCAATATGGAACACAGACTATCTATCTATCTATCTATGTACATATAAATTAGTGAGCTTAAATACTTTTTAAACACACTAAATATCTGTGAATAATGCCAATGTGCAGTGGGTGTATAATATGCCCCAAGAAAATTAAAATGGGCTTATGGTGAGAGTTTAGAATTTAGGCTACTACTTTTAAGAAACCAATACAGCATCTCCAGAACACAGTTAATAGTTTGCATCAACAGATGAGAGAAAACCTATAAAAGTACAACATTATTATCCACAACAATATTATCCACTGCATATTGATATATATAAGACTGAAGAATCAGCAGTGTAGTGTGCGGAGAGAGCAGATTGTTTGTCAGCGTAATTTTTGGTAATTTCTTATTAATCTAATAATACTAACTAATTGTGATATCATGTGTCTTCTTCCCAATGATCAGCTCTTATCTCATCTACTAAAAACTACATAGGCACTATACACACGCTTTACACCACTATATATAGTACATTACCTTATTCATTACACTTATAAACATTTTTTATGTAAACAGAACATAAACAAGGTTATATTTTTTGCTTAAGTTACTTGAAAATAGATTAGAGTTTTATAATTAATTTAAATACACAAATATACAACATTTACCTTAATTTGAAGCTTCATACCGTGGGACCAAATAGACTTTATGCTAGAGTACATACAGGCATGGTTATGTGATGCGTTGGCTCTTTAGGATGTAAGAGTGAGAAAAACAACAAAGTTTTATGTTCAAATCTGTTTATTCAGGTCTTAAACTAACAGCATCTTGGAATTAGGAATATTGTACACACCTTGAAAAATGTGGTCCGCACACACACACACACACACACAAACACACAAAACCACAGGCTTCACAGTGTAGTTATCTGGATGCAACACTGGGCTAATGTGACCAAGTACAGAGGCGCCTTAGCTCATCAGCAGAATAAGAGGGGTTTGAGGTGTGCGTGTATGTGTGTGTGAGTGTGCGTGCGCGCGTGTGAGGATGTGGAGAGTGTGAAGGGGGGGATTCAGGGTGGTAGGAGCACAGCCGTGCAGAGAGATAAGAAGTTGTGGGATTGTCAAGTCGAGAGGGAGAGAGAAAAAAAGTAAGCAGAGACAACAGATGGATATAGAGACTGTGTGTATGTGTAAGTGTATTAGAGAGAGAGAGAGAGAGAAAGAGAGAATGTGTGTGTGTGAATGTGTGTCTATACTCCACAAGTTCAGAGCTTCATTGCAGCTGATATCAGAGGTCACATTTTGGGCGGAAGCACTTCAGTCAATACCTAACTTATTCTTTCTTATTGCTGGATGCCTGTGATGACTGTTGATTTCATGAACAGAAAAACATTGCTTACAGTCAACATGACGCTCAGAAATGATTTTTGTTGACAAACAGATTTTTGTACTGGCTTTGAACACTACTGAAAATACAGACAAAAAGTATAACTCATGATATAATATTTACATTTACATTGATTTGTTATAATGTCAGTGGCATATCATGTTCAAACCAAGAATAATAACTGTTTAAAAGCTCTTTTTTTCTGTGGAAATATAAGTTAATACCGTACATCTGCTAAGCCCGGCTCCTTTATCCACTCACCACGTACCATCTGTTGGGTGCAGCACTCTACCTTTCTTTTATCAAGGCTGTTAGCAGGAGAGGGGGGTGGGGGGTTCCTACCTCCCAGAGTCTTATTCCTGTGATTTGAGGATGAGAAGTCCAGTAAACACAGAGAGAGGTGAGGGATAAAGGTACAATATTCTCAAAGAAGAGACAGTGTTAGAGAGTTTGAACCAGAGTGCTCAGTGCTGTTCAAGATGACATTGATATCCAAATAAGCAGGAGATTATAGTCCAGGACAGGTAGCGAGCAAGTGCACCGCCTTGTTGCCACGAATACATGGACACACATCTTAGTCGAAAGTTTCAAGGCAGCAAGGCTGTGAAGGTGCATCCCATGCAGTACAATGTATGCACAAACACACACACACACACACAAGAAGGCAGAAGAAGTTCCTACACCTGGCTTTCACGCATATGTACAGTGTGGCTGTAAACAAAAAGAGGTGTGAAACAGAGCAGCAAAACTGTTACAACATTTCACACACGCTGCTCTCTTCAAGCAGGCATTCACAGATTCTCACCAAGCAGACCCAAGAAAAGGCTGAGCTGAGGTAAGCAAATTTTGCCTGTTGTTAAAACCAGCTTGCCTATCCTCACACTCACACCCCTCAATACTCACAAACACACACAGAGTACCTGTCATTTCCTGTCCTCCAGAAGAAAAGCTTGATTTTTAAGGACATCCATGCGCCTGCACAGTGGATATTAGGGCAGTGGAAACTGAGGGGAAGCGAGATGAGAGTGTGTGTGTGAAAAAGAGAAGCTGGAGTTATGCAAAGACAATCACACGGCACGACTATCATCACTCAATCAGCATGTCATGATCTGGATGAGTAAAAGCGTTGATTCTTTGACAAAAACGCAGCTTGATAGTCATTTTAGATTGTGATTAGTGTGTGTCGGTGGAGAAGGTCGCTGTGAATTTGCATTAGTGCAAGAGGGGGAAATAATGCTCACGTTTATGTGCCTGTGTGCGCGCATGCTCTTTACAAGCAATGAGGGTACATTCATTTCAAATCATATTCTGAGAATCCGCGGGCCCCACATCAGATACATGTGCCCAATGTATTAGATGCACACTTACACACACACACACACACACACACACACCCTGTCATAAACAAAGGGTCCTGTGGGAGGAAGTGCGAGGGAGGGAAAGTACCTCATCAAGACAACAACAACAGCAGAGGTGCAGGGAGTGACAGCTGCTCACTGAGAGAGACGTGAGGGATCACCTCTGTACCATAACAACAAACACAATACAACAGCGCACAGCAGATCACAGCGTGGCTGCTGACAGGCGAAGCAGACCGATGGACGCCCCTGATGGACAGAAATGTCAGCGACAAACTGTCCTGTTATTGACTTGTAGCCTCTTTTACATAGAGCACATCACACTAAAAATAATTAATCTGATTGGTTTGGATTCCCAAAGACGACTTTTACCTGCTTTTATGCAGAAGTTCCATCTTGCTCCTGCTCAATTTGTACTTCCGACCTCACTGATCCTCTAGTCATGCTCAACCTGGCTTTGTTAAGGTCATGGAGGGCAAACCTGAAGTTACATCTAAAGGTGAATATTCTTTTGGTCTCCCGTCAAAATCAAGTGCACATTTCCTGTATCAATGCAATCTCCAGCGAACTTGTGGTTCAGAGGTCACCTTTGTTCATCTTGGTTCTGCCAACAGAGACACTGATGCATTGTGTTTGGAAATGGAGAAGTTATTATTCTATCACATAACATTATTCTGTTTAATGTAATAGTCTGTGATTGTTCTGCTAAATCTTTTTTTACTTGCTTGTATCATAACTATGATATCACATCCTGTTTGGGGGCTGAATGAGGAACAGTATATCTGAATGGAATTGTAATGTTATCATACCACTAATCATCTAAATCTAAAAATGTACCTTTTCCTCTCATTTTGTCTTTTCCGTCACCAGTTGTGGTGTTTGTCAAACAGAGCGTCAAAAGTGGAAAAGTGTTTTGGTGTGGTTGGAGAAAACAGAGCTCTTGGAAAATTAATGCAGTAGAAGGCTTTGTGGTATGCCTTACCCACTAAGTGATCACAAATAGATACAACATTATAGTAAAGCTGATCACAGCAGCACAGCTATCATCTGAGTATATAACCTGACTCTATGCCTATTTTGCCAGACAACATTGTAACTGGTGAACTTTTATTGACATAGCACAGCTACACACAAAATACTACTGGCCTGGTTACAAGGTAGTGTTTATGAATCATAATCAAGTCAATATTTTGAGTTCATTAACAGAGAAATACAGTATATAAGTGAGAACAGCTAAATTGTGAGTTTGACCAGCTGAGATACAGCAAAAATATCTGGGCTAACTGTCCCACTGTTGACCAGATGTTGGCTCTGATGTGCAGTTTTGTTGATTGTTAACCAACGGCAGAAATCTTAATGAAAGCAACCTCAACACTGATGCGGACATCCATCATTGTCACACATAAAGCATTTTCAAATGTAGCCAGCTTATGTGTATATAGTCTATGGGTGCCATTATGTAAAGGCTTATAAACGACAGACAGCAGAGGTCTGTAAACATAAATTATCCCTGACTGTAGCATATTCATTCATGCTCTATCCTTAAATTCCCTTTTGACTTAAATCTACATTCATTCTACGGACAATGCATAAAACAAAAACTTTTGTGACATCACACTGCTGCTTTGACCTTTATCACTTTTAATTTCTCAAGAAGGAGGCCTCAGTCTTTTGTGGGTATGATAGGAGCAAAAAGCCCTGCCCAACTCCACCCATCCTGGGCACAAACCACATACACATACACATACACACACACTCACCCACATACAATATCTGACTACAGTAGGTTCATCTCTTGACCACAATTGACTACAATCAAAAACCTATCCCCAGCATAAACCATAGCCACGCCTAGAGGCCCCGTGCTGGTCCAGCCCTGCTATTATGTAAGACAGAGGCAAGGCCAATTCAGAAGTGTTCATGTCACTCACAGATGCACTGAGGGCAGTGTTTGTTGTTATACTGGGAATCCCTGACTTGTTTGGCTGTAGGAACAATATGAGTCTTAACATAGTCATTTAGTAATTCATCAATGTGCGATATTGATAAGTGAAAGTTGAATATTACTTACCTCAGGGGAACTCCTGGCTTCCGAGTCACTCTCACACACTCACACATATGCAAACAGGCACACCTGCCTCTGGGGGAAACCACGTCAATTGGCATGGCCTTAGATAAATCAAATATTCAACATAATACATAAAATGGCAGCAATAAACATGGACAGGAAAACCCCACAGTTACATGTAACAGTAGCACCACGTAGAGGTATTTGACCTGAGTCATTAGTGCTATTGTCTGGCACGTTAGTCAGGTGAGTTGTAAAGTACAGGTGCAGAGCCCTCTGGATAGATAACTGCAGGGCGAGGAGGAGTTTTCCATATGCAAACACATGTGCACTCACACACATGCACAGGTGTATCCAGATAGATAACCTGGTGTCATGCAATTTTATCATCTAGGATGAAGCTACAATTCTTCACCTGCAACACCAAGATAACCATTCCCAACATCCATGCTGCCTCAAGCTCATTTGAAATGTATTTAAATGGTTGCTTTATGTGTTTTTTCATTCTTTTAAAGAAAAGGATAATACTGGAGTGTTCAGATAGAACAAAGCTAATTTCACTAGTGTTAGTAGACAAATTTCATCTCTGGCCTTTTTTACTTTTTGTATCCTATGTACAAACGTTAGTTGTAGCAAGATGGCAAAATAATTAATGAATTAATTAATTAATTAGCATGCTAGCTACAGCTACAGCCTTATTTTGTATTTCTTGCCTCAGAAACTACTAAGAAAGTTCAAAACAGCCACTGGTATCATTATAAACTGCATATGTGCTGTAAAAGAAAGCTTGGCAACTGCAGACAGTGAATTGTGCTGAAAAGTTGCCTCTCGTGACGCAGCTTTTTGAGCTCTTTATCCTCCAATTTGTATTTATCACAGCCTAAATTAAATGTTTTGGATCATAGGACCTCTGTTAATTGCCACAGGAAAGGCACAGTCTGCTAAAACCATTTTATTAAAGCTTTATGATATTAAAAATGTTTAAAACCAATCGACATTTATGCTGAGTTTCTCTAAGAGGCTGCACACATACATTTATCTCTGTGTTGAATGCCCCCTCTGGGGGGGGGGGGGGGGGGGGGGGGGCAAAAAACAGGCTGTTCCTGAACCAGCCAGAGGCAGACGTTTTCTGGAAGGGCATGGTGAGGATTGCAAAACAGGAAACACAGGGCCTTGATAACTCGTACGCACATGCACACACACACACACACACACACACACACACACACATAGCCTACAGGGCACTTACAGACACAAAAAATGTGTGGGGATGTTGCAGAGGGCATTTGGAAATGGTAACACAGCAACACAGCCCCTTCTGATGTTCTTCTCTACACACCTCAGTAAGTACAGGGTGTGTGTATATGTGTGTGTGCACAGGTTGTGAAGCTGAAGATGCGTTCAGGGCTTACCGTACATGCCAAGATGATCACAAGGCGTGACTGATGGTACTGAGGCTATTAGCTAGCTTGTTGGCCGCCAGTCGTTCTGCAGGACAAACAGGTACCAAAGGAGGGAGGCCTAGGTAAAAAGGAAACATAGAGGCAAAACATCATAAGTGAAAGAAAGGATCAGTAACATGAGTAAGTACTCATTAAGATGAATGAGTACCTCCTCCTCCTCATCTCTGTTGCTGTTGTGTAATACACACAAACACACACATTGACAGGCTGCTGTCTTTTCCGTGAATCCTGGACATGTTTGAACACGCACATCAGCCTGTGATGACTTAAACACACATACACACACACAGATGCTGAACCGGTCAGGCAGCACTTAGTGTAGTGTAACACTTCATCAGAAACATGATAGGGCTGTGTCATGAGGGAGTTATTGTTGTTCTAATTGTGACAAAAGATCCCTACATCCTTGTGTGGTACAGTTACGTGGCTGCGACTCAATGATATACACTGTATCATAAGCGTGAAAAAATTATCTACCTTGATCCTGTGTTTGAGGTTTGTTTCCCTCGCCTTGCTTCATTGGAGTTTAAACTGTAAAATCAGGTGCCTTGTTGCAGTGTGTGGATTTGTTCTGATGATTTTAAAAAGCCCAAACCTGGATTTATTACAACCTTTAATTGAACAAAGACTGCTTCTGTTGATAGATCAGCAGGTACGTCTATACTTGCTGCAGCTGCTTCACAGTAAAAAAGCGCTTTTCAGAATGAGTAATATTGCTGTTGAAGTAATGGTATTCTGTCATTCAGACACAGGTGACCAATGCAAAAATGTTGACTTGACGAGACCAGTCCGAAAAGAGCAACAAACATCACGTGATATTTGGCACCTGGTACACCTGAGGGAGCGGCATCACTCATCAAGTGAAATAAAGAAAGAATGATTTTTTTAATGTATTTATTTTTGCCTTAATTAATGATCCTCTGCCTCTGTATGGTGAATCTCATTATACACGAGTTTCATTCTTTATAACGTAGAGAATTTCTGTGCTTATTTTCGAATATCTAGCAGGCAACGAGCACAGATTTACAGCACAGATAGACTCATTTAACACTATCTGTCTGATTAATATTGTGACTGTATTGCTTTTTCTCTTTTTTTTCTCTTCGCTTTTTCTCTCTCTCTCTTTTTGACCTTTTGTTCCCCTCTGCCCAATATGGGAATAAAAATACTGATATGAACCAAATGTTGTCAACAACTTGAAATGGCCTCATTTTGATTCATTGCCACCTACGTATGTAAATGAGTGCATAGTATTGGTTTACATTTTATACAGTTCTAAAGCAAACAGTTGCGGCTGCTTTACAACTGGGAGGCAGCTGCACGGAGATGAGTTTAGATCTGCAAAGGCCTACTCGTAGTTTCTGTCGTATGATGTCATATGCTTTTACTGTGTATGGACTGTGTCAGGTCTGAGGCAGTGGATGGAGAAGAGGCTGAAGACTTACTGCAGAAACTGGACACTGAACAGTAGATTGCTGGTGATATTTTTGTTCCTCCTACAGTCATAACGAACACACACTGCTGCTTCACATCTAAACAGCATTTATAAAATGCAGTTATTCAAAGTGAATTTTTCATCCCTAAAAATAACACAAACCACTACAGAACAAATCAAAATAGCTTTTTTTCTGGTAAATCAAAAGGTGGAGTTAAGAAGTTTCCTGCAAGAGCTGGACACCCCAAGGCAATATTTATCTGGCCCGTTACTGAGAAACACTATGCAAAGGTAGTTTGTCTTTGCCACTATGGGGAACTTACAGTACAAGCTGTGGTACGGGTGGATGTGTGTGTGGGGGGGATTCTCTGGAACAGGATGTAGCTGTGCAAACGCCTAAAAGCTTATTTTGCTTGTGTTTGCACAAGAGATGAAGCAGCAAAAAAAAAAAAAAAAAAAAAAAAATCCTTTACTGTAAGCCTCAGGTCCACAGTGTACCCATGGTGGGGACTTTACCACAACCTGTCATCCTGTAAGTCCGAGAAAGGAGTGAGTAGCGAGAGATAAAAATCTCAGTTTAGGATTTACTTTATCATAATGTAGACCTTCAGGCACTGTCAAAAAAATGAAAAACAAGTTAAATATTTTACAAGTATGCAGCTGGATGGGTAACTTGGCAAGGAACATAGTCAAATGCAAAAACTATGCAAATAAGATGCAAAGAGTGAGTCAAGAGCTATGATGGAAAATTTCTTTTTGGCTCAGAAATATCTTTTCACTATTGTGAGCAAGTAAATAAAGAGAGTGCTCTTAAGGTTTTGATCATGATTATGCAACAATCCAGCAATGACAGTAGCTACATATTTGTTGATACACAGAAAATATCAGACAGCTATAACATACAGCATCTGACCCCTGAGTTTGTGAACCATACTTCTAAAACATTAAACTCACATTCTCTTCATATTCACTCACCACTGCCATGATTTTACACATTCATTTTCATGTAATTAATTTTGTGGATCTCCATTGTGTGGATTTCGGGACACACATGCAACAAAAGTTAAAGACCGTAGGACATGTTTTTGTCATCCCTGGATTTCTTAAGTATGCAAGGTACTTGTTTCAGCCCTGACCTTTGACTTCAGAGTTAACCACGGTTAGGAACCTTGCTGGAAGGCCAAACAGGTGCTTGTCACCATCAGCTGGAGCTCATCCTTTACAGTATGTACAGAAATTATGTGGTATACATAGCAAATATGGGGATTAAAGATCTAAACAAAACTAATCATGTCCTTGCTTAGCTCGTAATAATTGCCCTATATGTTCTTCAAAAGAGCAGGAAGAGGTGGTGAAGGAAAGAAATCCCTCCAGATCCAGCTGATAAATGAAGACAAAGAACAGGTTTAACAGCTATGACTTTATCCTCCCAACAAAAGCCACTGAGGGATGGAGGCGTTGGGAGGACGACGGGAAGAGGAGAAAAAAAAAAATTAAAAAGTCACGTCACCGGCAGTTCCAGGTACATTAGTGGGTGACATGAGATGCACCAGGTGAGCCGCACCCTGGTATTTGTGTCTGTATGTGTGTCCGCATGGTAAAGGTGCATTCAACCACTTGCGTTGACTCAGGTGTTTTCTTAGCATTAAGCGCCAGTCTCTGAGCTCAGTAGACAGTTAAGAAAACTATGTGGTCCAGAGGTGACCAGCTGATGCCTATCTAGTGGTTTTTCTCATGAATCTCGCACTTAATCTGTCTGCCTGGCAGTCTCTAAATATCAGACCCCCCCACCTACCTGTAATACATTGAAACATAGCCCCTAGTTTTTTTCCCTATGCTGCTGCATCGTATATATCTATATATCTATCTCCCTGTCTCCTGTCTGTGCTGACTTCTCCTTTTTTTTTTTTGGCTTCTTCTGGACCGAAAAACGCCAGAGGTTTTTCTCGTGGGAAAACTCTTGGGGAGGTATGTTGCTCCGTGAGCAGGGAGTGAGAGTGGAATCCCGTTTTTCTGGGTCTAGACTCACTCCCTGTTCCGCGATCCCATCCTGGGCTCGGTGTCACGGCCGGAATCGTGTCAGGACTCGCAGTGGTGTTAGGAAACTCTCGCCTGTTCTCACTCAGCCGGATCTTGGGGTTTTGGTTGCGCACACGGCAACCTATACACTATTTCACTCTGACTCTGATTCGCCTCCTTTGCCCCAATACTACAGCGCTTTGTGTTTTTAATCATCTTTCCTTTGATCATCATTCTTTTTCTTTCATTTTCCTTTATACAGCAGAATTTCAGCCTCACATTTCCATGGAAGAAACACATTTGCATTCAAGCATTCAAACCACCTCATTTCCTTTATTTGCCTGCAGTTCATACTGTGACAGAGGCATCTTATAATGACTTTTCTCTGTTCATTAAAAAGTGAAGAAATAAAACTAAAGCCATTTAGGAAAATTGAATTGTCTGCTGATGATAAAAAACATAACCAAAGCAGCGTTTATAGTGAAAAAGATTCACTATATCTGTGTCCCTGCATCTGTTGTCAGACCTACTTATCAAACTCCCCAGTCAAGTTGAAGGACTCTTCCAGAAGTCACATGATTTTCAATAAGTGGCTTCACCATCAAGGAGGAGAAACAATGGTGAAAAAGAAAGTATGTTTTCCAGCTGTTGTGTGCATTCAGATTTGTATTTTTTTAAAAGTAGAAATGATGGTAAGGACACAATACATTATGCTGTATTTCAAAGAACATTTTCAATACAGCATAAAATGAAAAAATGTGATTGCATGTCGCTCACTTTGAAGAATAATGAAATGTTTGTTTCCATATTCTTCACATGGTGAGTAATGGCAGACACTGAGGAAACTGAATAAAACACTGATTTATCTGGGAAGGAAGAATTAACACATCTTCTCAGATCAAACTCCACATTTTTAAGCACTTGTGCTGCACTAAAAAGTTTCTGATTTCATTCGATTAAAACAGACAGATCTGTGTCTGAAAACATGGCTTGGGCCCGTCATGATATCAACAGAAGTATACAAAAAAAAAAAAAAAAAAAAAAGGAGAGTACCACCAACTAACTTCCTCATTCTTCTTCTCCTCTCCCCGTTTCCCAGAAAGTAAAAAGGAAACATGATTAGCCAAGGAGGAACCCTTGTGTGTAAAAACTGTAAACAAATTTCTTTTGACAGTACACACCTCTGTATTTATGCGTGTACTTTGACATTAATGGAGTTGACCTTACAAACTATGAGCTCCATCGGGGTCACTTTTCTGGATTTTCTGGTCTATATTTCTCACTATGAGAAACTGTCATAGCTAAATTTAATACAGTTGAAAGGAAACCACAAACATTAGCCACTGATGTATTGTTATTTTGAGACACTTTCAATACGAATTTCAATGTGCAATGTATCTCTAAAGAAGCAGAGCAGTTCCACATCCCCATAGTACT
The DNA here is from genome assembly GCA_033238685.1 of Lates japonicus. NCBI lineage: Eukaryota > Metazoa > Chordata > Actinopteri > Centropomidae > Lates > Lates japonicus. The sequence continues at coordinate 6,092,300 of BRZM01000038.1, read as the reverse complement.
TTCAGAATCATGTCGGTAAAACAACAGCTATGCTTGTAGTTTTTGTTTTGCACCAAAATCTATCAGCCATGATAGCATAGACAGCCAATCAGAGAGCAAAACACACAAGACACAAGACAGGTGGGCAAGCGAGCAAGCAAAGTGGGATACCTCAAACAAGAAAGGAAGACAAAAACAAGAGAGGCCCGAAGAAGAGAATGAAGCACACGGACTCACATCGAGATGACACAAGAGCCGGCATCCTTTCGCTTCACGGCGTGGAGAGATTAGAGTCTGAGTGAGTGGACGCGCAGAGAGTGGACAAAAGGAGACAGCAGGAAGTGAGTGAAATCAGCTGGGGGAAGAGTATGAGAGAGGCAACGCTTCCTGGGTCACACACGTGTGCATACATGCGCGCTTAAGGGCCAACATGAATTGGTGATGCAAGGGACACCATGGTGACATAACCTCACTCTCAAATCTAACTCACATGTTAGGAGCTGTCCTCTTATTTCTGCTGTAATTTTACACATTTTTAAAAAATTCTCACACGCTCACATCTTTCGCAAAACGTGACGTAAACCGGTCCGTCTCTTCCCTGGCAGGGGAAGGTCACCGCAAAGGTCAGATTGAGAGTTTGTGAGCCTGTGTTGTCAGGAAGTGAAAATTAAAACTCAATTAAAGTTTTATTGGGAAGCACTTTAGTTCACAAAGGGGGAACCATCTTTATTTTATTGTATAATCTCCTCACGGACTGCCTTGCGTTATAGGAAGTTTGGTACAGGAGGAACAAAGAGAGCAATATCCCTGTCATTTTATATGTGTGTCACATTAGTAGTGGAGCATTTGGGTGGATCCCCTATTAATGCAATATCCACACACATGCAATAACAATACATACACAAGTGCACCCGCCCTATGGCACATGCACAGAGGAAAAAGAGGAAACTGTCTTTCAATGAGGTGAACAATACTTGACATATCTTGACATATTTTTACTACACACTTCCCCTCTTTGTGACAACTTCCCCACAGTTTTCACTACCAGTACTTACTACTACAAGATGCATATGAATGAAGAAAGATGCACACACATGCGCACACACACACACACACACACGCACACATGCAGAAGGAGAGAGAACAAGAAGAGAGTTGTTTTGCAACTAGAAAGAGGAAGGTACATGTGTCACTCATTCTTTTGTGATGCAACACAGACAACTCAATGAACACACACTCTCTCTCTCTCTCTCTCTCTCTCTCTCACACACACACACACACACACACACACACACACAGGGCCCACGTTATCCCCATCTCTTATCCAATCTTGTATGCAAAATATTATGGATCGCCTGGGTACATTTTCATTACAAAAAAGCCCTTGTTAGCCCAGAGACGACGAGGGATCTGAGGGGGCAAGATGGAGCATGCAAGCAAGAATCCCTCTTTCTCTCTCTCCACACACACACACACACACACACACACACACACACACACATACACACATGTTTGAACTGACCCACCCCACTGTATGCACTTAGTCACCCACTGCTCCCTGCATCCACCTCGCTGGCACAGCAGATTTGCATACAGATTTGCCAGTCAAATGACATGCATGGGAAAGTAGGAGTGTAGCTCTGGAGAGCAAACTCCCCCCCCCAGAATTCCCCCTCATCCAGGAGACTCCCGAATCACTTCCAAGAAAAAGGGTCAGGTGGGATTAGAGGACACCTTATACTCTAGTTCTGAAACTGTAGGACATGCTTTTAATCGTCTTAGATTGGTTAAATGGATTTACATACAAAAAAAGATGCTTTGCACCTGCACACGTGCATGAAACAGCTACAGGGACACAGTAACGTTACACAATAAGCTACACTATACACACACGTGTGCATTGTTCTGAATTATTTCAGAACAAAAACAATGTAATGATGTTCTCAATGTACCGTACCTCACCCAAATCAGCCCAAAGGCAAATTCCTGAAATAAAAATGTTGTCACGGTCATTTGTTTTGCTTGTAGATATGCTGTTGATAGAGATGGAAATGTCGTCTATGTGCTCTGCTAATTGATAGAGATGAGAATTACAGCTCTTTGAAGGGAGTTGAATCTTAAGGCTCCATTCCTTTTCTTTCATCTCTTCGGCTGGAGGCCCTGTCTGTCCCTGACCGAGTGACTGACTGATGTAGTTGCTCTGTGTGTGTGTGTGTGTGTGTGTGTGTGTGTGTGTGTGTGTGTATTTGTTTTGGGTTTTTTTTGTTTGTTTTTTAAATGGCGGTGAAGGTTGTTTGTTGACCCTGCTTTAAATGATATTTTTGATTTGCAAATGTTGCACTCTATCTTATTGTCATTTTTATTGCTGAAGTGCGTCTGTTAGGAGTTCAAACACATCTAAAAAGAATTGGAATTGTTTGGGATTGTAACATCACTACTAACTGATGCTTGAAGGGTCAGGATCTCACTGTATGACTGTGACTCTCATTGTAAAGTCAGAGATTTAAATGAATTTTATTGCTCATAAACAGACTAAGAGGTACAACATTTCAGTGGGTCCCAGTTGTTTTTATCTGATGTACCCACACAGTCCTATCCAATGAGCTCAACCCCTCACCATACATCATGTTCTTTGTGTTCATTTCAAGTGATTTCTATTGAGCAGTTTGGTTGATTATGGTACCAGTAAATGTTGTTTACTGGTTAAATATATTGATTGTGAGACTAAATTTACTAAAGATCAGCACCACACCTATTTGTAATTCCATCTGGTTGTTTTTCTTCATAATACAAATATGCATTTTAATTTTGTCAAACTCACAGAGCTCCTCCACAGTCTTTCCACATGTGTAAACCCCTGACAGCTGCAGTACCTCCAGGTTACACTGCAGCTGTTTAATAATGCATGCTACCTTTTGTTTTATTGACTTAGATAGCTGCATAATTAAATGAAAAACAAGTGCTATAGTGCTCTTAAAAAGAGGAATGAACTACAGTATGTGGAATCCCTCAAACTCGAACAAGAATGATCACAAGAGGCATTTTATCACAAATGAAAAGTTATAGTATGTATGTTTTAGCAATGTTAAGGCTGCAGAAAAGTTGAAATTTAATTAAGGCTATAGGAATACAGTCACTGTGAAAAGTTCATTGCCCTGAACAAGCCTCTTTGAATTAAGTAGGTGGCATTTTGACTATGCAAATGTGGGTCTGCCCTGTGGCCTATTTGGTCCTTAAGTTGTAATGCTATTGAAGCTACTTTTACTCTATTTTGGGTAATTAAGGATTCTGTAGGATCTTCCACAGGCTCCTCATCAGTCTGTTGTGCCCTGTCTACCAGTCTGCCTTCATTTCAAAGGTGATGCCTTTGAGTTTAAAGAAGAATGAATGACCCAGACTGTGGGTCAAGTGTTTTACATTACTTTTGCTGGAGTTTAAGGTAATCCTATCTGTGAGCACAACTCTGCAAAAGCAAGAAACATGACTTTTTGTTTGAAATGCAAAGCAGAGAGTGAATTGCAAAACAAAACAAGAGATAATTTTAAACAATCCAGGGGGCAATTTTCTGGGGCAGTGTGTTTTAAAACTACTGTACTGACACAAGCCTGCCATAAAACTTGGCCATGAAAACCACAAACAAACAGTACCCATCCCTAAATCCTCCAAAATAAACAACGACACGCATGGATTAATCCAAAACTGAACACCTTGTTTACAGCAATAACAATATTACAGAGCCTGTGTAATTATGACTTTGATAGCAATATGATTTGACTAATGATGCAGAGCCGGAGGAACAAGCTGAGCAGGTTGGACTGTACTTGTAATAACAAGAGGAGACGTGACTTAGAGGAAGCTGCCTGTGCAGTATTCCCTCAGTGGGCCTGAAGAGGAATTACACAGACCAGGAGAGATTTGTCTTCATGTACGTGGTGAATAGAAACACTAAAACACTAAAAAGTCCTTATTATTAGATCTCTATTATTTTAACATTAGCATGTTATATTTGCTATGTTTGGATGTTGACAGAGATTTCAATATCTTGAATTTGAAGCCAAAACTGAAAAGAAATACCCACAAATAGGCTTTTAAAGGGTCACTCCGTCCATTTTACACATGAAGTTCAGTTTACTCGTCACAAGGACTTCTAGCAGTCGCATAATGTCTACTGTTGGTATCCCATATAGATGCATAATGGGAATTGTAGCATTCTTGAAGCTTGACCCACAGCAGGGACAAAAAGTCAGATGTCACACCATGTAGAAGTCTGCTGAATTTTACAACGCAAACAACTACAAATTTGTGAGTTGTACTGTAAAGACCAAAAGTCAGTATCAAGGTATGGATTTGGTACAGATTGGTTAAAGACAGGAAACCATACACAACATATTTATAGATTTTGGTGGCAAAAATATTTTCATTGCAATAATGAGCAAGTCACTGCGGGTTGGTGCACTTTCTCTTTGGAAATGAACATGTCACCAGGTCCTCAGTGCAGTCGAGCTGCAGCCACTTGCACACTAATCTGTTGCAGAGACTTGTGTCAAATGGTCAGAAAACCCCAATATACATCATGTGCTTTTCAGATGGTGAAAACTCTCTCATCTGCCCACACACTCTTACACATATTTGCAGTATGCAAATTGGCAAAAGCAGGCAACAAATCTGTACTCATACTCACGCATTAATTCCCCCCACCCCAAAAAAATAAATCACCACACAGTGAAAATATAGACACAAATGACTGTACTCAGATGTATAGAACTCGCTGTCCATCGTTCTCATACACACACACCCGCACACACACATAAATGGAGCAGGTGAAATGTGGCAGGTGTGTGAAGCTGGGGGTTGTGTATCTTTAGGTCAGAGTTACAGCAGAGAGATAGTGGTTTGGAAAGTGAGATAAGAGATCTTAACATGAGCACATGCGCTCACACATGCGCTCACACACACACACACACACACACACACACACACACACACACACACACACACACACAGTCAGTGCTGCAAACAGGTTTTGCCCCTGGATATTGATCATGTACATATTTGTGCACAAAGTGTTTGTGAATGTGTGGGCGTTGCATGTCACAGATCTCAATACTGCATGACAAATTAACCCTTTATTTCCCCTAACTGTACGCTGTAGTCATTCCACAACACAGAGTGCTGCTTGGAAACCACCTGCTGCACAGAGACGCTCAAACACAGGGATGTAGTGGAGTGTAAACCCCGCCAAAAATGAATTTTCTATATAACCTAAATATATAGTTTTTATCTTAGCAAACAGATGTAGAGATTAGATGACTTCTACTTCAACCCTCATGTTTTCTAATATTCACCATAAAATTTTCATTGAGTAGCTTTAAATATTGAGATCTGGTCTTCAATCTCACTGTTTTCAATATAATTCTGTATATACCACTGACACATATGTACTTGTTCCATTTATTCACACTGAGCTGTTGTGTTATTTTATGCGGATTTCTCAAAATTTCGCCACAGTAGTAATATTGAGATCAAGTTCTCTTTTTAAGAGAGACCTAAGACCAAGAAAGGTCTCTCTTTAAAAAGAGAACAAAAAAAGGTCATAAAAACCCATCATTTAATAAGCTTTAAAATCCACAAAAAGGAATTACATAATTTAGCTTGAGGACAGTTTGCAGTTAAAAGTGCAAGATACCTGGAACTGGACATATGAAACACTTGAAGTAAAGTAATTATTGCATTGTGTACTGAAAGTTTTAAATTTAAGTATAATTCCATGAGATGATTAGGAAGTCCATCAGTTCTGTGATGTAGCGAGCAATCATGAATAAAAAACGTGTCATTAAATATAAGGTGTAATACACTGTGATAGACAGGACAATGATGAAGCACTGTGATCATGTGTTGAAAATTGGCTCTGAGACCCCTTTTAAGGGAACTTACACAGACTCTAAGGGGCACCAACTGTAAAATATAGTGCCGACACAGGATTGGGCTGACACTTATATTTGCCACATGTTTATGCTTAGTGTACTTTTTTTTCACACGAGGTCAGAATAGAACATACTAGAGGAGCACTTTGGCATTTCAGCTGCCCCTCCGACATGACTTGGGTGGTGGTAGTGGCCTGTAACAGTTCCTCATTTGCTAAAATTGCAAACAGATATAGCTGATCTGGTCTATATGGTGGCATACTGTATACTGTACAGTACTGTATGTACTGTATGTGCGTGACAGAGGGTTAAAGGGAGAGAGAGAGTGAGAAATCTCTCTCATAATAGTATTTCACATGTGTTACCTCTTCCTGCTAACAGAGGGAGGACAAAATATGAAAACAGAAAAGTTTTTTTTTTTTTTTTTTTGCTGTGCTCTTGGCAGTAAACTGCAGCAAACTGCCATAAATTATTGTTTTTCAGAGTAAGAAAGAAAGAGAGATAACGCAAAGAAAGGAAGCCTATCTAGTACACATAGCAGGTATACTGACTAACAACAAGAGATTAACCCTTTCAGTGCCGAGCAGACAGACAAAGTGAGACAGACACGGCATATGAACACCACAAGTTTCATTTTTCACTTTCTAAACACACAGTCCTTACTCTTCATCTGACAGCAGTGAGGCCAGGAAGGTGTTAAGAGTTCACTTGACATTTTCAGAACAAATTCTTTTAGTCAGGGTTTTTTTTTTTTTTAAAAAGAACAAAAAAGCTCAAAATAAAGGTGTATTCCATGTAATGCAGCAATTGAGTCCTGTGTACTCTCACACAGCTATTGATGAAAAACACCAAAAAGCGCCTTTTACAGGTTTGCACTTGGAGGTAGATGGTTATCAGCAGGCCGATGGAGTGAGTGTTTTCTCAGAGGGAGTGGTTGGATTGGTTCACTGTCATTTAAGGGGCAAAAGAGGGGGCTTTGTTTGCAGTGTCAATATTTACAGTGACACATGCTGGATGAATACTGACTGACTGGGCTGATGTGTTGTGTGTGTGTGTGTGTGTGTGTGTGTGTGTGTGTGTGTGTGTGTGTGTGTGTGAGTGAGTGGGAGACAGAAAGACAACTGTATCAGTACCAATGGATGTCAGATGTCATGCTCCGATGAACAGATTCAGGTCTTAAAAACATAACTTCTACCTTCTCTGGGGCGACTCTGTACATGTATGACAGTGTGTGTGTGTGTGCATGTGCTCTCATCTAATAGCACAAGAGCCCAGAGTACTAGCATTTGAAACAACCGTCCGACGAGATAAAGTTTAGAAAAGTCAACTAGTACGGTGTAATGTGATTTAATAGGTGACCAATCACAAGTGGACTCTGCCTCTATCACAATCTATGAGCCTCATTTACATTGCAAAACAGAGATATGCAAATGAGGGAAACACAGGCTGTGTCTGCCACTTCTCAGCTCACTATGCTGTATCAATAGTGTACATCAACCCTGTATTTACAGTATTTGAATACTAAATCTCCATTAATCCCTTTTACATTTATTTTCCTTTCTCCGACTTTAATTTCCCTCCCTTTTAGCCCTCTGATATCCTGCACCAACTTCCACTTTATATGCCTCCTGTGTTCTGTAGAAGTTTGATTTTCAACAGGTCAGAAAATGCTTACAATATCACATCGTACAGTTTCATGAATCAACAGTGTGACTCATTCATTCAGCTTCTTAAATTCTGCTGTTTGTCGTGCAAACCTCTTGTACAACCAAAACGCGACTTTACGCTGTGTGATTTAAGCCTGTCTTTCTTCTTTCTTTAAGCTTTTCTGTTTACACAGGAGGCCGTAGCCCCAAGCTATGCTTACATCACAGAAATCTTCATGTTGATTCACAGGCTGTCCATTGTGTTTATATTGTAAACAAAGCAGCAGGTAGAGGCACACATAATGAGCCCCCCTGCCATGAGGAGTGATGGTGCTGCAGCTTTTTTTTTTCTCTTGTGCAGAGCCACCGAAATGGTTTTGTTGCCATCTAGTGGTCAGTTGCACTCATAACAACCTAAAAAATGTCACTTTTCAGTCATTTTTCAACACATGCAAATACTTGAAGAGTAATATCTGTCTGATGTTAATTGAAAAACATTTACTTTATTGTTCACAGTGCTCAGAGGTTGGTTGTCAGAACAGAATTATACAGTCAAGACGTCAGATGATCAGTTTTGGATACAATGGGCTTAATTTAAAAGGTTTAATTCAATAATTAATAACTACTAAGTTGATGATTACTTTTGCTCCAAAGACACTCAGTACTTAAGGTAGCTAACATGTAGCTACCTAGCATGTATGAGAAAACTCAGAGACAGCAACTAAAGGGACATTATGAAGAGATTGTTTTCTTTCTTTCTGCTTTCAAGTTCAAGGATCAACTCTGAACTTCAGCCTTAACCAAACAACAGGGACACTAAGTCTTAAACATTCAGAGAACATGGAAATTTGAACATCTACAAGTCCACGACAACTGGGCCCACAAAGATCACGGGATACGATCAAAGAACGCCAGAGACACTACTAAATGGACCTCATGGTGAGCTTGTTTTCTCTCACGGTTCACATGGTGCATCAGTCTCAGTGGTGCTCACTTCAGTTTCAGTTTATCAAGATATATATATATATATATACATACATACATATATATATATATATATATATATAACACCAGTTGGTCTTGATTGAATTGCTTTTGACCATCACGCACCATTCACTGTTTTTATCAGATTTTCTTCGTATTTTATGGTACTGACAATGAGTAATATTCACTCTGACAAACATTTTTATTAAAGACGTACATATTTGTACTTGTTAGTAAAACCAGTATGGCTCAGTGACCCTGTATCAGTGCTGATTCTGAGAGGTATTCAAATACAAGGCAGCCTGAGGCCTGCAATCTTGACTACTTGTCTACTACTTGTACTATCTACTACTATGGCAGTAACATGTCAGTTACAAAGAATGAAATACTGCAGTTTTAGGTAGCACTGAATGATGTTTCACAGTGTTCTGTGTTTATAGTTAAAAATAGGTTTGTTCTTGACACAGAAAGCTGCACTCGGAGGAAGGTCAAAAAATAAAAACTATACTGAATTAGTCATTCCGTTTTCTCAGCAAGTGTGTATCTTAGAGTAAATGAAATCAGTCAATATTGTCTGGCTTTTCAGAGATAGTCTATGAACCCCCATTACAGTAGAGACATCAAAAATATGGACTACAGTGTGCACTTCAGACAAGTATGGGGCTTACATATAATGGGAGTTTCAGCCAAGCCAATAGAGTGCTATAGTGAGGACATAGGAATAATTTACATATAACCAGAGCTATAGATATGAATATGGCCACTTTCTTACAGCTTGGCCAGTGACTTAACTTTATTGCACTGCACCTCATAGAAAAGGCTTTAATCACAGTTAGTGTAATTTCTTTTAAAAACTGTTATAGAAATTCATTATTTTATCAATGATTTTACACTTCTCATGAACATTACCTCTCAATACTTGAATATACCTCCGAATACACTGTGTGTTGGCTGGGTTGTTAGAATCGTAAAGCTCAGGTTATTCTTCTGTCATATCTCAGGGAAGACGTGGGGCCTGGGCCTCTGTTAGCACCATGTGCACAGCCTCGACCATGCCAGATGTAAATCTAAAATGTGACAACCTTATCTATACATATTTAGAGCAGAGTGATAAAAAAAAGGTTTTATATCAGTACATCTTAAACTTGGACCAACTAGTATTTACACATACTTTATATGCTTTAAGTTACATCAGCTACATATGGACCAGTTTCACCATTGATATTATACATATAAATACCATTTTAGACAATGAATTGTACATATTTTTAACAATAAAGGATGGTATATACTTTTCTGTAAAAGACATCTTAATTGACTTGATATTTACTGCAGGATATAGTAAATTAGATATTAGACGTAGAAGTATCTGTAGTTACTAATTGGCCCAAGTCTGATCTCATAAGATACAGTGCACACAGTGCCTGCAGAAAGTGTAAAAAGTAATATAAAAGCCTTAGAGAGGTAACAGAGCAGTGAGTCCATGTATCAGAACAGTACATTGGCACCTTGGCTGAGTGTACGAACCAATCTGACCCTACTACTGGGAGAGAGATCAAACAGGAAACAAACTGCTACAATATTCTGAATGTGTGTGTGTTTCAGTATGCTGGTATGGCTGAAGAAAAACAGGCTGATAAACAGTTTGTTCATGTAAGAAAGCTTGTCCAGAAAACGGCAAAACACCATTACAAAAATGTGTTTCACAGACAGACCAAGTTGCTGTTAAGGCTTTGTTGTATATGAGCTTGTAAAGTGAGGTTATCAGATAAATAAATGCAGCCATTATGTTGTTACAAAGCTAACATCAGTGTAAGCAGAGTTATGCTTCCCCAGTGTCCATACCCAGTAGAAAGGCGTAATACATTGCTGAGATTTTGGCATGTGAAGTGCTGAGGTCGTACATGTACAGATTATACTGTTTATAACATTACATGAGAAAGAAATGGCTCTCGTTTGTGTTCTCCACGTCGGCAAGTTAGCTGACGGATGATATCAGAGTTCAAGCAACTCAGTGACACCCCTTTGTATCAGCCATTAATCATATCAGTCAGTTTTACAGGTTACACAGTTAAAACAGAATACGTGTTACAGTTTACAATACCTTGACATACCAGCTTAGTGCTTGAGTTAAAAACGCACTTCAGTGAAAAGTAGACAAGTGAGACACTTGTATGAAAGAGCATCCAGCAGAAGTGCAAGCTGTACAAAAAAAGAGAAAAAGTGAAAAGAGCTTAATATGTAGAGTCTAAAAGTTTAAAAAGCATAGTATAGTTGATATATTTATATATTCCTCTCATTTTTTCATATATTTTATAACATCTTTTCCAGCACAGTCCAGCTGACTTATTAGAATTGTATATCATTTTGGCTTTTCTTTATTGTTCTAGCAGCATTGTGCAAACACATTAATATTTGTCTTTGCTGATCCCTCTTCTTCCATCAGCCATAACCTTTCAATTCTATTCCTGCGTCTTAGTAACTTTGAAGTAGATATCACAGGGTTAAAGAACAAGGCATGACTTTGTCAAATTGGTATTTATTTACTAAGATTATTCATCCATCTGCTCTACCACAGATCTGTCTCCTTCTTCTTTTTCCCTGCAATGCTACAATCCACTGCTCCAGCCGAGGGAGCCATTTCTCACTAATCCCAGCCAGACTCCAAAATCCTCTCACTCCCACTTTTCAGAGCCTGTGAACATCCAGGAGTGGGAGGAAATATGCTGGAGGACAAACAAGGAGGTTGATAAATGCTCCTCTTCTCCATTTAAAAAGAAAGATGTAACACCCCAAGAAACAAAAGGAGGATTAAGGGATGTTTTCTCCCTCTCCGCCTCCTCCCTTGGGGTCTGGCTCGTCGGCGTGCGAGTGCACTTGCACGTCGGAGGGTGTGTGCGCACATCGCAGGCAGCTCCAGCGGGCCTTGTTCTTGTGCAGGTGGCCCATCATGGTCTGGCTGAGCGGGCTGGGCTCAGTGAAGCGGTGCCACTCCTCAAACAGAGGCTCAACAATGTAGGAGATAAAACCTAGGACACACAACAAAGGCAGGGAGGAGTGAGCACCCGTGGGGTGGGAGTGGGGGTAGGTGGGGTCAGGAGGGAGGGTGGCATGTGGACCCTGAGACTACCTGTAGCTCCTTGCAATCTCTTAGTGAGTTGAGGTACACCTTCTGCCTCTGTGTATGTGTATATCTTTTGTACTCACCTATCTGGATGGCTGGGACAGAGTCAGCCTGCTGGTTACACAGAGGACTGATCTCCAAGTCAAACTTTCTCTCCAGGTCACCTGTTGATAAATAAAATAATAGGTAAAATGTTAAAACAAAAAAGGGAAAAATAGGGAAAAGAAAAGCAAAGACATAGAAAAAGATTTTTATAGTAACAAAGGGCGTAATGACTACTGGTATGTCAAAGTGGGTTGCTCTGAATGGCAAAAGCACAAAAATTTGTTCCCATCTCCACAGTTAACCACTTTCTCTATGGCGTGTTTTAGGGTCTTTCACCATTGTTTTGGTTTTCCAGCCTCAACTTTATTGTTCCGATTCACTCTCACCACTCTCACAGCAGGCAGCTGTTTTCAGCAAGTGTGCAACTAGCTGGTGAACAAAGTGGAGCATTTATCAGCTAAGGAGCCACATATTTCCCTCAGGTGAAGACGAAAACAGAGATAAAAGGTGAGTTCATATTCACAAACACATCTCTAAATGAATACTCATGTTGCTTCATGTTTGTAAGTTCACCAAATCAGCTTATGCATGTACAGTTTGTTTCTGTTGCCCTGTTATTGCAGGCTTAAATAGACATGCTAAGGATCACAATGTTAGGAGTATTAAAAAGTTAGTACTGTTTGAATTCAAATCAATACTAAACACCACTGATCATTGTCAGTTGATAAATTAATCTATTTACTATTAAAGAATTGAGAAAATTGGCAGCTTCTACGGGCCACATTTATAGGAAGCCTTATTTACTACACAAAACAGGAGGAGGTTTCTGTTATAACAGTAAACTGCTCAAGTAATCAGTTTCTCATTTGTTTCTGTTATTTAGGTGTCTTGAGGGTATCATAATTTATTTTTGATAGCTAGGTAGTTCCCTTAAATTAAAAGGTACATCTGAAAACCTCAAATATCATAACCATTTTCTCTGATGTATTTTTATCTTGACTTGAGAGAAGACACTTTACTCACCCTGTCTGTAGAATTCCTCACACACTCTCTCACTCCACTGCCTGCTGAGCTCCCAAACCCGACACGGGTTGCAGATGTCTGCACACTTCAGAGCAATCTGAGGGCAAAGACACAGAGAGATTCACTCATACTTTGCCTTACTGTTTAATTTTGTGGAAAAATGCTTGGATAAACTGTGTTCTCAGCTGGGGTGTTCAGTATACCTGCAGCATAAAGTGCCTGTGTGAGGCCAGTTGAAGGTCCAGGTCCTGGTTGTCCAGATGTTCTCTGAAGGTCAACAGGAATTCGTTCTGCCGGCTGATGTCCGTAGCCAGGATCAGAGAGCCCAGCTGCTGCTCCATGTCCTGCCTGCAGAGTAGAGGGAGGACGACACTGAGCCAAAACAACAAAACCACAAATCTACACCAACAGCAGCTATATTTTTGGAAATATACTTTATGCTTATTGAGAAGTTATCATAGCGCATACTCTGTCCTGGTGCACACAGTACACTTTTCCTGCTTTTTAGAGTGATCTGATAAACCAAGAGCTCCTGTGTTGGTGTTCTGTAACTGACCCTGACCTCTGACCTGGACACTGGTAGATGAAAGGAGATTATCATACTGAATACATCATGATTATTTAACTACGTATATATGTTTACAGTTAGTCAAGCAGAGCGCCTTCTTTATATAGTTTCTACCTATTCCAGAGAACTGTTTGTTTTTACAACTGGTAAAAATATTGGTCACAATTCTTCAGTGAACAAAGCAGTAAGGTATTCTTGTAAAATATTTGTTTATATCATGTTTATGTGTGTGTGTATTCTTACGATATGTCAGCAGGCAGGTGGGACAGCAGTCCTGATTCTCGCAGCATGCCCACAGTGGATCTCCAGTGGTGACTTTCCAGCACAGATGTGTTCTGCTCAGGACAAGCATGTTTTAAAAGCGTTTTTCAAAACAGACTCCGCTGCAGCTTTGACACTAAACCTATCGCACACGGTAATACACAGCACTACCCCCAGGTGTTTACCTGGTAGAGGGATGCCAGGTGGTGTCTGGTCTTGATGAGGAAGGGCTGGTTGACCCCAGGATGGTCCACATCGTGGGCGGCTGCTGCCATCAGACCCAGGAACACATCCAGAGGGCTCAGCTGCTCTGCAAGCTACAGTCACAGGAATGGTCAAAATGAAACCTGATAGCTAAACTGACCTTCTCAGATTCTGGAGAGACACATCTAGAGAGCACCCTGAGTTTTTAGTCTATATAAATAACCTGAGACCATCCCTTTGTCAGTATTTCAATGATTGATAAATACTGTAAGAGGCTTATAGAACAAACAGTACAGCATATGAGGACAGTGATGTCTTTCATTGTTCTGGCTGCCCTTCAAGTCTCTACATCTCAATTTAACACCCTCAAATTAAAAATGGAAATCAGAACATCAAGCTAAAAGTTATTTTTTCATTTCAAGCCTAAAGCTCTGGAGTACTGAGCCTAAACAAACCCAAACCCTAGTACTTAGCGACTGCACAATACATTAGGTTTCAGCTGAGTTTTATCCTGAAGTGTATTTACTCTTTAATTTAACTTCTAATTAGAGATATGTATTCAGCTCGTATTTTAAATGATCTCATGTCTTTCACTCTTATATGGATATGGATTTAATTCATAACAGATCTAGGTGTGCGTCACAGCGTGGAGATTAACGCTCAATGCTCAGTCAAGGACAAAATGGTTTATTGATCGGAGAGGCAGCAGGCTTGTCATCTTATGAGTGTGTACTTGTTATCTAAAGCACATCAGCATGTGCGCTTTTAGCAAAATGCGTGCATTGCTAAGAGCTTTACAGAGCGGCAGAGGACACAAAACAATTACTGTATAAAAGGGAAAGATGCAGAGGCACTTAATCTGGTCAGAGGGCTTCAGGGATTTCTCCTGGCTGTGGATGGATGTGTTGCCAAGTCTAAGTGAGCAGGAATTAGCCCTCAGGGAGCAAAGCTAATAGAATATGTCAAGGAGAAGCTCAGGCCCAGTGAATCACTGCAGTGTGTGCGTGAGAGAGTGAAACAGAGAATGTGTGTGTGTCTGTGAATACAGTATCGTTCATTACCTTGGGCTCCTTCAGGTAGCAGTACATGGCTTGAGTGACATCAGCTGCATGAACAGCATTGTGATAGGGATTCTGGGAGTGATAGTCCTCCTGCACCATGCCTGGAAAGACAGGAGAAAAGGCCAAACCTTAACAGACCATTTAACTTTTCATATCTTAATCTGATATTAAAGGCCTTAATTTGATTATCAGATCAGTATAATCCAGTTCATTCACCATGATGCCTTGATTCACCGAGGCATGTAAATGTAGAATTACACGCGGACTATAACAATTATTGAAACTGCCGATGTTGACCGACAGCTGCAGCAACCTGGTAAATAAATAATAAGCATTTATAATCAACTGATAATTATGAGAAAAACCACAATTATGGGAAACAAAGTTTATATTTTGACCAATAAGTTTTCATGATGAGTGGAGAAAAGTCCCGTTACTGTGGGTTGTGTTCACACATTGGGATTTGTTTATGGAAAAAGCACAGAAAAAAAAAGGATGAAAAAAAATGTTGATTGCACGCTTTGTTTCCATAACAACACACAGGTCATTGCTGCTGTGCTGTATCTGATAGCACCATTCAGCATGCTATGGACACTGGATTATTATTCACTTACTGCAACAACATCCCCATAGTTACTTTATCCATATTTGTTGTTACTGTGGGGAAAATAAACCCAGTGTTCCCTTTGTAATGACTGATTGGCAGAGAAAAAGCAGTTGACGTCAGCCTGGGCTTTCCTGAAATGTTAAACCCTGCTTGGCTTTCAAGAGTATTCTGCCCCACCAAAACCGCTGCCAGGTGAACTTTTTACAGAACAAATGCGTTCTATGTGGAATAGGCAGTGACAATTGGGAGAAAATCACACCAGTAATCCTTAGAATTTACATGTTATAAAAGGTTATTGTAAAATGATTACACTAATGCAATATAAAATACGCTGATTACACATAAGGTACAGTGTATTTGCTGTGCAGTGCAGATACATGTAAATACAACGTTTGAAAAGTTTTTAAATGAAACTGGTAATGAATGGTAAATACTGGATTCATTTTGTCTTAAGTCAGTGGCCAATAATATCAGGATGCACTTTTACATCTCTTTTTGCAAGAGAACAGAACAGGACAAAGGGTCGATGGGTTGAATCACTGCCACTTTCTAGCAGCTTACCCAGAAACCTGTGCAGTTTGACCATGTCCAGCTGGAAGTGATGAATGAGACCGTAGACATTGAAGAGATGGCACATCAGAGTCACCAGGCTGTTACCTACAGCACACACACACAAATATTCATGTGTGAATAGCCACATACGGTAAAGTCAATGATAGATAAAGTATGAGGATACCATCTTACCATTTGTAAGACGATCGAAGAGGAAAATGTCAAAGTTCCATGTGCCTACTTTCGATAGCATGTGCTGTAATGAAAAAATGGTTGTCAGAAGTGATCTGTGATTCACATGTGGGGCATAAGTGATACAGGGAGCTGGGGATACCTGTATCACTGCACCTCTGTGCATACATGCATGTGACTGTGTGTCCTTACCGCAGCCTGTCCCAGGTAGTCGTCGTCTAGCAGGTGCAGGGACCCGGGGGTTTGGGGCACCAGCCCCCTCAGCAGCCTGGAGGCGTGGCAGTATCTCTGGAAGCTCAGCAGGCGCTTCACCTTTCTCCTTGTACCAGACTCTACCTCCCCCTGCTGGGCACTGGCTAAAATGACAAAAGACACAGGATTCATTTTAACAGGCCATGCACCGTACCTGACTAATGTTACGAACAGGTGACTAAGTGGTGCAGCAGAGACAGATACACATCTGATAAACGCAGCTTTAGGATTTCCTGAACTGTATGCAGCTCAGACCCAGTGCCCACATTTCTTGTCTTGAGTAATTAAGTGAAAATTCATGCTCCATGAGGTAGGTCAACAATTGTGTGTCCCACTTAGGAAAAACACACAGTACACTTTACACCACATTTAGTGCATAATTACCCTGATTTTGTCTCTGAGCTGTATTCAGAGAAAATTGTATCCCATAATTCATCATGGTCTACCACTGGCAATAATTAACAAAAACAAAGAAGCTGAAGTTCATGACATGTTGGATTCAGCCTTAATTAAATGCTGATTGACCACATCTGATAAACATGTGCCATATATATTATAAATGTATCTTATAATACAAGCTTCAGTCTGTTATTTTGACAGTGTTTGATTTAAAATACTGAAATAATATCATTCTATGTCTCTTAATTTATGTACAAAACTCCTCAATGTAACAGCTTTATTCCTTGCAATGTAAAAGCATCAGAGCTGGACCGACCATCTATTTATGTGAGCGGAGTGATGACCTCATTAACCACAGGTTTCCCTATGTTCTCTGAAAATCCTCCACACACTAACAATTCTTTATGGGTGTGTGTTGTCATTTCCCAGAAATTCATCACATGAGTGGTGTCTGACTAAGTGCAAATACTGCATGCGTAGGTACTGGGACACAGCAGAGTTTCATTTACTGTATCTTCTTCATACAATGGAAGCACTTTTATGCATTTAAATTGTGTTATGGGTAGTCAGAAAAAAAAAATGCATTGTGTATTACTGTATAACCAAATAGAACTGTTTCTATTTCTAAAACCATTAGAAACTTTTTAGATTTTTAGTAAAATGAATAGATGAGAGCTGTATTAGTACACTGACAATTGCTGACATGGATACTGTGTTGTATCTAAATGGGTAAAGAGGCTTACTTTTAAGGATGCGCAGGTCAATCAGCGGGTAGGAGCCTCGTCTCTCAGCCAGCAACACACCAGCATGACCAGTGCTCAGTCTGCCATCAGCTAAATGAGAGAGAGAGAAAGAGGGGAAGATGAGGACAGGGTGAAATTTTTTTTGGCACATATGCCCCTGAAAATCAAACTTTCAAGGAGGAAGGAGGGAGAGGAGGTGAGCACAGAGACTAGGCAGAGCAGAGGCAGTGGGGGGGAGGAGTGAGTGAAGGGGGCTGATGGCCGGAGGGTAAGTCGAGCAGCCAGCGGGGTGACGGGAGGACAACAGAGCAAAGTGTTCCCCCCCGGTGCCGTGCGTGGATGTTCGACATGATCAGCCTCATAAAAGCAGATTTAAAGTCGTCTTTAAATCAGCTTCTATGAAACAAGAGGATCTTTGACTTCGCTGAATCACCAGGACATCATGCATCTGGTCCGAGTTTGCCCAAGGAGAATGGATTTCATGCCAGGCTGCAGCTGTCGTAGTGCATGTCTGAACACTCATTATTTATCGGATTGCTGCTGCATTGGCTGCGTGCGTTCTGTTCATACAATATTTAGTCTTGTTTTTACTGTAGTGTCACACTGACGCCGATCAATTTATGTGGTTAATTTTCTTTAAAAAAGGGGGAATAAAAGACAGATCATAACCTGTGTCTATTATAAACAAGGACCAAACTGAAGAAAATGTAAAAATGCTACTTTTCTGCTTCAAAACAAAGCTTTTCCATTTGAAGAGTTTGATTCTAAAACAAGAAATCCACTATTTAAACCGCTGACAAATGTTTTCTGACAAAGAAGAGGAAATGTTTATTTCTGATATGTTTGAAGTGCCCATTTATTTCTGACATGCTGACGGCACATTTTCTCCTAAAAGGATATCAAACATTTTTGTCTAGTGTATGAATTCTTTCCACAGGAAATGTCTAGAGTCCCAGAATTAACCTTTTGAGTTTTAATCCTTGCTGTGTGAGCACCTATCAGACAGAGAGGGAACACAACAGCACGACGGATCCTTGAATACTGAATAGTGCCTCTGTTTAAAATGCGCAATCCACACACCTTGAGGCCAGAGACAACAAGGCACAACAAAACTAGGCTCTAAGTCAGAGCACACATGCACACACATGAAATTTACACTTGAATAAACTACAAACTATGGGAATAGTGAATAATTTACACATCAGATGTGAGGAACTGGAGCGTATTATGTCCCAGAGGTTGCCAATTCACATCACCTCTGTGACTCCCGATCACAAGAGCAGCTAAACTACCTGTTAATGGGGTTGGAGTCGCTGTGGTAACTCCCTCGGGTTGCCAGATCTTGCCTTGCGAGTGTGGGCTGCCAGAGTGGCAAGCCAGCGAGTTTGTAGGCAGGTGTTGTGGTTGCGGTAAATGTGAGCGTGTGTGTTGTGTAGGCAAGGCGGCTATACATAAAACATATGGTGGAAAAGCGGCATCATTCCCTATTTATGCATGTTATATTCTGACAAACAAACAAAAACCACTTGGGGGAAGTGACTCAGCCTGTTAAAGTGCAGTAGAAGAGTCCTGCTGGCCTAGTTTGAGCAAGAAAAGGAGAAAAGGGGGAAAGCCTCTTTGCTTTTTTATCCTGCACACTGGCGGGGAAGGAGAAGAGGAAATACATCATCTGGAAAAACCACCGCAGTAACACTCAGATCAGTCCCTACTCACACACACACACACGTACACACATACACCACCCCATCTGGCTCACTTCCTTCGCTCTAGCTATCTCTCCATACTTCTATTTTATGTGGCACTCCATCCTTCATTCCTCCCCTACTTCTGGATCCTGTCTCCACTTTCTCTCAATTCCTACCCCCTAAACCTTCCCATCATCCTTCATTCCTCCGTGTTCAACAACAACACCCGCCTCTCCCCATCTGATCCATCCTTTTCGTCTCACCACCCCACCCCACACCATCCCGCCCCTCCTCTTTCCCTTTCTCTTCTTTTAACTCTCTGTGCGGTAAATAGGTCATTGTCTCCACGCTGAGCAGAACTGGGTCATTTAGGATGAAAACGTGAATCAGTTGGAAGGGGTGTTTAAAGACGCGGCGATGCACACGCGCCTCCTCATGGACCAGTGCATGAACACTCACTTGCAAATGAGGTTAAATCCCTGATTCCGAATGTGAAAACAAGATTGCATGCTTGGCACACAGCTCCCACACACTCACACACAAACAGACACACACACACACTCTCTCTCTCTCTCACACACACACACACACACAAATATAGGGCTCTGATAGGAGTATGTTCACTTGGCTTCATTGAATCTGTGGGTGTTTAAGGCATAAATTGTGCTTTGGGGCTGTTTTCCTTCTCACAAAAACAGACAGTCGGACACATCGTTGCCATATGCAGTGCCAACACTCGAATACAAACATGTTTTAAACACACAGTGGCAGATGATGTTTCCTGCTGCCTGCAGCAGCTGCTGCTGCTGTTTTATCTGGATTCATCGGTACATACAGTGCATCCACACAGCTGGCTGGAATCTCCAGATACAGTTAACTTCATTGGCAGAGTCAACACGTTCTCTTTCGGTGCATTTGCACTAAAAATGATTTGTAATCTGTGTGATCTGCCAGTGACAGCAGCCAGATGTGTAAATAACATCAGTTCAGGCCAACATGTACTGTATGTTGTATGTGCTGTATGTACAAATCCATGTTTTAGATGTGTTAAGGTGAAAGATATGTTTTATTGGTTTATTTTGTGCTTATTACAGCTTTTTATTTACACATGAACAGGCAGAAAAAACAGCAGTGCTTAAAGGAAAATGTGTGTAACTTTTGTGATTTGTATGACCCGGGGCAGCAAGTAACTATTAATTTCACTGTCAATGAATCTATCATCTAGCCAAAAAATTAAAGTAAGCGCCAGAAAATAGGAGCCAAAAAAATCTTCTTTTTTTTCCCTCTTCTGTTTAATATTATAGCGACAAAGAAAACCTGGAGCTGGAACTTGTGCTTTTTTTTGAAAAAAATTGTCTGTATCTGCATCATAGCCAATATTTAACATTCTATATTCTACAGATGTTTTAAATCCTGGGAACTCCAGTACTCTGTTGCTTTGCCAGTCTCCAGATGTCAACAAAGGGAAAGATGACAATTGATAATCATTTTAGGCATTAAAAAGATCACAGCTTTACAAACTGTAATGTTTTACTTTTGGGTTTTTGGGTAAAATGCTGAACTCTAAAATGTTGCCAAAAAAAAAAGGGAATTCTGATCTTTTTAGCTCTTTTTGGTCTTTGCTATGGGAAATGTCAGAGTGACTTACTGTCACCATAGACAAGGTATCTCACAGTGTGGTGACATGTTGTTGTGTCGTAAAATCAAATATTGCGCAGCCACAGACAGACTTTCACCCTCTGTAAGGAGTCATCAAACGATTGAGGTCATCACGATTCAAAGGGAAAGTCACAGGCAGCGAACAGCATACATGTGTCCATTTTCCACCTCATGACTCAGTACTTGCGCACAGGTAATTCCCCACAGTATGAATCATTTCTTCATCTGAACTCTTCAAAAGCACCTTAAAGATTTAAATGTGAATCGTTCCATTTTTGGATCAGCTGGTTTCTAGAACTTTTCTGGAAAGACAATTATTATCAATTTTATTATTCATTAATCTTGTTTATATGCTATCAAAGTCACAAAGTCACCCTGCATCATACTCATATCAGCAAAATGATATCACGGTGTAAGATCAGGGCAAAAACACCCCTCAATGCAAATAAAGTCAGTATTACCGTTCCCAAAGTCGGCATTCTATTCACTATCAATGTGATGTCATTGTCGTTCATTACCATCACTGTTAAATGTAAGATCTACCATTGCTTAATACCAAACTGTAAACAATGTTACTTTACGTCAGCAGTGTTGCTCGACAGACGGACAGAAGCTCGTATGATGGCGTCACATCAGCATCATCAGTACAGCTGCAGCTCAGCAGATGGTTACACAGCTTTATTTAATGGACACTCTGGCTTTACAGCCCCAAATCCCTCATTTCACCATTTTACTCTGCCGGGCTGTCTGAGCCGCCCTGAACCACGTCTCGACCCACGTCACTTACGAACACACACGCACATAAACATACGGCCAGAGGCGCTTGTCAAATACAATCTGTCTCACGCACGCATGCACCCGCACATGCACTTGTCAAAAATGAAAACGTGCACCCAGGCATGGGGTCAAAAGCTGAATATTCAAATGCAAAAATGGATGCACAAGAATACACACAAAACAAGGGCAAACACCCTTATTCATAAAGGTGAACACAAATACTGTTCCAAAGAGGAAAGCGAATAACATATTCTACACAAATCATTACACACTGTGAAGCCATGTGCCCTAAAAACCCAACGTAAAGTCACACACTATCTGCGGTCTGTCATAAATGTGTTGTCATGTAGCACACACAGCTGCTGGGTCAAACTAAAACTGACAACATACATGAGACATTAAACATTTATCAGATATCTGAATCCCATAAGCTTCACGGTCCGTGTAACATGTATTATTAAGTTACCTTCCAGATGTCCGCTCCTGTCCTCTATGTCCTGCTTCACCGCCTCTACCACCTCCTTCTCTGCTTCCACCCAAGTGCTCGCCTCACTTCTCTCAGACCCCCGAGGACCTCCCCTGCGTGCCCTCCAGGCTGCCCTGAGCTGCCGTATGAGAGCTGGAAGTTCCAGGGCCAGCGACAGGCCCCCGCAGGTAACCGGGGGAGTCCTGAGAGGATCCCACACGGGTGAGCGAGAGCCCTCGTCTGGACAGACCCCGACGTCGACCCCGACACCAAGACCAGAGTCCCGCATCCTGATATCTGGGCCCCAGAGCCCCTCCAACACTGGCATCCTAACACCACGCAGAGATAGACGGACGATGGACAAGTGCAAGGAAAGATCAAAGTAAAGAGGGGAGAGAAAGTGAGGAAGGGGAGAGAAGGAAGGATGGTGGGACAAAGAAACCAGGGGAGGAAGAGAGACGGTGGAAGGAGAAGTTCACTGTCAGGTAGCCATAGGTGAGAAAGAGGGGGACAGACGGAGATAGTATCAAGTCTGAATGTAGGACAGAGGAATAAAGATTGCAGGAAGAGATGGAATTAGCAGCAGGAAGGACAGTGGAGCGGACAGATTGAGAGCAAAAGGAGCGATAAAAAATATGAAACAACAAATGCAAAGCAGGGAAAAGCCAGAAAAAAAAGAAGAGAATCTGTCCATATCCCCGTCTCCCAGAGTCGACCACTGACGGTCTGCTCCCTCCTTCTGCCGCATTCTCTCTCCCCCCCACAGCCTCACTTGCGCCAGTGTTGTTGTGGAGTCTAAAAGCCCCTCCTCTCCCCACTCTGAGCTCACTGACACACTCTCTCTCTCTCTCACTCTGCCTATATGCTGCTAGCCGAGCGACAGACCAATAGGATTTGTGTGACCGTTCGCAGGGCTTTGGGTTCACGGACGCATCCTCTGTCTCGCGGTCAGGTCAACAGGAACAGGGCTGTGTGAAGCGAGCGCATGTAGAAATACACAAAACACACACACACACACACACAGTATCCACTAGCTATTTTTAATATATTAAGTATTTTTCCACTTATTCAACTAACTGTTTGATCTATAGAAAGTAAAAATAATAAATACTAATAATAACTAATGAAAATAGAGAGAGAGCTAATCAAAATTTCTCAGATTCTAAAATGAGGTCCAACCAAAACTTAAAGAGATTCAAATTACAATAATATAAGACAGAGAAAACAAGCTGACCACTACTACCTATTAGGCATTTTTAATGAATTGATCAACTATTATTATGATTTAATTGTCTAATTGTTTCAGTACTAATTGTGCGCATAGTTTGTTTCACCTTTGAGGATACAAGTTCATAGTCTGAAGAGAACAAAAAAATTAACTTGTTCTGCTTGAAGGTAAATCGAGGTGCACAGCATGCTGTGAGTCACTCTTCATTAAGGCTTCACTGGCACAGAAACACTTGAGCCGGTTTGTTTTGATTTATTTGTTTCCGAAGTCTCCCACTCAGGTGACTAAGCAGCCTCGGGCTTCAACACAACTGGGATTTCTGGTAGAAGCAGATGAACAGGATTTGTTTGAAACATTAAATTCCTGGACGATGTTCAAAGAAATGTCAAAAAGGAAGACAGCAAAATGGTTAAATTCATGATGACTGACGCGAGCACCACTGTAGGGACTGTATCCAGGACTTATCTAAAATGATCAGATTCGCACTTTCACACTCTCTTCAATGCCAACGTCCAAAGTCTTACTTATACTTGCATTATCTACTACTTGTGCTCTGCGGCTGAGCCTTATAAAGTGATTTTAATGTTCTGAACTGAACCAGTTCTTACTCAGATGAACTACACATAACTGAACATTCATTTGGGACTGAAACAACTCTCTTTCTGTCGTCACAAACACCCACAGGCTTTCCTGTGGCTGCTGAAAACCAGACATTAATTATAATACTTCAATTAAGTCAATGTGAGTAGACCTATGTGTAATCATAAAGGATGCAGTGCTGCAACCATCACATTTTTCCACTTAAATTTTCCCTTGAGAAACAGTCACATGCTTACAAAAGTACTGAGACAGACACACACAGAGGCACAGACAGGAACGTAGCCTTGAATGTCACATATCAGACGCAAGAAGTCGACTGCGAGAAATCACGAGACAAAGAACATTCAGATAAAAGATAGAGGCTGTGGGAAACTGTGAGACACAGGCGGTGAGACAATGTACAGCAGGGTGAAAATGCACCATGACTATGTGTATGGTTGTGTTGTTGCAGCTGTGATCAGTAGTTGGTATTTAAGAGCATCTCTTATTTTGTACTCACCAAGTACACTCTATAATCGATGGCAAGAACCTGATTTTTCAGACACAGTCAATAAGTTCTTCCCCACTTTCTTCCTTTAGGCTAGGAACATATCTTAAGATT
Source organism: Lates japonicus (assembly GCA_033238685.1). NCBI lineage: Eukaryota > Metazoa > Chordata > Actinopteri > Centropomidae > Lates > Lates japonicus. The sequence goes on along the minus strand of BRZM01000038.1, from coordinate 6,067,720 downwards.
ATTTTAAACTACCACTAGATACATCACCTTCCATTGGGCTATTCCCACTAACATATACAAAAAAATTCTTGCTTGTTCCTGTACCAAAACATGACAGGACATCAATCAAAAACAGTCTGTATTGCGATTTTATACTGGAAATGGCATCAAAGAAAAGAGCAGCAGCTCTGCACTGAAACCTGATAAGATGGATTATAAATTACTTTCACTCACAACACACTGTATTACCTTACTTCTTGCTCACTGTTTGTTACGTTTTTTTTCACCCCTGCTAAGTGATGTCTGCTGTGCCTCTCATCGTGAAAATCTGACACCTTTTAAAAGAACGGCAGGCTCACAATGCAAAATTATTCCTCGAACACCATACATGGTCCATCCATCCATCCATCCATCTTTCTACCCATCCATCCATCCATCGATTTCTGCTTGCCAGGCCTCAGTGGCAGCAGGCTAAGGAGGGTATTCCAAACGTCCCTCTTCACAGCAACATTTCCCAGCTCTTGCTGGGGGGTCCTGAGGCATTCCCAGGCCAAATGGGTTATGTAATCCTGCCAGAGAGTTCTGGGTCTATCCCAGGGTATGCTCCCAGTTGGATGTGCCCAGAAAACATCCTAAAGAGGGTGCCCAGGAAGTATCCCAATCAGGCACCCGAACAACTGCAACTGTCTCATGGCTACTCTGAGCTCCCTGCGGATGTCCGAGCTCCTCACCCACCCTACCTGTTAAGGCTGAGCCCAGACACCCTACATAGGAAACTCATTTTGGCCACTTGTATCCATGAACTCATTCGCACGGGCACTACCCAGAGCCCTACATGACAGTAGGTGAAGGTTGTAAGGTAGATCGACTAGAAAATCGAAAGCTTTAACTTCCTGCTCAGCTCACCCTCCACCACAACGGTCCAGTTCAGCATCCATATTACTGCTGACGCCAATCCGCCTGTCAGTCTCGTACTCCGTTTTACTGTCACTCGTGTACAAGATCCTGAGATTCTGAAACTCCGTCACTTCGGGCAGGAACTCACTCCCAACCCGGAGCAATCCACCTTTTTCCGCAGAACTGTGGCCTTAGACTTGAAGGTGCTGGCACTCATCCCAGCCACTTCACACTCAGCTGCAAAACACTCTAGTCCACACATTGTATGATTTTTTTTTTTCAGACTATAATAATACTATAAGAACTTGGTATGTTCACACATGGCGCCAAATCATACTTGTAATCATAATACAATCATTAAGTGTGTAAAATTGCCTTTATCAGTGCTATGAACAACAGTGGCAACATCAAGAAGACTGGCCATTCCTGACAGAAACTGCATCTTCCCCGGACTGAGTCATATGGGACTTTAATAGCTGAGAATATAAAGCTGCAAAAGAATAACAGCAGCAAATAAACAAGAGCTCAGATTTGTAACTGTGCAAATGTGTGAAAAGAAGGATTATAACAGAAGAAACAGTGAAACACCGATAATGTCGCAGAATGAGAGAAAGAAAGATATCAGAGAGTCAGCGAGGTCAGTGGGAGTCTTGACAAGTAATCTTGGCTGTCGGGCTGAGGACTACTGGCTCCAAATGATCCCTTGCTCCCTCTCTCACACTCACACAAACACACACACACACGCCGCATAGTTTACAGTACTACTGTGATACCAATGCGATCTTGTGTTTTGTGTGTGTGTGTGAGACTCTTATTTTTGATTCTCTTTAATTATGCCACTGGTCACGTTTGCTGGCAGGTCGCTGCAGAGAAATGGGTCAGCCAGTGAATGAAATGGGCCCTCTAAAAGAAAACAGTGCCAAGTGTTTGTATTTGTGTTTGTATCTACATTTCTGCTCGGTTGTGTTTGTGCATGTTAACGTATGTGAGCACGCAATTTATATATTTATCTATTTATTTTTTGCACTGGTAATTTACATGCCGCCTTACCTTTTTTGTCACATATTTACAGTTGTTTCACAATTTCAGTCTGCTTTTTTTTCCATGAAACTTTTAAACAAGCTTGACAATAATATGGAAAACAAACAGCTTTGGCTTCATTTCAAGGTCTGAATCATCAAGGCCTAATGTAGTTATGATAAACAGTTGCTTTTTACTGTCTCCAGTCCAGACACTATTTCAAAAAACATGACTGGGAAAAGACTCAACAATGTTACGCACACTGACTTCTCAACGAGTTGGACTCATGACTTTGACGGAGTTGTGAAACTTACTGTACTGACCAAAAGTCATTCAACAGGACAGTGAAGAGTGTATACAGAGATAGCAGATATATGGTTTGACACAGAGGTTACACTGAGCCAAAGGTTAGTGAAAGCCCATTTCCAAATATTTGGAAACATTCTCCACCACCAATTTGCAGCTGACTACTTATATTAACAACCTTTTGCAGTGAGGTATTCAGGTCAGTTAGTGTTCTTACCCAGCATGCGAACTTGTATGGCATTCTGCTCCGACCTTTTAAATGTGACAGCTCCACACCTCTGTGGCAGAGAGAAAGAGGGAGAGAGAAAGAGAGGCTGAGATTAATATTACAACACCCAAAAATACCCACCGCTATCAAGGAGCATCAATGAACCTGGCTAATAAATAGAAACTGTGCCAAAAGTCACAGTGACTCTCTTATGCGAGGCCTCACACTCTCACAGACCTCTTTCGCACTCTCACAAGCCCTCAAAATCTACAGCAGAGTTTAACTCAACATTTGTCTACACAATTTAAAATATGAGATACTAATTCGGATTTAATTTCCGGGGGTACAAAGTTAAAAAGCAGTGAATTTTGAGCCTTGAGCTTCCACAAATGTATTATATTAGTCAGTGTAAATCACTGTGTTACATCCTCACTGTAACTGTAATTAATATTAATATCCCAAACTGAATCACGAATTTGGAAATGGATTACAGGCATCGTTTTAAAAGACTACTCATCTTCTCAGTGAGCAAGAGAGAGTAGGTGGGTTCAGTGACAGTGGCATCTGCCACTCTGATAGTGACATGTCCATGTGTTGGCCAGCGACACTGAAAAAGTGGGTCAGGCCGCAAATTGGCATCAACTGGCAACAATGTGCACATTAATCACATGCTTCCATATGGTTTGTCCTCATGGTCAGGGGTCTTTAGCCATGTTTTTCTTTTAGTCATTTTCTACCAAAGGTGTGGTTGCTCAAAGTTCAAATTAAATGTATTTTAATACATATAAGACAGACATATTGCAAAAGATACAATTCACAAACATGTTAATCACATTAAGTCAATATCATTTTTCCATGATAATACAGTCCTACTAGAAGCCTGTTAATAGTGAGACATCTCAAATTGAAATTTGGTGAAACCCTGTTAAAAAACACAATAACCATGAATTTAAATTAGGGCATATATTTTCACAATCATTCTGTCTATAAAATATTCTGAAAATAGTCTAATATGCTCAAAACAAGTTTTGTTTGTTAACTTTGACATATAGCGAAGAACAGGAAGCAAAGCCTTACATTTGAGGAGCTGGAACCAACAAATGTTTGCTTGAAAAATGACTTAAATGATTAATGAATTGTCAGAAGAGTTGCTGATTAATTTTCCGATGATCGACTGGAAAACTGACTAATTGTTTGACTCAGCCCCCTGCAAAGTAATGTGAGTGGTGATGGATAAATATTTTCCATCAACGGCTCTGCCCTGCTTTTGAATGACACCTTGCCTATCTCTGTCTGATGAGTTAAAATTGATAAAGTACATCAGCTGTGTGGTAATCTGCCACTGTATCCTGATCTGAGCTCAGGACTAATTACAATCCAGAGTACTGTGCTTCGGTTCAGGCAGACTCAGCTCTGAAAATTTCCCAATTGAGGTCATCTATATATATAATAGCTAGTAATGGCTATAATAGTTATGATGGCTCAACATCTGTGCACACAGCAGACAAGAGATAGAGTTGACTGAGTGCACCAAGCAGTGTTGGTTTAGAGAAACATGACAGCAAAGACACACACGCACACATCTGATAAAAACCAGGTAACCTAGCTGACGTGATGGACACATAACAAATCATCTGTTATTCGTCAGCGCTACCTCTCTGGAGGAAAACAGTCATGAACAAGAACCTTGAGTAGGAGGATTTACATCTAAATTAGCTCATTGCTGTTTACTGGAGGGCAGGAAGCAGGTGGATGGAGACAAACCAGAGACAGTGAGTGCTCACTCATCCAGCCCACGTGGTTATCGCATGTTTACAGGATGCCCTCATCATTTCTTTTTTCCATGATGTGTAGCTCTGTGCTCACATCATTATTCAACTCATCTGGACAGCTCTCCAGTAAAGTCTCTATATCTGTCTTTTTATGACTAACTGCTGTCAAACTGTTTAGATAAAGGAAGCCTATTCACTGTCCCCTTTATGTTCACCAGGGATGTTGAAAAAAGGGTTTAGAAACAGTTTCAAAGGTTTTTGACATTCAGCATTTTTACACATAAAATGCTGCTGTGCAAGCATCAATTACAATAACTCACTTTAATCACACAGTAGAGAAAATGTGTGTGTTAAATACAAACACAAACACATTGTATACATGACAAACTTCTGCTCAATACAGTGTTGTACTTCTGTTGCATATGTATGTTCTACGTTACAATACTTAAGTATTTGCACACAAAAACACTAATTATGCAAGGGAATTAAAGGAAAACAAGCTCTCTAACATGTAATAAGTTAGGCACCAGACAATGGTAATCACTGCATATGGTATACAACATACAAGTGATGACAACTGAGGGATCTCCATAACATGTACTTTACCTGTGAAAAAATATTAAAAATAAACTCCCTTATTTTCACAACCAAGTTCTTCACAATATCTACTTCCTGTACATTGTATATACATCAAGATATATTATTAAATATTCAGAATTGTTTCGAAAACATATACTGTCACATATAACCTAACATAAACACCAAATCCGCCTTGTAATGTATCATAGCTCCCTCTGCTGCACACCTGCCCGCTGTCTACATGTGGTCTGCAGTGTCCAGGCTGCAGGTTGACTGCTGTAAAGCTGTCAATACACTGACGTGACATATTGCAATAATACACACAAGGCCCACTGTAGCTAACACTGCAGCTTATGGAATATACATGAAGAAGTCTGCACCAAAAAAAAAAAAAGAACGAAAGAAAAAGGGGGGGGGGGGGCATTAGCATTAGACCCCAAGGTCACTATAAACTCACTAGAGAATCAAAACGTTATAGTCCTTTTGAGAATACTGCCGCACTCATACAGAATTATGAAAAACGCCATAGCATATAGCACATACAGCATACACAAAGCTAAAATACAGTCATTTTAAACTCTCTAATGAGCATTAAAGACAGTTTATACGTCGTTAAAGTACCATTATAGGAATGTAACACAGGTTTTTCGTTGAGTCTTACCAGGCCTATTCCAAAACAAGTCTTGTGTGCACAAACCTGCGTGTGTCTCAGCTGGACATACAACCGTAAAGTCACAGTCCACGTACCTCGACCATTAAACAGGACATTTAACCATCGTGGCTGCTCGTGGACAGCGGGTGAATGCGACGGAACCAGGCGCGTGCTGAGTGTTTTCATGTCACGGGAAGCGCAGAACTGAACCTCGTACAGCGGGGGTGAAAGATGACTGTGCCCTGGCTGACACCTGTTATTTTTAATTCAACTAACTATTTCATCCTCCTCCCGCGGTTGTGTCTGACCTTACTCGCGCTACATGGACGGCGTCGGCTTTTTAAAAGGCAAGGTGAAGTTGACGTTACCCCCGCCGCGCCTGTCCGCGTGCAGTGTGTAGGCTTTGACTTGGTTATGAGCCGCAGAGAGAGGAGAGGGGAGGGGCTGGTTGTAGCATCACAGAGGCGGGACATGTGGGGAATGGACCAATCAGCGCTGGATGCAGTCACTGATTTGAGTACAATTGGTGGTCCTCGATTAAATAGTGTTTTAATTTGGAGTATTTAACTAATGACCGAATGTGAGGGAGCTAGTTTGCAAAGGGTATCTCCAAAATTGTTACTGACACGGAATCAGGGCTGGATCAACACACAAGGAGGCTCGAAAATCACATGTAGGTCCCTGCTGACCCCCCACATTTCTCAGATTCTCTGTGCATTGAATACATTCACCCAGCACTATGTTAGGAACACCTGCAGACCTGCTTATTAATGCAATTATCCAATCAGTCAGTGCAGCAGCACTGCAATGCATAAATCTATGCAGATACAGGTCATGAGCTTCAGTTCGTAGGGTCAGAATTTGGCGTCGGCAGCATGACTCCGTGGACCCAATCTGCCTTGTGTCAACAGTCCAGGCTGCTGTTGGTGGTGTAATGGTGTGGGGAATGTTTTCTTGGCCCCTTGATACAAATTAATCATTATTTGAATGCCACAGACTACATGAGTATTGTTGCTGACCATGTGCATCCCTGTTTGACCACAGTTTACCATCCTCCAATGGCTGCTTCCAGCATGATAAAGCAAACCAATTACAAAAATGGTTTCAAGATTGCCAGCATGAATGTGGAGCTGACAAATCTGCAGAAATTATGTGATGCAGTGATGTCAACGTAGACCAGAATGTCAAAGAAATGTCTCCAACATCTTGTGGAATCCATGCCACAAAGAACTGAGAATGTTTTGAGAGCAAAGGGAAGCCTTTACCTGTGTGTATGTATTACATAGACCATTTAGAAATTGCAGGTAAGAAAATAATACCTGTTGTGCAACATTTTTCCGCTAATGCAGCATAAACATAGCAAAATTCAGTTCTTGTCAGTTCCAGAGAAGACATCAATCTGAATACATTTCCATTTGTGTGAAGCAAAATGAATTTATCCTTATGTACATGCGGTGTGTGTGTGTTTTCCTGAGACCTTTTCACCTCAGCGTACAGTGTAATCCCTGATTAGTGCTGTCAGATTAGTGTGTGTCATGCTGCTCACAACAAAATAAGCCTAATGTCACCATCCGGCTTGTGCATGTGTGTATATGCTGTCAGTCCAATCCAACTGAACACTTGGTGGTTGACTGAAAAAATATCTTTATGAAGTTTACAAATGGAATTTAATGAAATTCAGGAAGATTCATCAGCAACACTGCAGCAAATTTTAATGAACTGAACTAACCAGCTGGTTTTAACATGGAAACACACCGCTGCTTTCATTGCTGTTTTAATGGCCTTTTGATTAGTGAACAGAACTTCATTACTTCCATCATATAAGTACAAGAATTACAGTATATCACGTTTGAATTGTGTGTAAAAAAACAAACGTCCATATGCTGAGTTTGAGCATATTAAAACCCATAACCGCGGTAACCATGAAGAACTAAATACTGCTCACACTCACAGTGAGGCTACATTTAAACCCTTAAACCCAAATTGAAAACATTTCAGAATAAAACAAGTCACTAAGGGTACCCACACTGAAACAGTTACTTGTTTGTAAAAGTACTAATTTGTAAAATGGACTCACATAAAAATGTAGCCAACTGAAACAATGTGAACATGTTATCTTAGCTATCTGCAATGGGCAATGCTGACACCTGGTGGAAAAGAAGTTAAAGTTAGGATACCAGTCCATTTACAGCACATACTGTATACATGTATACTATATTTACATGAGTGAGCCAAGTCATTCAGACCTAAAAAAAAAACTAAACAAAAAAAAAAAACACACTTTTGTGCTTTTAGGTGCAGGATGAACAGGTTCCACTATAGCAGCATGTGTGGGGCTTGTGTTTTATTTTGTTCTCTTTTTTGTCATTTGCTCTACAATAGATAGATGATACAAGCATATAGCATGATGTGTATGCTTAACAAATAAAGTCAAACAGTAACAGCATTTCAAAAACTCATTCTCAAAAAGCTTTTCGTATTTATTTATGCAATTTGTCAGAACTGCAGTTCCCCACTCACGTGTTAGGTTTACTTGTATTCTGTCACCAGGGGGCTCAGTGAATGTAAAACATTAACAAGGGACAGTCTATTGTACTGCCTTGGTTTGCAGGGAGTGGCTTCCTGACAAAATGCAACTGTAACTCTACTAAGTAATGTGCCCTGAAAAGAATCACATATAAGTGAGCCAACACATATAACTTACAAACTGCACACTCACTGGTCTTACTCAACGCTCAGCCCAATTTCTACTTATTTCTCTGAAATCTCTGTGTAAGTTATTGCAGACTTTAAGTCACCCATCTCATGACAACAGATTATAACAGAAGGTTACAAGTATTTTTTGCACAGTTTTATTTTACCTTAACTGCATTTTGGAGGATTTACAGTAATCTTCAGGGCTTGTCTGCTGTTACAGACTTAGTTTCATTTTGGTGAATGTCCTTGCATGTTTCTTGTTTCCTTCTTATTATGACAGCTCAGTATAAATTTCACAGCAGGATGTGGGTAACAGCAGGCTGCAAACTTATTCTGCTGATGATTTTATGTTGTTTTGTATATCCTGTTACGTAAAAATTCAAAGAAAGGCTGTTCTCAAGTTGTCTTTGTGAGAAGAACAAGGTGTCTGCAGATACCAGAGTCAAATTTTATATTCACGAAGGCATGTAAGACTGATGATTTGGTTAATCTTGTGAGAAAGTTTTCATCAAATTGACTGAGATAGTGTTTAAGTAGAGTGCACAGAGAGCCCATGACAGGCTGAGAGGGGTCACCAGTGAGCTTATATATAGAGATACTTTTTTAACAGACCCATCCATCCAGCTACAAAAATGTTTTATTAGCAAGAGTAATTTCTTTCAGCACAAATAGGATACTTCCTTGTACCATGCCTTTTGAAGGAAAATACAGGAACCCTATCTATTCAACCCTATCTATTTACCATAAGTGGACAACTATATATTTGGCAGTCTAAGGATAGATGGTGCTGTATGTATCACTCAATAAATAATTGTTCTCATGTAGAAGAAATTTATGTCTTGGATTATGCTGGGTACAAACTGACCACAGTCTTAGGTTAGTGTTAATGATCATTAAAAACAGGCCTTTCATGTTTCTCTGACCAGTGACCACTTGTGGTTTTATCACTAATAGCGACCTTCAACAGCAGCCTAGCATGAAGTTATATACCTTGCGAAAGGTGATGATAGACTGTTAAGTGTAAAAACCACACAGTGACCTAAGCACATCAGCCTGAAGGTTACGTCATGTCTCTGCAAAGAGCGTATTTTGTGGGTGGTTGCACCCCACGTACTTCTGTGCACTGCGAGAACTGAAACAGGCCGACTTGCTCATCTGTGGCATGCAAAAAGGGAAAATACAGAAGTCAGATTTCATTTTTGTTCCTCGTAGAGCTTCAAGAGCTGGACTTTTCTTTGGCTGTGAAATGATCTTAAATTGTATGATTTAGAGGACATCTCTAATGGATATTTAATAGACATAAGCATCTTTAATTCAACCAGCAAGGATGGATTTTATTTGTTTTCTGTTCTCAGTTGAAATGCTGGACAGTGTGAACCAACATGACCAGAGGAAAAAATACAAGTAATCCACGTTCTGTACAAAGCTCTGAAGAAAAAAGGTATGATCTTCTTTTAAGGTTTTGGGGGAAATGAACAATTTCATGTACTTAACACATGTTGAATCATGTGTCATCGGCATATAGGGAATGCTAAGTTGGAAACATGCTTTAAAGTTTTTTTCTATAGAAGAAGAGGAAGTACTTTCATCCTTTTCGCAGTGTTAGTTTACAAGGGAAATTATTAAGAGAGCGATTATTAAGAAATATTTTTTCTTCTGTAATATTAATATTAACAAAAATAGTCTAATATAGATTTAAAAAAACAGTTATCAGAAATAACCTAGACCAAGCAAATGGTTTCATGTAATTATCTGAAAAGCACTTTGACATGCTCAACATTGCTGGACACGTATTAATACAATATTGCATACAATACGTACCACTAACGTAGTGTGACGAAACCACGCTGAAGCGGCGTATCATACATTTGAGCATGAGACAGCAAAATGGCTGCTCCCGATGAAATATTCCGTGTAAGTTTAAACATTTTAGGCAAAAATGAACATACCTGTACAAGCTTTGATAAAGTATATTTGTGCTGCGGTTTGATAAGTTACTGTTGTATTGACTGAAACACAGTTGAGTGAGCTCCTTTGTTTGATACATTAGCATTGTTAGCATATAGCATAATTTAAACACACTGTACTTACAATGGTACAGTTTGGTATTGCAACAGGGCCATTTGACGATATATTTAATTTTTACAAAACATTTTCAATGATATTGCAGATTTCTACCGAGTGTGAGGACAATGTTGATGGATGTCATGGTGTTATTGTCTATGATAATGAAACATTCCCAATTTCTATCCAGCGGGTGAGGTCACTGTCAACTATTTTAAAATGCATATTCAAAATCAAACAAAAAAATCCGATTTTATGCAATGGATACATTTTCATATAGTTTGTATTGTGTGTTTTTGCTCACTGCTTGGCCAGGATGACATACAGATGACTGCCTACAGTGATGGACAAGGCCTACAGAGGTTAATGTCTCTTGTTGACCATTGCACTACACTTACATAATATCTAAACTTACTATCTTACTTATTTTAGCATTGCTCTTCTATATGTGCAATCATTTTACTGTAGGTCTGTAAGAGTTTTCCAATGGCCCCTTTACATTGGCGAGGACATTGCAGTGTTGCAGGGTTCTCCAGAGAATGTCAGGGATTCAAACACCAGGTAAAAAATAACTCTAAATATTGATTTTGTTGATAGACCTGCATCGCAGACTTTGTAGAACTCAGTCTATGCATGTATATTTCTATATTATTTTATTCAATATATTTAATATCTATTTAATCAGAAAGCATTTATTTATATATCTATAAGTAAGAAAGTATATAAATATTTACATGTATTTATATTTTTTATTGTTTGTCTATGTTGATATTCTGCTTTCATAAGGTATATATGTATATGTATAACTGGATAATGTGATTATTCTACATGTTTAAGATACAGTGGTATGAAGTCATTCTAAACTTTTCTGTTGTATTTTCTACAGTCTTGAGGAGGAGGTTGATGAAGATGAATAACTGCAAAAAACCAGGCATCAACATCTTACCTTTGAAATGTCTGATAAGCTTTTGTCTTAAATGATAAGCTTGAATCCTGAATACTACAAATTTGTTTCACATTAGATTTTTTCATTATTTTTTCATATGTTTTTTTTAATGCAATGGACACTAAAATGAATGACAAACTTTTTGGTGGTTATTTACTCATTCACATATGTTTGTATGTGATCAGAATAATGGGAGACCATACACAATCTGAGCATCAACTATCTGAATATTTGGGGTGGAATAGAGGCAGTATAAAAAGGGGACTTAACTTGTTAGGACTCACAATGACTCACATTAGACTTTAATATGATTAATATGTGCAGATGCCTCATATATTTCTGTCACTGTTTTCAAATTTGAGACAGCTATTCTTGTGTCTATTGTCTATAACCCTACTAACTCCTTCACCAACCTTGTCTCCTAGAAATGACCTACAACTAAACTGCAACAGCACATACGTATTGAAGGAAACATAGCTGTGACTGGATTATTAATCCATAATTATTACTGTAATAAGGATATGTTGCTTAAATAATTCGCAAATACGTTGATACTGAACAAATCAGTAAAATTTTCACAGACAGACAGAATATCAAATCTTGTTGTGTATACACTTATAGTAATCACTACAGCATTATTTAACTTTTTTTTTTTTTAGACCATTTGGTTAAGGTTACAGAAAGATTGTGGTCTGATTTAATACAGAAAAAGTGAACAGTAAATTCAGACATAATGTGTCTTAACTGAGCTACAGGAGGGAACTCTGGATGCAAGTCCCTGTCTCTGATGGGACAGTTCTGCACTTTTTAAACCCAGCATCCACCCAAACCATCTCCTTGTGAATCCACTACTGCTACTTACAAACATAGAGCTTAATTTAATTCTTCACTCAAAAAAATTTGCCTTGCCGTTTAGTTGTATATTCACTTAGGTTCTAGGAGACAGAGTTGACTTCAATCACTTCAGTGATTTAGATGAAAAAAATGTACATTTTTGCTCACATTAACAGAGGGAGTTTTTTATTCTGACATTCAATGTGGTTTGTTAAGTTATATTTATTTTGGGACAATCATATTTGGTGTTTTTTGTCCAGCATTAAAAGTGGGGAGTAACATTGTTGTGTTGTAATATTTTTGACTATTAAAATCTGAAAATGAAAAAAGGGAAGTTGCTTTTCGTTGGTTTAAACTGATCAATGTTTTTGATATATTATTAACTGGATTAACACTCAAAAATGATCCCCATTGATTTCTATTCATGTTTTAAGACAAACATTATCCTCATCTCTTTCACTGGAATCACATTATGAAGGAATCTCCTCAAGGCTAGTATAGACAGGACGAACAATTACAGTGACCAATAACTCAAAATACATATTGGCAAGTGAGTATTATAAGACAGACTTCATACAAACTACAAACAGGACAGACTGGAAGGCGGTGTTTCATTACTTCTTAAATATATGCAGAGCCCTAGTGGTCCCTATTCACTCTGTATATGCCCCCACATAATCTGACATTTTGAAAACATTTATTATCCTTTTGTTTGTGATATGCAAGTATACCTTTCTGTCTGTTTCAGTGAAACTGAAAGCAGTTTGAAACTGCCTCACTACAGTAAATGATATCCTCTCCAATTTATATCACAAAATAGGGTTTCTTTTTATTGGTCCATAACAGCTGTAGATGATGCTGATTCATATTGCTCACTTAGCCCCTTGCGTTATCTTCAACATTTGGAAAGAGTCATTCATACTTATATCACATCATATCTTGGCTGGTGGTAAGAGCAAAGGCAGGGAGGACCCACAGAAAGGCTGGCGCAATAAATTTACTTAATCAATCAAGTGGTGAAGACCAGGCTTCCAGATGCACAGGTGGACAGGCAGACAGGCAACAGACAACAGCTAACTAAATATAGGTAACAGGAACAAACACACTGGAACATAAGCAAATGATCTGGCAGCTCATTGGACAAAAGGGGTTGGTATAAATAGCAAACCGGGGAAATGACAAATGAGAGACAGGAAAGTTTGAGAGACTGTGAACAGGGAACAAACAAGGTGGATCTGAGGTAGTACTTTTTCTAGCAGCACTGTGTTTTATGTTTTATGGGTGTGTTCAATAAAGACATGAAAGAGTATAACCGTTTGTGTGTTATTAACAAAAGCACAATGTGTTTATCTATACATGTGACTTAGATCACATCAGATCATATTTTATAACCGGTTAATACAGAAAACCAAAGTATCCTCATACTTTCTCTTGCCACTGTAGATTTCCATGCAGGAAATCTTGAGTCCTTAATGATGAATTCCGTTGATTCTCTGACGCCCTCTGCATACTAATACACAAAACAGGAATGCCAAATCCTCATTTCTCCACAGGCAGAGGGTATAAATCATAGAACAGAATCATCAGTTATCTATCAGACGGATATTACTTCTGATTTCTCATAGTTGAGACAATGGACCAAAGTGACCACCATGGACAGGGGGAATGTCTAATCAATGCTCTACACAAGGATCTCAGGAGAAGAGGTAGGTCATGTTTTGCCAAAACTAATTTAGAACTTGTAAAGGTGTCGCAAATGTTTGGGGTCAAATTGAGAGGTCTAACCCCGTGTTAAGAGCAGTGCAGCACAAAAAGTACGATCAACACCAAGTAGAGATACAGTGAGAGTTAAACATCCAGAAAATACAGAGATAAAATTTAATTCAAGGGCTGGACTCCTCTTGGGCTGTGAAATGATGTTAGATTATATAATTCACAGGACATCTCTAATGGATATCTAATAGGCATAGGTATATTTTAACCAAACCAACAAGGATAGATGTTATTTATCTGTTTTTCTCTCGGTTGGTGGACCAACATGGACCAACACGACCAGATGAAGCACCTAAGTAATCCACATTCTGTACAAAGGTCTCAAGAAGAGATCAATGTTTTGTTTTGTTTTTTGTTTATTTGAAATAGCACTTTGACATGATCGACTTTACTCTTTATGTATTAATACAATTTTGCATATGTGACACTCGCGTGAACTGACGAAACCACGTTGGTGTGACGTATTGAACGTCTGAGCAAAAGGACAAGCAATGTCGACCCCCAATGACATTGAGCGTGTAAGTTTAAACATTTTAGGCTGAAATGAACAAACCTGTTTGAGTGTTTAGTAGTAGTATGTGAAAGTGTTGTAGTTTGGTGAAGTTACTGCTGGTATTTGGATGTGGGTTGACTTGGTGCATTGACTGAAACAGAGTCGAGCGAGCTCGTTTGTTTGAAACATTAGCATTGTTAGCATGTAGTAAGTTAGCATGGGGTAGTTAAAGCTCGCTGTGGTTGTGGTGTCAGTAATGCTGGTGGACGTCCTGGTCCATTAAAACAAGTGAGGTCACTAGCAACTATTTTAAAATGCATATTCAAAATTAGGCTTCAAATATTTTTAGTTTTAGTTTTATGCAATGGATACATTTTCATTTAGTTGAAATTGTGTGTTTTTTGCTCACTGCTTGGCCATGATGCTTCACAGTGGACTGACGATGGACAAGGCCCTCAGAGGTCATCGTGTTTTACTGTCAGGTACACTACACTTTGCATGAGGTATGTGAATTTTTAGTTATTTAGTTTGTTTTTTTTTAAACTTATTTAAAGTTTTATTGTTACTGTTTAACTGTAGTTCTGTGACAATTTTCCAATTGGCCTGTTACAAAGATGAGGACATTACTATGCCGTGGCGTTCTCTAGAGACTGTCAGGGATTTTGTTGATAGACCAACATCACAAAAAATGGTTACTAAAAGGAGAGAAAAGAAAGAGTTAATATCACAGCAATCTGTTTGGGTCTTCTGAATGCTGTTCATAAAAGCTTTGTAGGAGTCTGCCCATCCATGTATGTAAAATAATAATAATAATAATTTATTTGCTTTGCTATATCTTCTTGTCTCTCTGACTGTTGTCCTGTAGTTCTGTAAGAGTTTTCCAGTTTCCCAGGGAGAATGAGGACACTGCCATGGAGTGTGATCCTCCACAAACTGCATGTAATATGCAGTCAAGGTAAAATGACATGGAGCTACTGTATATACTATATACAAACAGGGTATTGATAGGCCTTCACTCATTTTATTTCTAAACTGAATGGTGGCTGTAAAATGATTGGTCTATATATTTTCTTTATGTCTTTAAAGTATGTCACTTTATACAGTATACACAGTATTGACATTATAACATTATATTCATCACATTTAGGTTTAGTAAAAACTCTAAACGAGAGACTTTGGCTGACACGAGACATCCATATTTGTTTGCATTTTCAGGCACTTCCTCAGCATCAAGTCAAATATATCAGAGTTTCTTTCCAATACAATATAATACAATGCATTACAATATAGTTACAATAATTATTTGTGCCCATGTTAACAAACAGAAAGAACTTCTAAAAAAAAAAAAAATGCTCAATACTGCACCAATTCCACTGATTCAATCATTCACACCCGAAAACAGGTTAAGAAATACTGGAGTTATCCTTTAAATTACAATGTGTTAAGTTCTCTTCACTAAAGAATTTAGCAATTTATGAATGACTTATCAAATGCAGATATGTTCTTCCTGCAGCAGTGTGGTACCACCTGCCTCGTCCACTGATGAAGAAGTCCCCATGGAGGTAGACTGACAAGAGTAAGAGAACCGTCATCCTGACAAGGTATTGCAGTACTATCACAGGCTGCTGATTAATCATTCATTAAAAGCAAAACACTAATTGCGTAGTGGCTGTGTAATACATGTGGATTTGCCACAATTATTGTTTCTACAAACTGTAAAATATGCATAGATTTACAGACTTTAGAATTAAGAATTAGACTTCTCTGCCAGGCAGAATGAAAGG
The DNA here is from genome assembly GCA_033238685.1 of Lates japonicus. Lineage (NCBI taxonomy): Eukaryota > Metazoa > Chordata > Actinopteri > Centropomidae > Lates > Lates japonicus. The sequence continues at coordinate 6,051,716 of BRZM01000038.1, read as the reverse complement.
TTACTGTGTAATGATCAGCTAAATAGTTGACAGCAACTTATAGAGGAATAGTTTGACATTTTGGGAAATGTACTTGATTGATTCCTCATCCCTTAGCACTTACCTTTCAGACCCTAAATCCATCCCTCCACATGCAATAAATGATTCTAATCTACATCTTTACTCGTATAGCCTACCTGATTGTTTAGTCTTCATGTAATTTTGTTTGTATGGCGCTCAGCATTTCTTTTTGTCTGTTGGTTATTACTGACCTGATATTTTTTTTCATCTGTTTTTATTATTAGGAGCAAGAGGACATCACTCACATTTCCTGTGTTGTAGTTGATAAAACAAAACAAATAAAGGTGTCCTTTAGACAGACACGTTGTCCTTGTTTTTACTGTGCAAAACCACTCAATTTTATGAATTACATCTTTTTAGTGCATTTACCCTGAAAAAAGGGAGACTGCAATTTGCTTGTGTAGAAATAGAGGAATATTATGACCCTGTGAAATGAAGCAAAAGTATATTTGCACATTTCCCAAATAGTTTGACAATTTGGGAAATGTGCACATTGGACAACAGAGAAGAACTTTTAAACGTACTGTAGAAAGTGCACCTGAAATTAATTTTCAAAGATTTCCTCCTCCTCTTTGATGCCCCAGGCAACCGCCTAGCTCACCAATGCTTAAAGACAGCCCTGAACGCAACAATGTGAAATTGTAAATGGACTGCATTTATATAGTCATATAGACCACTCAAAGTGCTTTACACTACAGGTCAAATTCACACAGTGCTTGATCTACATATACAGCGCTCTAACACACACACACACACTGATGTTACATCACAGACTGGCGGAGCCAAAGCCGAGTCTGATTAGTGCTCAATCTCCTGAGCCACAGACACACATTAACATCAAATGTGAGGTGTTCTGTATTCAAAGCAAATTACAACTTTAAAAGGATTTGGGCACAGACTGAATTATTAGGAAAAAATGAAAAAGAACAACAAAAATTGGTCAGTGCACTTGAACACTTTAATAAAATAAAACAACCTGAAATAGCAGTTGCATAGAATAGAGTTATTTGAATCTCAAAACATGTTGTTATTCATTTCACTTGGTTGAGGTGAGACTTAAAGCCTCACAAAGTGATTTTAGAAACATGAAAGCAGGTAGATACAAGCTACAGTGCATACCTGCTTAAATACATTTTTTCCTTTAAAGGAGTTCTGCACATAAAGATATCACCAAGAATAACACTGGAGACTCCGGTTTACAAAACACAAAAACAACAGTACCAAAATCCTTGTTTACAGCATAAGCTTTGACAAAAATATACATTCAAACCTCCCAACAAAGAAAAACTCAACAGTAACAAGCACTTTGTTCATTGTGAGCCAAACACTCTTACAAGAACAAAAGAAAAGACAAACAGTAATGAAATGTAAGCCAGTAGCTGCAGTAGTAATCCATCTGTGAGGCACATCTGTAGGAGCTGATTGGGCTCATGGGATAACTAACATTTGACCTTTTGGGGTCAGGACTTCTCATTTAACGGGATAACGGGTGAAGGCGTCCCTGACTGCGCCTGGCGTGGTGAGGAACCTGGAACAGAGGAGTCAGATTAACAGAGAAGATAGAGGGGTGGACTACATTTAAAAAGCACTTTGCAACAAAGAGCACGGGGTGTGTCTGCGGACAACCTACCTTTGGTGTTTCCGGACTGCTGAAGGGTGAGAGGTCTAGTGAATTTTCTTTGTCAGAGGAATTGTTATGGCGATGCTGGGCGAATTTTCTCTTTAGAGCTTCTGCAATAAGAGCTGCAGGGTCATTAAGCAACGCTGTTCCTCCCTTACTGCGCCTCCTCCTGATGGGTGTGCCCCCCGGTGACCTGGAGGAAGGAATATTTTGTGAGGCAACAATTACTGTAAAAGTCACCAAATAAATAAATGTGGGAAAATAATATGAGGAGAAATATCAAAAATTAATTGGCTTTGGCAACTGAGGAGGGATTTCTGCAACATTCGAACATAAACCAACATATTATCAGGTATTAATTAGTGGTATAATTTAATCAGAATCACTGACACACCCATATTGTATCAATCCTGATGCCTACCTCTCCACTGAGCGCAGTTTAACTTGATTCAAGTCCTTGAGAACGTCCAGCATGGAGGGCATCCCTTTAACATCCGAGCCCCTGCCGAGGCCTGAGCCCTGGGGCTTGAGCTGACCCTTATCCGGGTCTTTCTCGGTCTTCCTGCGCTGGCGTATAAGGTCTAGTACAGACAAAGTCTCAGCGGAGGAGTCAGGGCAGGGAGGAGGTGGAGGTGGAGGCGGAGGAGGCGGTGGTGGAGGAGCAGCACAGCGAGGCGTGGAGGTGAGAGCTGGCGGAGACATCAAAGGCCTTCCCGGGGTATTCTGACCTGAAACATGACGAGGGGCAAAAACAGAATATCGCAACTTGCTTGGTGTACTGAGAACATCTGTATGTTTTGTGATAAGTTGACAGAAGGTACAAAGAATGCTCACCTGAAGCTGGAGCAGCGGTGGTAACAATCATGGCTATCTGTGCTCGTAGTTTGAGGAGCTCGCTCTCCAGCGCTGTGATCTTCTTCAGGGCGTCTGGATCAGGTGTCTGTCTCACAGGTCTGACTCCCCTCTGGGCATGATTCAGGGCCGGTCCTGGGTATCTCACCACATCTCGACTTACAGTACTTCGCTTGTTTGGAGGTAAATGGTTCCTGGACAGGGACATTTTGCCCTTTTTTACTTTCTGACCGAATTATTTTGTGCACAGCAGGAAAGCGCAGTCCACAAAAACTTTCAAAACGATCAGTGCTCTGCTGCTCAGACAGGCTGCCGAGAAGCAAGTTACCACTTTACACTGTGTTTTCATAGCAGGAAGAGGAGGAGGAGGGGTGTAAAGAGAAACACTCTCCAGGGTGTTTGTACCATGTCTATTTTTGTGCTTACCTGGTCTTGGCAAAGCTGTCCCCCTCATCCTCAAACACCCACATGACGTCGGCGAATGAAGGGATGGCAGGTGTGTCCACGGTGACATCGACATATCCGTGGGGCCTACAGGTGAGCAGAGGGATCTGAGGCAAAACACGGACAAGGAGGGATTATACACACATTTTCTTCACTGTTATGTGTTAATATAAAGCACACAGTTCCACTTGATTTGCAGAACAGAATTTGACCAGGTTAAGATAAATGATTTCATGACATACTAGCCTATAGTTTTATCATTTGTATTGAAGCAGTCATCACCATCATACTAAACTTCAGAACTTCATGCTGTTAGGAAGTTGAACAGTACCTGAAAGTGGACACGTGGTGTAGGTGTCAGTGGGAGATTTGTCCCGACCATCCGCACAATGCTGCGATACTGACCGCACAGCTGACTGTCCCACACTGGAACCAGCTACAGACCAGATGACAAAGAATAGGTAAATAAATTGCCATCCTTAAAAACTGAGTTGGTGAGTTAACTTTAAGGGAGTGAAGTAACACTATTAGTTGTCTGTGCCCTGTAAAAACAACTGATTATGTCCCTGGATGTCCCTGAATCCCAGTTTAAGAATCAGTAAAACAGTTACAACAGAAGTGTGTCTGTGCTCTTACCATGTCTGGAGGCACTCCAAAGTACTCCAGGACGATGCGCAGCACATCCAGAATATCCTCCACTAAAGACATTGGAAGGACTTTTTCCTGCACCAGCTGACGACTGCAAAGCTCCTCTTTCTGCTGACTGACTTGGTAAGAGGCCAACACAGAAGGGATCTCACTATGTCACATACTTAGTACCTGAAAGAAAACAATAGAGACAACACTTAGCTGTAAAAGAAAACAACCGAAAGCCAATACTAAAAAGGTAGACCCCCAGTCTGTCAGTCAGTCCAGCTGACGGATCTTAACACTGGCTGTCTATGTGCCAAAAAACAAAAATTTTAAAGTACTACCATTGGATTAAAAGATTGTAATGGTTTAGGGTGCACAGATCTCATAAACCATCCAGGCCTGTCAGACTGTCTGTGAACAGGTCAGCTTTCTGTCCTCAGAGTCAAAACTGAAAGGTGGGAAGCAGCATTGAACATTAAGGCATGAGTCTTACATTTTTTTTGTTTACCACTGCCACTTATCAAACTTCCCCTATTCATTCATATCTTGCACTGTATTTTTTAACTCTGGTTTATTCCATTTTGGCTTATTTTTATCTCACCTTTTATTCCATTCTTTTAACATGTTATGTAAAGCACTATGCCTACAACGCTGCAACTAACGATTATTTTCATTATCGATTAATGATTATTTTCTTAATTAATCGATTGATCAATAAAACATCAGGAAACAGTGGAAAATGCCCATCAGTTTCCTTGAGCTCAAGGTAATGTTATTACACATCTTATTTTTCTGACCAACAGTTCAATACCCACAAATACTTGATTTACCATACTATAAGACAAGGACAATAACAATATGAGCCATAGGGTTTTTTGTATTTTTTTTTTTTTTTTTGCATTTAACTTGCAAACTGACACAAACGATTAATTGATTACCAAAGAAGTGGGTGAATAGTTTTTTCCATATTGATTGATTGATTGATTAATTGGCTAATAGTTGAAGGTTAATAGGTCATTAAGAATTTTTTTCAATGCCAACAACTTATGTTATAAGAGCAATCCAACACAAACCAAGTGCACACCAACAATATAATGCTCAGCTGAATCTGTGAATTCAAACATCTACTTAATAAGAAAACAGCTTCCCACTGTTTTTACTGGTACAGTTTCACAGTTGGAGGCGCAAAATTCAAGTTAAACTGACATGGATGTGATATTTCAAACAAAAACTCTACGTGGCCCCTGGAGTCCATTACTGACCCAACTGTTAAAGTGTCACCTGAAGGCACACACACACTGATGCTCAGCAGGCAGCTGTCTCCGTCTGCACCGCTGGTTGCTGACTCGGCTTCGGAACCGCATTGGACCAGCACAACAGTGGGTTTTAATTTTAAGATAAAGAGAGAAGCCTTCTCCTCAGAGAGGTGTAGATAACGTTACTCCTGCACAGGCACCGCAGTGTAAGAAGCATGCAGCAGTAAACATGCGGGATAAGCGGAAATATGTTTACTTACCGTGAACGCGTCTTCTTGTCTAAAAAAAGGAGGACAAACAAAAGGCTAGTGGTTACATTTATCAGAAACCCTCCTCACAACCAACAACATACACTATAACTGCAGATAAACACTAATAGGAACTAGCAGCTTCCCTCTCAGCTCACGCGTCCAGGCAGCTACTCTTTGAAGTCAAATAAAGCTGCAGCAGCAAAACTTCCACTGATTGGCCATTGATTCCAAAAGAGCAAAAACAGCCAATAGGAGTTGGTGACCGTGCAGCGTGGGCAACGGCTGTTCGACCAATTGCGTGTCGCGAAAATCTAGCACCAAATTTGTATTTTTGGACACGAGCTACCATCTCTATCGAGTAAGTAATCTGAATTTAACTAAATTTATCGCAATTTATAACAAATGATTCATCGTAATTTAACAGCTTTAAGTCTAAACGGTGCGACAAAATAAACAGACATGTCTTTTTGTGCAGCTGGCCTGCTTCCTAACGTGCCAAAAGTAGTTAGCTCTTTTAGCTAGCCACAACGTTAGCACTAGCAAACAGTTACTAACTTTTACAAACCAGATCGTTCCTGCCTCGAGTTATCCAATTAAAACACAGAACTATCACTTTTCCTTTATTTAAGTCCAACACATATTCTGTCTACCCTGACCTGAACGTTAAGGTGGCTCATTTGTTTCCATTTCCAGGTTTGGTTCAGTTAACAAAGATGATGGACGCACTGTCAGTGGTGAGCCAGCTGCGGGACCTGGCTTCAGAACCTCAGAACCGAGAGGTGATAGTCCAGGACCAAGGCTGTCTGCCCGGACTGGTTCTCTTCCTCGACCACCGGGACTCCGAGGTTCTGCTCGCAACGCTGCAGGTGGGTGGACTGCTGCGGTACCGGTACCGGTTCATTAATTAAAGGACTATACCGTGTTTTCTGCATGTTGGCCTATGTGCTACACACGAGAGATACTTTTCAGTTATCGAATTTACACAGTATTCTCACACAACATCTTGCTGTGCTGTACGTGGCTGCAACTAAAAGCTATTTTTATATTCCATTAAGCCGACTGTTACTTTTTCAATTAACCATTTGGTCTTCTAATTGTCAGAAAATTGTTTGAAAAATGCCTGCCACATGTTCCCAAAATTCTAGGGTGACATCTCTTGTCCTGTTAAACTAACAGTCCAAAAACGCTGGTGTAGTTCTTTGCTACCTCAGAGAAAATAGTGAAGTCAGTAAGTCAGGGCAGTCTATCTGGATGACTTGCTGGATGTACCTGTGTATAATCATTCTCTGTCTTTCTCTGTACACAGACCCTGCGGTACTTGGCTGAGTTGCCTCCCAACATTCCCACCATGAAGAATGAACTGGGCATGATGGTGAGCTTGGAGAATCTCATGGGAAGGTGAGGAGATTATGTTTTTTTTTTTTTTACACTTGGCAACTCTTGCATGTTGGTGGGCACATGTTTTCCTGAACAACTTTTGTTTTTGTATGGTTGTATATTTTCAGTAAGACTTGGAATTGTTTAGTGCATGAATTCCCTGGTTTTGTATTATTCATTTAATACTTCTTATACGTTTTCTGTCATGTGAAAGGTGATGTTCATTCAACCCTGATGATGTTTCTCTACACAGGGAGGGCCTGTCTGTTGACATTACAGCTTTGGCTCAGGAGGTGTATGATATTCTGCGTACACCTGCTAATCCTGTGCCCCGCACACCTGAGAGGGAGAGGAGAAAGAAATCCCAGTTCTTTATCAACTCGTCCAACAAGAAGGCCAAGTCTGTCACTCTGCACATCCAGGGGCTGGACAGCACTGTGAGTGGGCTGGATGACAATCAAACACTCCTATGCACGACAGTAGCTATTGCCAGCAACTAATAAAGTCTCCCTCTGTTATCAAGGACCAGCGAGGCTTGTGTGAGGAGGCTCTTCTGAAGGTCAGAGGAGTGATCAGCTTCACTTTCCAGATGGCCTCCAAGAGGTGCACTGTCCGTATCCGCTCTGACCTGCCCACTGAGGTAAGTGTTAGTGTCAGTGTCTGCTTGGGAAACAGCTGCACTTTTAAATATATGTCTTTAAAATCAGGCATAAGAAAACTGTGCATCTCGTCTGATCAGCGTTAATCCCAGACATTAACATCCATGATTTCTCTTCATTCAGAGTCTTGCATCAGCCATCGCTGCCACTAAGGTGCTGTCAGCTCAGCAGGTGGTGAAGAATGAAGCAGGAGAAGAGGTGGGTGTAGGTAGTGAACACTGAGCACACATTTTGAGGATCCACTGGAAAATAGCTCATTCACTGTGTTCATAACTTTTAAAAGAAAAAATTTTCTTTCTCTTTTAATGCTTTCTTCAGGTTTTGATCCCTCTGAATCCATCTGGAGTGAAGGTGCAGGAAAACTCTGTTCTACCAGACTACCTCCCGGAGGAAGAAGAGAGCCCAGAGAGGGAAGTGGACCGTGCCATTTCCCGCACTACAGCTAAGGAGGATTCCAGTGGGAGCTGGCTCAACGCTGCTGCCAGTTTCCTCACAAAAACCTTCTACTGGTGAAACCGGAGCAGTTTGATTCCCTGAGACTCAGTGTCACAGAGTTGTGCTAAACAGTCTGCTCCCTACTGCTGCGTATGTTACTGGAGTGGACATTACTGGATGTGAGCACACCACAGGACTACATCCTGGTTTGTGTGCATGGTCAGAATTTCACTAACTTGCCATCAATTCCTGTGAGTAACATCAACGTACTCAAAAGCACTTCAGATTTTAGAGTCAAGATCTGTTCTACTTTGAACTGAATGGAGACCTGCACACTTGAAAAACATCTTTTTCTCTGGACTAAATATGCTGTTTTCTATCCACTTTCTTCATTAAGTGTAAATATTTTAATCCATATCTGTTTCTCCTTGTGGTTTTTCCAAACTGTCCACATTCTCTCTACATGTAAAATATGCCACTTTTCTGTAATAGTTGGAAACATTCCTGTGTGTGTTCTGTTCGTTGGTAGTTGTACTGATGTATGATAAAATAAATGTACAAAATGTTGCTACATGTTGTCAGTGTGCACTCTAATTTCAGTTATTTCTCTGCTTTTCTCTATTTTTGGCTCAGAAACAAAAAAGAAGACAAAAACAATTGTACGAGTACATAGTGAATAGGTAATCAATTCAAAAAGGTTTATTTTCTTGCCAAACAGTACAGCTGGAACAGTTGTACAAAGATTTCAGTTTTACAGTGGTTCAAAGATCTTATCCCACAGCCCCCTTATTTCTCTCTGAAGTAAAGGGCTTGTTAGTTTTCAAAACCTTGTGGTCAGTCTTAGTAAAATATATTGACTTTTATACATAATTTATAGGATATCTATGTATAATATACTTTACAAGAGATTTTGCTTCTGATAAAGCAATTTCTTTGCAAGCTAAGTCAGGTTACCATGTCGATAACAGCATGCTACGTACTACTGGCAGAAACCAGCACTTCACAACCGAGATATGGATAATCTGTTTGAAGGTTCCTTCCATTTTGGTGGTACTGCAAGATTTAAACAAAGAGGAAACTTAAGTGCAAAGGTTTGAGAACCAAATGCCATAAGAGCAGCATTACTGGGAGTTGTGTGAAGGAGATGGAAGTAAGGATCACAGTGGTGTAATTCCAGTGTTTTACTTGAATCCCCCAGTTTTGTCTTTCCTTAGTGAAAAGCTAGAAAAGTTAGAGACCAGCTTATTTGACATTAGAGCTCTGCTATGGTCACATTTCACCATGATCCTTCATACTTTAACGTAAATCAAGAAAAGGGAAGCCACTGGAGAGTTTAGAGTGTGTGGCCAGACTGTCAAAGCTGATACTGGGAATGCATATTTTCACTTCAGTGAGACTGAGTCACCTTATTCTTTGTACAAATGCGGTAAGGCAAAGGAACATCAAAATTAGCAGCATTTCTTCTTAAACCTTTAATCAAAAAAGATCAAATTAATGAGATTATTTCAAAATTAGCATCACCAGTAAATTACTTGAATCCATTTTGTACTCGCTTGTCCAGAACAGAGGACAACCTCAAACACAAGGGGGCTGAGCTACAGCGAGGTCCTCCGACACTGCTCACTGATCCCAGGTAGACAGTGAGACAGGACGGAGGATGCAGCTTTGACAGGGTCAACGAGTGAAAAGAAAAGGGCTGGACTTGACATCAAAGCAGTTTTTTTTTCTCAATTTGAACAGAAAGTGAAGACAGGAGAATAAAGACGAAACGAATAATCACATGTTATCTGTACAGCAATTAAATAAACCTAAACAAAAACAAAAATCAGTAGTTTACACCCTAATTCTCAGTTGTCTGAGAAAACAGTATTTTCATTTTGTCATTATTTAACTTAAACTCCATGATACTCCATGAACTCTGCTGCTGCTGCCGCCTCACCCCAATAATAATCTCTAGTTTTAAACACTGTAGACACAGCAAAAAATATTTTACATGACATGAACCTTTCTTGTAGTCTTAATACAACTTCATGCAGAGATCATTTCTACAGCTCATCTCTTCTGCAATATTTCGATAGAAACGCTGAAACGTGAGAATTATGAGGTTCCAGTTAAAGAGAACACATGCGTCAATGAAACCTTAGAATTCTGAGCCTGATGTGCGAGTTCCAGTTATATGTGGAAGTGCTGATTCAGTCAATCTGATTACAGCATGTTCTACAGAAACTTCAAGTATCATGACTGATCTCATTTACATTACTATTAGTCTGTCATTCTCACACTCGCGCGCGCGCGCACACACACACACACACACACAGACACTCATCATGAGAGATGAAACAGGCGTTCGATGCCCTCCAGTGATTTCAGGACATTCACCTCAGAATCAGGGGTAAGTTTGGGCTGTACACAGAACAAACAATATGACCAAGCCTAAACATGGCCACAGACAGAGAGACGATCTGTTCCCCAGAGAGTCTGTTGAGGGAAAAGTAACTTCTCTCTGGGAGTTTGCTTTTAGGGAGATCTTTGGAGACACCATCTTTGGGAAATGGCTGCGGTGCTCTTGCTGTCGCGGGCGGGTGAGAAAAGTAAAACCTCCGGTGCTGCGAGTACTTCCTTTGATTCAGTCCAACAGCTCACCTCTCTCTGACCACCTCTATTCCTGTCTGGGTGTGGAATCATCTCGGTCTCACAGGACATCAGGCAACATCTAAAAACCAAATGCAACAAAGAAAAAAAATGAATTGCTGTGAAGGCTAAGACAAACTAAAAGACCCACGACCTGTGTGTGCTAAAGCTAATCAGTCCCTGATATTAATGTTACATACCCTATAGCACCTCTGGTACTAATGGACTGTTAATAATTTAATTAGTGCCAAACATCTATTTTCACTTGGTCTGATGGTGTTGTCATACTATTGAAAACTAGTATTTTCAAGTTGCTCTGGGTAGGGACATTGGATAAAAGTCATCTAACTGTAAATGGAGGAATCTCTGTCTGTCTGTCAGTCAATCTTCTCAACAACCACTTATCTGGCTGACTTCGAATTTCACAAGTGTTTTGCTGAGGACCCAGGGAGGTGCAGTGTTGACTGTGACATTTTTTGGATGAACAGTTCATGAAAAACCTTGTAACATCACTTTTCTACATGTTACTTGACGTGAAAAGAATTACACTACGAGGCAGTGTAGCGCCAGAACAATTTACAGCATGCACATGCCAGAGTTTTAAGGAAGGCAGAACTCAACAACACCACTTATTATGCTGTTACCAACACACTATCAGAGCAGAGAGGAGCAGCTAACTCCAACAGTAACAAACAAGACCAACTGACCACACAATGCAGGCCAAACACTCAAGCCCTACTGAAAACCACATTTTGATCAGCCACCGCACCAGTAAATGTAAATTTAAATGTAAATTTAGCCAACTGCCCATTTCAGCTGATACAGGGGATACAGTGTGCAAGGCTCAGAAGAAGAGGACAGAAAAAAGGAAACAGGACGATTAAATAAAAGTCAGGCAGCATACAAAAAAGAAATGTGTGTTAAATTTGCTGTATAAACTTATAAAGCAATAAAACATAGTTTCATTGTGCTTCTGGATCTTTAAGTATAGACCTGGATAAAGCACTTATTATTCTCCACTTCACCATTCCAAATTCAATCTATTATCACCTTTGCTCATATTAATAGAATCTCAGTAGCTGCGGACTCTGTCATACTTATTTAATGCTTCAATATACAAAATGCTGAGTAGAAGTATCAACTTTATCAAATCAGAGCAAAATACATTCTCTGTAACTTTATCATTGAAATAAAGTGAGGAAGAAAAAGGTGTAGTTAGGTTAGACAAAGAAAAGAACCGGAGGCAAAGCAGAGAGAGGATGCTTGTTGACCTGGTCCCTGCTGAGCCGATATATCCTCTATTCCACTCAGAGGCTTTAGGAGACCGTTCTCCCTGAAGGCGACGACAGGAGTCCTCTCCTCCTCCAGCTGTTGATGCTGCTCCTCCTCTCCCTCAGGAGGAGACAACCTGGAATGTGAAGGCAGTACGATCACCTCTTCAAACTCCCCGTTCTCCCTGGATAAAGAGACACACAGGAGGCGGAAAGGAGAATTTAAAAAATGTAAACCTGTTACAGATAACTAAAATGTGATGATAACGTGCTAGCCTAAAACTCTACCTCTGGTCAGGATGGCTCAGTGCTGCAGTGCTGGGGTTTGGGTTGGGCTCAGGTTGCTGACCGTTGCCGTTGCTATTGTGTGTCGGGGACACGGTCTGTGCAGATGGAGCAGGAGAGGCTGATGATGGGAGAAAACCAACACATCAGTCAGGAACAGCATTATGGGAACAACTACAGTGGTTATTCCAGCTCAGATAACTATTCTTTTTTTTCCCAAAATAACAAAAGAATCTACACAGGTATAATTATAGAAAAAGGTTATTTACGTTACCTGCATTGTCTCCATTCCTATTGGGAGTGACTTTCTAGAAGTGGGATAGAAGAAAAAGTGAATGAGGACTCAAAAACATGAAAGACTCTCCACAGACAGTCAGATGGCACATTTCTTTTAGCCTTTACCTTCTCTGCTGTGTCTGAACGTCTTGTTCTTTTCATGATCTCCTCCAGGCGCTGGTGATTAGAAAAAGAAAAGAGCTTTAAATGTACACTGGGCATGAGGAATATTATGAAAAATGATGTGTGTGTGAACACGTGTCACCTTTTTTCTCTCCAGGCGTTCAGCCTCTTCTTTCTGGAAGTGTTTCTCTCTCTCCTGCCTGAGTCGCTCTGCCTCCTCTCTCTGTCGAGACTCCTCTTCCTCTTTCTAACACACACACACACACACACACACAGCTTTTATGTTATGACATCAACAGATTTCTTAGGTGGGTCTTTTGCCTTTAGATCAAAAATCATCAGGTTCACTTATACACTTTGTCTTACCTGTTTCTGGAGCCTCTCTGCCTCTTCTCTCTCTTTCTGAAGCCTCTCTTCTTCTGCCTTCCTCTCCTCCTCCTCCTTCCTCCTCCTCTCCTCCGCCTGCCGCTGAGCTTCCTCCTCTCTCTTCGCTCGCTCCTCTGCCTTTCGGCGAGCCATCTCCTCCCTGGCTAACCTGCGCAGATACACAAATGGTTCAATGTCAGGGATGCTCATACACACACTTTCGCTATTATCCATCTGCTCTCTAGAAGTCGCACACACACCTCGCTTGCTCCTCTTGCAGCCTGCGCTCCTCTTCTTCTCTCTCCCTCTGCTCGCGGGCCAGCCGTCGTTTCTCGGCCAGGATCCGACTCGCCTCCTCTGGGTCTGTGGTGCCTGCTGAAGGCTTGTGGGCTGGAGGACTGCTTACGCTCTCTAGAGGGCATAAATGAAAATTTGACCAGTGTATCGCATAAACTATATTATATTAAAAACTATCCAGGCTGCATGTTTAAGTCAAAGTGGTTGAGTGGTAACGGACCGCTGGCTGCTGTTGGTGCTGCTGCTGGTGTCGGTTCATTTGAGGTCTTGAGCTGACCCAGCGGCTGAGGTCGAGGCTGAGGAGGACTAAGGACCTGCTCGTCATTCTCCTCCTCCTCTTGGGCTCTGGTGGGCGTTGGGGGGTGGGGGCTCTCTGCTGTGATTCTGACAGGGCGAAGGTTTCCAGGATCTTCTGCCCCCGGGGACTTAAGCAGCTTGGGGGTCGGGGGACGCCCTGCTGTCTTCTGTGGAGGCCTATGCACAGGAAGAAAAAGCAGTAATTGACTGCACAGTGTTGGCCAAAATAAGAGCAAATGCAGTTTTCTCACTAGTATTACTAGTTCTCCCTCCTCCAAATAACCCATAACTCCAGTCTGTCACAAATCTGCTTATGTTCCTTATTAAGTGAGCTGTCATAGAAGCAGTTCTCCTACCTGCCAGGAGAGGGTGCTGTCGCTTTGCTGTTCTTCTTGCCTGGAGAGGAGGAGCGTTTCTTGGGTGGCAAAGTCAGAATGGGGGCCAGTGGCAGTGACAGGTTGCTCCACGACTTCCTGACATTGTCACGGTCCTTTCGCTGTTGGTGCAGGGGATGGAGGGGAAACAAATCATTATTCCAACCGGGAAGGGTTTCTTTTTCACTCAGGAGCCAGGTAAGCCACAAGCATAAGGTCACTGAAGCAGCACAACACAAAAAAAATTCCTTAGCGACACACAAAATAATCAGGTGGCACAGACTGTGCTCAGACTCAAGTGCCCTGCTGACAGCAGCAGAAGATGGTAAGTAACAGGATTAGACTTAGACAGCCTGTATTACCTCTGACCAGCCGAGCCGTGACGCCAAAAAACTATCACCATGATCAAAAATCAACCAACTATGAAGGCATCTATCATCTCTCGTTTTTCAGATGAAAGTCGAACTGTGCAGGGAACTTAACCCTCACTCACATAGCACTGTCATATTAATGGATAACACTGAACAACACCTATATAAAACTGTATATGACTGGTATGCATGTGTCTGTGGGTCAGTGTGTATGCCCTCCTTCTAAGACCTTAATGGCATAAGCTGTGACACAGCAGCAGACAGATGGGCAGTGGGTGCAGCGGTGTGTTTATGTGTTTGTGTACATTTGTGTCTGTTTAGAGCAGATTTGGACAGACACTGTGATACTGACTGATCTGGAACATATTCAACATGAAAAAAGATGAGGAAGAGAAGAGAAATTTTCGGCCATTTTGGACAGTTTCATAGCTCACACTCCTGACAATACTTCAGCTGTTTTAAGTATCTGAAACACTGTTCTGTAGATATACAGTGAAACACACATGCAGCTTGATTAGATGACCTACTTGTGTGACTCCACTGGTCCTCCTGCGTGGGGTGGTGGAGGAGGACGAGGCCGTCTCCCTGCTGAGGCTCCTCTCCTGGCTGCGGCAGTGAGGCAGCGGCTGGGCCTGCAGGGCCTTGAAGGACATGGAGCCCATGGGCTGGCAAGACACTGAGCGAGGACACACAGGCATGGCTACGGTGATGTACGAGGTGGGAGTGTTTTTGAGGACGGCAATGGAACGGGACGGTGCGGAGGATTTGTGGAATATTTGACAAGTGTTTGATAAGCAGGAGCAAAAGATCAGGAGAGGAGAGGAAGGAATGAGAGGAATGTGAGATGAATTGATAAAGAGAAGCCAAGGGGGTTTGGGAAGAACCAGCGGAGAAGCGAGAGGAATGAGAAGAGGTTTTGGTGGAAACAGAAGAAGAGAAAGACGGCATTAGTCTACTGATCGGAAGAACAGCTGCTAGCATACTGCGACCATCACTTGGGCATTATTGTTTAAAGGCTGTCAATTAAAGAGGCTGACTGATCAGGTTAGAAAATGAGAACAACTTATAAAGTCTCAAAAAATATAGAATATGGTTTCTTTTGCTTTGTATTTGTATTATACTTGGAGGAATCCTCTAGACAGGAGTGGTTTAGCAAACCATTCCATACCATAAGATATCCCAGTGCTGGAAGCGTTTCTACTTTGTCATCCAATCAGAATAAACAACTATCAACAGACATGTTAGACCCAAAACCACACACAGGAACTGAGCATGCAGGAATAAACACAAAACGCATGCAACAGGTGCACCGCACCCTCACACACTGTGGGCAATACTGAATGTATACATGTGCACAGAGTAGAGGAAGATACAGTGCCATTGTGTTGCGTGTAGGTCAGTGGGAGTGAATTCTTGTGCATGTGAGTGTGAGTGACACACATAACAGAGGAAAACAAACTTCCTTTAAGTGATGGAAGAAGACAGAAATAGCAGTGCTTGGCAACAACAAGATGCTGAAAAATGGTGGGCAATGTAGTGCACTGCACAATTCACAACACTCCAACAAACACAACAGTAATTTTGACATGATTTGGCCTGTTATTTAAGTTATATTTCAGCATTGGGCTTCACAGAAAAAAGGGAGACAGGGAACAGTATCAATAAGGGAATACTTCCTAGACAGCTTAGGTTAGAACTGTGTGTGAGTTTGTGTGCATGTGTGTGTGCGCACCAGCTTTGAGTGCCTGATACAGGCTGGTGAAGGAAGTTTCAGACGGTATAATGCTTTAAGTCTGACCAAATCTGATTAACATTCAAAACTGTTCTGGCCAAGAGACCGAAATATAAACAGTACAGCTAGTATAGTTTTGTGTGTATTTATGAACACCCTCTGAGTCAATCGGTCTGCTCACTGTATGAGCCAGGATGGGTCTTTTATGAGGGATGTGTGTGTGTTACCTGTTTGCTCTCCAGACAGACTCATGGCACTGCGGCTGCGGGCAAGGTAGGAGTGTGTCGGCTGCTGCAGGCGGTTCACCACATTGCTCTCCCATGGCGTCAATGGAAGACGGCGGAGGCCTGAACACACACATGTAACATTTGAGGTTTGATAACAACTAAGGCCACTGACCACCCACTGATTACCCTAAGCAAACAGTCAAAGCAGATTATAAATGATGCACAATTACTGTATTTGTTACCAGCTCCTTCCCTCGCACTGCACAGCAGTGTAGGCAAGAGCTTAAGTGAAGTGGTAACCATGCACAGGCTGCTGTGTTACACCTACACCTGCATGCACCAGACTTAATTATGAGAGGAAGCAAACAGCCTGAAGTGAAGCACAAACCAAGAGCAAACACAGAGAGGAGAGCATTCAAATTAACAGGACATATTGCATCTGCATTTTAAGAAAATGGTCTTTACTTAAGCTTAAGAAATAATGCAAAATGTGCTGAAAGCTTTTATGCAAATATATGTGGCCATGCAGAGTCCTTGGTACCTGGGTAGGAACAACGCAACAATTAATTAATCTTTATCAAAAACCTGACTTCCCGCTTAAAAGAGACAAAGGACAGTTTATCAGGCAAAACATGCAGCACTGCTCGCTCTGATAATGAAGCAGAGTACAAGGTTGCAGGTTTCACAGTGAGGGGCAAAGATACAACTGGGCTGGAAACTGTACAAGGAATCAGAGCCTCCAATATACGCCGCTCTGTATATATAGTTTATGTTACACAAATACGTAATGATTCTCACAGGGACTGAGTGTGCCTCTACAGAGTCCATATTTTCCACATATGTGCCATTGTGGAAATGTGGGTGCTGATTTTTCAGCTAGGATAAAAACCGCATACAGTGTTCCCACAAAAACAAAAAGATTATCCTACGGAGGATTAGTGAAAAGGGTCACGCTAGAGGGGGGAAAAAAATCTTGATCCCTCTGATGAAACACACAAGTGCAAACACATGCACATATACCATTCTGTTAGCTGAGTGTGGACATTCAACATAACCTCAGACCACATCATTCTCTGAGATGAGGGCATCTAACATCAAGGTTTAGCCAGACAAAATATTATATATTAAATGGCCGTGGACTGTTCAGTTACACATTTTATTAATAATGGAACATCCACGACATTATGCAGGGTGGTCACTATGTATTTCTGTTTGGGATTCCCTAACAGTTTCCAGCCCATGATCTTTTTTTTTTTTTGCAATAAAGCATGTAACGTATAAAAAGAGGGACCAAATTCAAAAAAATTCCCACAAAACACCTGTGTTTTTGTGCTGGGTGGTCTTTCCCTGGTGTAGGCGGGGTTTGGACTGAGCTTTGCTAATAACAGGGGAGGAGGCTGTTCTCATCTGTAAGCCTGTCCTCATCTGTAAGCCTGTTAACAACATACGAACATCAAAGAACACATGACTAATTGTTCAATTAACATTTACAAATATATACTTAAACTTATACTTAAAGAGAAGTTGAACATTTCATAAATTATGCTCATTTCTTTCTTTCTTTCCTTAAGAGAGTTAGATGAGAGGGTCAATACCACTCTGATATCTGTCCGTTACATATGAAGCTACAGCCAGCAGCCAATTAGCTGATAACTGGGGTAAACAGTTTAGCAAAACAGTGCTGTTGCTTTCCACTGCTGGAGACAGTAAGTTATTGGCAAGTAAAGGAATGAAGTTTGATGTTGAACTAGCAACGTTTCTTCTAGACTAATAAGTAAACAGCTGTTAATGCTAACGTTGTGCAGCAAAAGTCAAACTTACATATAGATCCTTTAATCCATAAAAGCACAGTTTAAAATTTATGATGTAACATGTTAATTAGTGAGCTTCAGAGGAGCTGTTAGGTTGACTTTGTTACCTCTGGACAGAGCCAGGGTAGTTGTTTCCCGCTGTTTCTGGTCTTTATGCTATGCTAAGATAACTGTCTGCCAGCTGTATCTTCGCATTTACCATACAGACATGGGAGAGGTACCAATCCTGTCGTCTAATTCAAGCATGTTTCCTTTTTTTTTTTCCTGAAGATATCAGTGATACTGTACTCCCAAATCTCATTGAGTATTTAAAAGAACACAACGAGTGGTTACAACACAAAAAAGTAAGAGTTTAGTTCACAACAGACACAAATGGCATCAGATGCAGACAAAGGCAAACCATCACGAGTGAATAATGTAATGAATAATACTGGTGTTTGTGTGTAATGTTCATTTTCATTACCTCGGTCTGGTGAGTGTAGGAGTGTGGCAGAGGAGGAGGAGAGGCGCTTGGTAATGACGGGGTCTGCATGTTTGGATAAATTCATCGTGGACACTGATCGCCTGTCAGCATCTAACAAAGAAGAAACATAAAAAAAAGCAAATTAATGGTATAGTATTGAAGTGAGGGAATTCAAGACAGAAAGGAGAAAGAGAGCTGGAGACTTCACTGAAGGGTTACTCTAGTCTACGAGTTCTGGTTAAGTCAGATTAGATATGAAGAAACTACAAATGTGTTGCTAAAAGGGAAAAAATATTAAAACATGAATTAGTGCTAGATGGGTCTTATTTCATCTAAAAACGAGGTTAAAATGGTTTGAATGAATGATCCTGTGTCTTAGAATAAAACTTCAACTCACAAAATGGACTGCTACATGCAAATAAAACAACAAACACTAATCATGCCATTCACATTGGCCTACATTTACACTAATGCAAACTGCTGTACAGTTAAAAGTGCTAAAGCTAGCCAGCTAACTGACACAGTGCTATAATATTCACATTGGGAGGTCATTCCGTATCTGCGGTAGAGACTGAAAGCACTCTGCATGTGCTCCAGTCCAGCAAGGTCGAGTGGATAGAGGAAAGCCGACTCGACAAAACCTGGACCAGGAGGGGAAAGGACAATGGCAGAGAAACAAAGAGCAGAGAGGAGGGAGATCCGAGAGCGAGGGTAAGAGAGAGAGAGAGAGAGGAAGAAAGTGAGTGAGGGAGAGGTTGAATTTGAGAATGAAGGAGAGAAAGAGAGAGAGAGAGGGAGGGAGAGGCAGAGGTGTGTGAGTCAGCAGTAACAACAGAGGGCAGCGGATCTGAAAAATATAAACATATAACAATACTGACACGGAGAGGCAGGCAGACATATTCACAAGTGGCTGTCAGAATTTAGGGAGATGAGATATCAAAAGTATTCTGCAGACCTGAAAGCACTGATGAGTAAAATTCTCTCACCACCTGGGACACATAATGTGCTTAACAAACTGTAATGGCTGTGGGGGAGTGTTGTGCAGGTGTGTGACGTGTTAAAGTACCGGCCGGTGTGCTGGGAGTGTTAGTGTTCAGTGCCCCTCCCCACGACCAGCGGTTGGGCTTCTGTCTGGTTCTCTGGCTCCTCTCCAATGTCCGACGCATCACGGCTTCATGGCGAACCTTCAATCACCAAAACAACAATGGCAACACCGTCACATAATAAACATAAAAATAAAAAAAACACCGCCCCAAACAATAATGCAATAATGCTGCAACACTGGAACATTTTTTGCTCTGAATGGACACTTGAGGTGTGTTATGTTTAGTTTATAGCCATGGGGTGTGTTTTGTATATACCAGTTGTACCAGTACTTGGCAGATAAAATCAAAATTCTAATTATGAAACACTCAAAATGAAAGCAAAACAACTCCGAAGAATTTTAAAGCGCCAGGAAGTGAAGATATTTTCTAGGCTGCTGCAATGCCAAAAAATCTTTGAAGTCAATTGAAGTTCTTCTGAATTACTCGTAATGTACATAAGAAACAGGCTCAGTGGGCTGGTCAGGTAACTTTGTTGCACATCATGCCCTCACTTGCATTCTGTCTTTTGGTCTTTACTGGTCACTATTGAAGAAAGGCAAAAGGCAAAAGTCATGCCTCCCAAACTTCATTTATAAATGTAAGAAATTAGATTTACATATGCATAAAAGCCTTAAAAGGGACCTAATTAGACAAGTAAAGCAATTTCTTAACTACCGGAGCAGGAAATTGCAACTCTTATATATATATGAACATGACCTATCTAAAATTTCCTAATTTTTGTGTCTTTGAGAATTATTCTTCCACCAAGACAACAGTTATGTTTTGCTTGCTTTGAAGTGTGTTAAAATTCAAAGCGTGATAGTTGCCCATGTCTACTCACCCTCATCTCTAAACATGCGATTTTTGGCCTTGACAAGATTTGCATTTTATAGCTTCACTAACTTCCAAAGTCAAACCCACATTGTGCTTCTAAACAACCCGTCAGAAATCAACAGGTGACAACACAACATTGTGAACTACTCCCCCACAGCCTCGCGGTGTGACATGGCGTGTGGTGAGTAAAAAAAGTGAACAGGGTGTTCAGACAGGAGATAGCAGGAGTTCAAACCCAAACTGACCAAAGAAGGAAGGCACAGATCATGTAAATGGTTTACCACAAAAGAGATATTTATTATCAGCCTTGTGGAGGATAATATTAGCGTAAGATGATGGCACATGACAGTGTGAGAAAAATTTTGGTTGAACTCAGATCTTAGAGTGAGAAGTGTGCATGCATGTGTGTCTGTGTGTTTTATATAAGGCGACGATGCGGATGCACAGGTGTGTACATAACACGTGCCAGTACTCCTGTCTTCCAGCTGCTGTCAGCCCTCCACGGCAGCCTGCCTTTCCCTCCTTATCCTCTGATCCTCCAGCCTTCTCCTCCCTCTCCAGGTGCTTCTCATAGTGCTGCCTGGCCTGCCTCCTCACGTGCCTGCCACTGCCCCTGACAGCTGAGGCATGATGTGTGCACACACACAGGCACACACACACACACAAGTTAATAATGACGATGGCTAAGGTGTGTCTTTACATGTGCTCACACGCCAAAAAAGAAGAAGAAAGAAATCATAACTGTATATAATCATATGCACATGCCACATGGACACACACACACAGGCTTATAGCAGTGTGACAGTCAGCTGTAGATCATGTACTAAGCTTAGCCTCAACACAAAGCAAATCCTCAGCCCCTCAGCTGGGGCCAGAGGTATGACAACAAAAATATACAAACAGCCACTACCCCTAAACCCCGCCTTCCAATGCAGTATGTCACCGCCACATTCAAAACACTGTAGCTCTCCCTAAACTCCACCCATGGCCTGACCATTATGTGTAACGTGTTATGGCAACAGGGGGTGCCAGGCTTTGCCAAGACTTTATGTGTAACAACCAGAGAAACGAGCACTTCACTACAGCTACCAAGCTAATTCAGTCATGATATGTTGCAGGAAAGACAAAAAGAAAGTGAGGGGTGCATTTAAGTCTCAGCACTGATGTACAGTCTGCCGTCTGCCACACACACTCACTCACACACACGGTTAAAGAATACACACCCATTCTGTTTCTCACGCTCCCTCCCGCGCCACGGGCCAACCTCTGTCTCGTCAATCTTGTTGAAGAGCAATGAGTCTGTAGCACAAACAACAGTTAAACAGCAGAATGAACTTCTCTGGGTTTAGACTGATGAAGACAGAACCAGTCCTGTGTTATATTTTGTTATAAGTTGCTTACCTGATTTGGGGACATTGTTATTGGGCTGTTGTTGTTGCAAACCAGGGTTAAGGGTCTGGGTAGGAGTCACGGTGGAGTGTAGGTCTGTCCGGGAGCCCGAGGAGCTTGACGGTTGTTGAAGGCGCCGCGCTATCCTCCGACGTATACTGGAAGTAAGACGCTGCAAGGAAAGACAAAAACAGGAAAGTGTCACTGGCGGTTTGCGACTCCTCCTCATGCATAATGGTATCATCATTGACAGCTGCAATAAAAGTTTTACTACAATTAAACTCATCCATTCAGCAACATTTATAGATCTTTCCCTGCAAGGATAGAGTCGATAGCAACAGCTTAAACTCAAATTAAAAAGGATTTGCTCAACCAAATGTACAAGCAAACGCACTATCTAACAAACACAGCTCGAATGCATCAAAAATCAATTTCCAGACCACTAGCAGACTCATGGAGGGGTTCATCTACCAACTGCACCCACACAGCATTTTAGCCTATTCACCAGCACACAGTACTCCACAGCAGGGCCACCAGCACAAACACCGTCAGTTGTCCTGGGTCCCAACTAGGGCCTTGGGAGATCATGTTGCCCGGCATGAGTAAGACACACAGCGGCCTGGTCAATAGTGAATGTACATTACTTAAATAATCATAAAGTTATACTCAGTGTAAATAGTTAAAAGGATTCCTAATTTCAAAGGAGGATAGTATTTCTTTTCAATTATTTACTTCTTGTATACAGCATCTTTTACCTAGTAACCTGTATGATTTGCAATAAACGATTGCTGTATCAGTAACTATGATCATTTGCTAATTAGCTCAGGTAAACCAAGTATTACTTGTTTGTTTTACCCTGGTGCTAATTTGGGTGAAAATACTTTTGTTGGTGCATCTATTTAACAGAGCACAGTTTTCAACTACAGTCTGTTGTTGTTCCCTTATTTATGTGTTGTCAATAGGTCAAAGGGTATTACTACTATATTTGTGACTCCAGACTTAGAGAGTTGCCACGTTAGCCATATAAAAGGGTCATCAGGGTGTGAATAGACACATAGTTAAGTAAGGTAAGCATGTGGACTGCATGTGTGTGTGTACATCATATCAAAACATATGAAAGAGTTTAAAAAACAGCATGCAAGGAAAAGAAGAGCTACACAAGACAAATTATGAATGAAAGAGATGGATTAAGAGGAGGCTGACAGGTTGTCTGCATTCTAGCTCTGCTGCATTTTCCAGCCCTGTGTAACCTGGACAGAAACAATGGAACTTTATACACTGTACTTCCTGTATTGTCAAATGCTCCCAGTGTGTTGCTGCAGCCCACTCTGTAGCTCACAGAGCTAGGTATTATCAGTCGGCTTATCAGGCTTGGGGTGACTCAGCACTTTCAGGTCAGCCTCCTGACACAGACACAGAGCTTAACTCTGGGCTTTTGCAGGAACAGATACCTGTCTCAAATGTGCCAAATGAAACATGCACATGCTCTGTGCTTTGAGGTGGAAGGCTGGTTTAATTAGTCAAGAACCCAAGGACAAAAACATTAGGGCCACAGTATTAAGATCATTTACCGACATGACTGTTTAATTAATCATTTTTACCATGCAGACATACATGAGGTGAAAATAAAATCATGCAATGCAGAGGCAGATGCAAAACAACGCCATTCACAAACATATACTGCCCTTTAAGTATGAGGTGGTGAAGAGTGAGAGTGATTGAGTTCCAGCATTAATCTGTCCCAGAAAGTTGAGACTAAATTAAATCGGTCCCTCATGACCCAGACTAAACCGACAAACTAAAATAAAACGACTCTCACTCTGAAATAGCACAGCCACACACCCACTCTATTCTAATTTGTTGTATTTGTGTCTTCTCAAAATTAAACGACAGGTTACCATGTCAACTTAAGGGGATCACTTACTAGCTTATTCCTGTCTTTCAAATGCACTTCATTACCTTCATCAGTGAATGGAGTTTGCACAGTTAAAGAGATGTTGCCACAAAGTCATGATGATAATTTTTGCTTATTTCTCCACACTTTCTGGTTTGTGATATTGCAGAAAACAACATAAATCTAAAATGTTGGTGCTGTCTCCACCGTAACACATTCAGATGTCTGTAACAGTAATTCACAAAGGACAGTGCTGGACAAAGTCTGTGAGGTCACAGCTGCAGCCGTCTATGGGACAGCTACAGAGGTGTGTACACAAGTATTAACAAGCCTATCCTGTCTCAGGTGCACGGGCCATGAAACTGGTTTCATAATGGCTATTGTTGTAACAGGAAAGGCTTGGCTGGGCCAGGTTACAATAATGTCTCGTCTGTGTATTCCTTCGCCTAAAATCATTTTCCTCAAACAAAAGAGAGGAGGATAATGTCCCGCAGCCACACACTGAACTGGGAATTTGTGAATGGGCTTTAGATTAAGTACAATAAATGAGATGAAGTGAACTCTGAATAAGACGCCAAATGGCCATTAATCACAAAGACAAAACGGGAGCCTATTATACACAGGTTTGACAACTTCTGAGAGTGATGTAGTGGACTGTCTGACAGGCTGGTGGGCAACTACATTACAAGCCAGTGGTGGCGGGCTGGAGGGCTGAACCACTTTCCTTAATTTGACAGCTTGAATTGAGCACTCACTGAAGAGACCTGGAATACCAAATCAATAATTTATTAAGAAACAATTCCTGTCCCAAAAAGTCTGGCACAGGAACACAAAGACACAGAGGAGAACAAGAGGGAGACATAATGAGAGGTTGAGAGGAAGAAAACGAGATAATCACCAATTAATCAACACTATGATTAGAAATACTAGCATTGAAATGATTAATGATTGGATCAGTATAATCTATATACCTACCTACCAGAGACTGGCTAAATGATCTCTTAAACTTCTAATACTGCAGCAGGAAGCAGTAATATGATACATCAAGAAAAAAGTAGCAATGGAAACAGGTGTGTGTGTATTGCTTCAAAAACAGTACAGTAGGTGGAAGATTAAATGTGGCCTATATTCACATTATTTCTAATATTTTACCTGCAATTTGAATACAATGTTGATATCCCATATCAAAAGTATCGCACATATGACATGCTGTATTCTGTGATAAACTGTAAAATGCAAGTTAAAGGATGTCAAATGATGCCATGCCAGAGGTGTGTTTTTGCATGTGTGTATGATACAAAACTCACCTGTGCACACAGTCATCACTTCTGGACTTAAGGCATACTGATGATGCTACGAGTATCGTAAACATCACACATACCTACGCAGATATGCATGAACACATACTACATTACCAAACACGTGACAATGTACTGTAAACCCAAATTTCCTGACATCATATCTCTTACAACAACCCTACAGCTTCGGCTCTGCACTGAACAAGTCTGAAAGGGTTTAATTTGGCTTTGCCTCCAACTGAAGTCATTCTGTTTATAGAAGAGGTCAGTTGAGGTCAAGGGGCATCCTGTGGCTCAGAGCTGCAGATGAGGCTGTGTACATCATGACTTATGGTTAATGACGCTTGCTGCAATCGATTCTATCTCGTCTCGAATCCCGCGTATCCTGAACTGAGTGTATAAACTCGTGACGAAATACGCAGCAGGAATAGGCACCTTCCCACTCTCTACTGCCCTCTCATCTGTTCCTACATGTTTTCCAAAGGCAAATGGCGGGTTATGACCAAGGCTGCATATTGCACTGATCATTGCAGTGTACAGGGCGGCCAACTAAACGTATTCAAACATTTAACATAGACACGTTACTCCTAACACATCACCTGCTTTGACTCAACAGTATAATGTGCTTGTTGTATTTCTAGTGCAGTTAGCCCTCCCACTGCATCTCACATGCTCATCCATCTGGTAGAGGTCATTAAACAAACAAAACCTCAAATAGCAGCTAGCACATTTGTATAAAGCATCACGCAGTTGTTTTACAGCCTTTGCAAACACAATTCAAAGTCAATTTAATTTGCGTATTGTGCTAACTTTGCAATAAATGTCCACAAGTAAACCTCCAACTGCCTACCTCCATATTTCCAAACTGCCAACCAAAAAATGGTGGAAACTACAAGTTTCGCAGAGCACAAGGTGCAACAGTATTGAAATACTCGCAAATTTCTTTTGAGGAAAGAAACAGACAAACTATAAAGCCTTTGACACAAGTTATGTTTTCTATGTTTGACTTACTCTGAGGTTAAATTGCAATGAAGCAATGGCTTTAGGGTCATTTAGGATGTTCAAATCCCTACTGGTTTAACAGTGTAGGACTTAATCTTATTCTGTCATTTCAAACCCAGTGTGCTGGAGCGCAAAGCAAAAGCAAAACTATCCTGACACCTATTTATTAACGCTGTGTTGTACTCACGTTCATTGCCACCCTGTTAAATCAGTCTTGATTTATAAATGACATCTGCTAGAAGACCCCATGTCTCAGCACAAGTCATTACCTGGATTTTGTTTCCATGATTCCAGGAGAGTCAATCCAGGATGGGACCTGTTGAACTCCCCTTGGCCAGCCTCCCGCCTCCAACTAGTCAAATCGAGGGCCAGAACGCTCCTACTTCCTGAAAACATCTCACACAGCATGTAGATAAGCTCAACCAAAGTCCATGTTGCAGTGAGCGGGGTGTGGTGGTGAAAGACAAAAAGAAGAAATTCCAAACAACCCAAAAAGGACCAATCCAAACGCGACTGTTTACCAGAGTAAAGGGGAAGAGCAGAGAGGGAGAGAGAAAGAGAGTGGTCAGTTGTAGTCGGTGTCACTGTTGTTGAGAGCCGGCTGAGTGTGAGACAGGTTGTGGCGACTTTCCAACCCCCATCCTTGTCCATGTAAAGGTGGTATATGTGCATGTGTGTAAAAGAGACAGAGAGGGAGACATAGGGAGAGTGTGGCTGTTTAATCTGGCCCTCCCTCCTTTCATGCTAGTGTGTGTGTGTGTGTGTTCACGCTCCCCACCCCCAATCTATCTGCATTCACTGGCAGTCAGATTAAATGGTCAGAGTTAGCGATTAATGCTGTGCTATCCCGGCCAGTGGGTAGCAGGCAAGCACGCTGTGTTTCTCCTGCCTCCCCTGCAGCCTGAGAGGATTAGCCGCTGCTAATGCTATGCTAAACGCTAAGCTCCAGCTAGTAGAGGCCTCTCAGGCCTGGATAACAGGTGCAGGGAAGGTGGCTGCCACTTCATAGCACATTAGGCTACATTAATTGCACACTTCAGGTCCAAGTTTCAACCCAGATGGTGGGAAGAATGTCAGGTGTCATCACTCGACTTCAGACATTACGATTGACAAAAATGGCCATGAATAATTGAAACCGCTGTCATCAATATTACATTTTTGCCTTTGTTTCTTCAAGACATTTTTGTATCCTCGAGAAGTTGTCATATTAATAAAAACTTTGTTCAGCAGCCTGTCATTGATATTAGTTTTGAGTTTATTAAAGATTAGAGATGACAAATTCAGAGATTATGATTAAAGACTAAAAAGCACTTTTACCAACCAATGTCACTCAAAAACTCAGTCTAATTTATCCACCCAAAATGTTTTACACTCTAACAGCACATAGCTCCCATTAATTTGGTGAATACAGCACCTTTTTTTTTGGATAAATTAAAGGTAGGCTAGACAAAACAGATTTACACAGAATGAATAAGTGCAGATATACTCGTGTGTTTGTTGGACTATTTACCTATCTATCTATTCCATACATTGTACTCACAACTAGCATCCTCTAAGAAAAGACAAGGGTCTAACAACTTAGCTGGATACTGCTGCTCACAATTATCTCTACATTCTCCTCCTTCTGTCTATTTCTGTTCTATTATTTATGGTTTAAGTGAGCTGTACACGTGCTTGTCCCATGAGGAAACTACAAAACCCTTAGCATGAGAATCATGTTCCACTACTAATGTAATTATTTAGAAATCAGACGAATGCATTGTACATTTGTTCTTTATATATCATTTAGCTGGCGTACAGACACAAATAATTTATTTATATGGGAGTCAGGTCACGGCACAGAGCAAAACTTAAGCTGAAACCTTGGTGCTACTGTACGTAAGGATTAGGTTAAGGTAATATGGTAAAAAATCTTTGATATTTGATAAGTCTCCTCTCTTAGGTCAAAGACGAACTCTCCTCATTCAATCTGTTATGTGCTTAAACCTTCTAATATCACTAAACCCAAGTATCTGAAACCTGGAGTACCTAAATGCGTCACATTAAAGCCACTGTAAATTTAAGCACAAGGACTACACAGCATTACTGCCTTACAGGATATTACTTTTTTTCAGGAGCAGCAGTGTGCTGCTGATTCAGAAGGAAACTGAAAGTCCAAGAGTTTCAAAGTACTCTGTAATACCATACTCACCATAAAACACTGCCCAAAGCTTTTTCCACTTAGTCTCTACTTAGTCTTCAGACCCTCATCCCAAGTCAGACAGAAACAGTTCCTGAGACCACCTGCCGATGGAAATATGACACAAGAGGAAGGTATGAAATGAATGATTGAAAAAGTAAATGAATAAATAACAACACCAAAACATACTGAAGCTCTGCAAGAGCTCAGCAAGAGAAGAGTTAAAATGAATATGTTGCTACGACTGCAGACGCTCGCTGTCCTTAAGACTGACCGCTCTGCTTACGGATGCATTACAACCACATACACGTGCGAAGCGGACTGTACCTTCATTCTCATCTGTTACCCTTGTCTTGACCTAATCTTGCCTTGTCAGCTGGTTTCTACACACACACACACACACAAACTGTGCTTCCTCATCAGACCTGTCAGCCACCTGTTTCTGTATGGTTGAGCATGATGGGCTAAGAGTTCTTTTCTTCCGCAACTGCAAGCAGTACACACGCACACACAGACACACACACACACACTGAGGGAACACAGCAATGTAATACAAATACAAACACACACTTGTCTTTAATGCTCCACAATTTCAGATTAGTTTTCTAATAGTCTACTGCTGTGACTCTCCAGAGATTGCTTAAACATCCCTCTGCCCCAGCAGCCTTTCTGTCCCAGATATTAATGCCCTCACAAACAGAAACACACACACACACACACACACACACACATTTGATAGTTTTAACAGCACAAAGTACCCAAGGATACAAATTCATTGTGCTCTCCACTTTCAGTTTCTCTTTCTTCTTTCCCTCCATACCTTTTTTCTTCCTCCTGCAAGTATTTCTTCGTTTCTGTCCCTCCTCTTCCTCAGTGATGGTGAAGAGCGCCGGGATGGCTGAGCGGCTGCCCCCCTTCTTCAGCTTCCACTTCCCCCGCGAGCACCCACCTGCACCTCCTCCTTGTCCTCGTCCTCTACTCTCTGGCATCGCCTGCCCTGTTGCTAACCCTCGAGCCCCTGGCTAACTCACCCAGCACTCTGCCCATCCCACCCTGCAGCTGTGGGTGGGAGGGCAGGTCATCGGTGGACCCCAGAGGATGGTGGAAGACGAGGTCACCCCTAAAAACCTACCTCTCCTCTGAAGACGTGGATAGTTGACTGCTAATAGCTAATGCTAAAAGCTAATTTCCTCTGGCTGCACATTACAGCTCTGAGACAGCCGGAAAAAGACGAGAGAGGAAAAGAGAGGGGGGAGGATAAAACAAAAAGAGTAGGAGGGATGGAGGAAGAAAATGTGGTAGATGAGAGAAAAAGAAGAAAGGTAAAGATGGTGATTAGAGAATAAAGTATAGGATGATGCGGAGGGAGAGGAGACAAACAGAGCAGCTCACTATGCCATATCCATCCTGGCCAGCGATGGCAGTACCAGGCATAGAGAGAAGAGTGAAAGAGAGTGCGACAGAGTCTGAAGATGAGCTCTTGTAGTCTGGCTTAGAAAAGAAGACTTAATCCACAAGACTGGCTCGGCTGAGAGCTGGAGGGACTGCACTTCTCTTGACTCCCTCACTTCTCAAGAGATGCTGCTGCTGCTGCTGATGCTGCTGCTGCCACTACTGTCGCTGCAGCAACCCCCCCGCCCCCTTCTCCCTCCTCCACTCTCTCTTGCTAGGCCTATTCTGTAAATGCAAACTTGTCAGAAGAATCACATCACTCAGGCACAGGCTGTACAGTACACATGTACACACACACACACACACACACACACTTGGGCAACAAATACATGGGGTAACAGAGGGCGGCAGAGTTGTTAAAATATTCAGTGAGAATCCAGTGGTGGAAGGTGAGCCGGTACCAGTAAAGGGTTTCCCTAACAACAGGAGCACATGGGTCAATGACGCAGTGGGAGAGTGGAAGTGAGAGAGTGGAGGACAGGCACACTTGAATGTAATGTACATACACACACATACACACACACAAACACAGCTAGAGATTTATGCCTATGCATACACCAATCCAAACATTGCAGTACTGGAGCAGTATCAGTAAAAGAGGCGTGTTCACAGAGCACATGGTATATGTCCCCGCCCCATTCCCCTGCTTAAAGAGCCATCATCTATTTGATACACCATGGCTACATAGTACAGACTGGTCTTTACAGGGACATGATGACACAAATGTAATAAGCATGAGGCAGAAACTGTATTTACAGTTACAGTTACACAAAATACCAACCATTCTCTATTCTCACCATCTGCTTTTCTGTGTTTTATAAGATGTTAAATTGATCTCTGGGCTTTGGACTGACTCAAACAAGAAGATTTAAGATGTCAAACTGGGCTTGCATATATTTTCTTGCATATCTTTAAATAAAGGGGCTAAAGACTCTGCCACAGACACAAAACAGGGCAGGTGCCATGGAAGGGAGGAAGAAATAAATGGGCAACTAAGTTATCAGTCATCAGAGGCCACATTATTGGAGGCCTGTTCGGTAACAATGCAAACACCAGCCTGAACAACCTTTACTTGTGGTGTGTGCTTGCACACACTTATCTCGCATCTACCAAAGCAAATACACACAGAGATTAAACAACCAACATGACAGCTTGAAATCTTAAAGCCACTTAGAGAATGTGGCTCAAAACATCAAGGCGACAAAATGATTACAGACAAAACCTCTGATAGGCATGTTGGCTCAAACACATTACGAGTGCACCTCTTCTTGTAGTTGGCCTTACATTTACATAAACTTTTGCAAAGGGAATAGCCCAGCGAGTAGTCTGGCGTAGTGAGTGTTTGCTAATGCACTCACCCCAGTTGCAACTTTTGCAGACATATTTAATGTATAAAGGAATTCAGGACAAGACTTGCTGCCTTGTGTCCTTAGGGAGTACATGCCGTACAAACACATATTCATGAAAGAGCAATCCGATCTTTGTCCCTGCAGGATAGAGTAATCCTACACTTAGACTTTAACCGGATAGGCTGGGTTACACACCCTTCTCACACCTATTGAATGTGTGTATGAGAGACACGGACATGGTAACAAATAGTATATGTGTTTACTATTAAGATGGAATTTACAGATAAACAGTTATTTTTTGTCAATTTGCCCACTTCAGGTAAAGCAGGTGATTGTCTTTCATGTGAATAAACAGGGGCTGTGAATGCAGATCTGCTCCAGGATAAATTAAGACAGTTAACAATAGGGTTAGTGAAAAGCTTGTTGTGTGTTGCGAAGTTTTAGTATTTAGAAGTACCTGACATTTTATCTTACTTGTTTATTTGACAAATATAATGCAGAAGATACATATTACACCCAATATACAGCAGCTCAAACCTAATTCTCATCTGTAATTTCCTGGGTTGGTGCTCTCACTGACATGAAGTTTCACACAGTATAAAATTAAAGACAAGAGCCATATGAAAATGGCTCTAGTATTAACATTTGTTTATAGATGAACATTGGCTTTTGTAGAGATACCTCCACACAAGAAAATCCTATGACCCACCTATGATATGGACAAGATGACCAAACAGAAGGGGTCACCCACCACTGCTACATCGCTGAAGCAAACCAGTACAGTCAAGAAAGCTGCACCTCTCCACTACAGTGTAGCCTCCCAGACTATGAGATAATATCATCATGGAGGTACTGTTGGTGAAAAAGGGGCTGTAGAGAAGGCTGTGCTTCTCACCAGTCAGGGCATGTGTGGACAGCACTACTGTGAGTAACAATAGGACAGCTGTAATAATGGGCAGAGCACCTGAGGGCTCGGTGTAGAGAAAACCTTAAGACCACAGGTAAACTCTGATGAAGAAAATAAACGGCTGTGGGCCAAATATATTGGCAGAATGAAATGACATGTGATGAAATGAGAAGAAAGATCTTGATTGAAGGGAGAAGAACAGAGGAAAACTGTGATAGATTTGTGCCTGGTAAAATGCTGGCAGCAATAAACCAGCTAGGTTAATTGTCAGCTGGTAGGAAAGGAGATATTAAAACTTGTTTTGCCCCAAAGTAAGAGCAAAGTCCTTATAGGCAAGTCTCGCAACTTGGCAGCCATCTTGGCAAGGCCCCCTGGCAGTTATTTCAGGTTAACAGGATCAAGCTCATATCTAAATTAATGGGGAGAGAGTCATTACCGCATTTTCACTGGTCACCGGGATATAAAAAATGCATATAAAGAATCACCGAAACTGTTGTGAACCTCAACTGTGCGCTTGCGTCAGTACGGCAAAGCGACTGGCTTGACACGTTTCCCAGTTTGGCGGTTATAAAGCAAAGGATTGGCTTTTCAGGGGATTTGTGTCATACACATCTTTGGATTCTTTAAGTGGTTAGGATTCTTATGACGTCTCTGATGAGAGAAGATACAAGAGGCATTTTTGTGCAGGCATAATGTAGGGCACCTACAGGATGTCACAGATCCTGTAGGATACAGTGATCACAACATTACAGCCAGACTCACTGTGGTCAGAGGTGCAGTGGATTGTGCATCTTGTGCAGAGCTCACAGCAGCATGGGAATATAGGATAAATAATGTATATGAAAGGACGTTGTTTACTAAGCTAGGAGCAGAACTGTAAAGCTTGAAAGCACAGAGTTATAGAAAATGTATATAAGACTTATGTGCTAGATTTCAAGGTAAAATTGGCATTCATGGGAAAACTAGAGAAGGATGATGGTGGTGGGAAGAGGAGTACAAATAGAGACTAGGGAGCAAAGCTGCAATGGTAGTGTTAATATGTTGAGTCTCAAACGGTGAGACTCAATGCTAGCACTGAAATGCTGTATGTCATAATGGATCTTTACTTCACATTTTGAGTTAGAAATGGCTCTTCTCACTTCACTTGGCATACACACAAAATACATCCTTGACAAAATACACTCTTGACCTTACATCTCAAACCTACAACTAGTCTGTTTTTGCAAACATTAACTCCGGAGGTCAACTTATCCTGATCAGACTAACCAAACATGCCAAACTAAAGAACAAGCAATACTTTTACGAGAGGGGCTATCAAATTACCATGCAGAATTAAAAATCTGAATTCAAGGGCTTGGCTCACATCTTGACCGCCATACAAAAAGTATTACGAGTATTGAAAACACACTGACACAAAGTCAGTAGTTTAAAGCTGCAATTTGTAAAATTCTACATGTTCTAACCACATCAAAGATAATAGATCGTCTAATGACAGAGAATCTAGTGGCAACATGTTTGTGTGTTTATTTACTACAGTGGTAAAGTTAGACAATTTTGGCATTGTCAAGTGGACACACACAATCCTGATTAACATTAAGAGTGTTTTATCAGCCCCCACCATACAGATGGTTAAGAGGTCAGCTTTGAGCAGACACTCAGTACTGCATTACATAGGAAACATACATGCTTTTGCACTGCTCTGACCACATCCCAATCACTGATGTCACAGCATGTTTTAGTCATTATCAGCTGATGGAAAACACCTGTTGTGTCGTCTCTGATTGAGGTGTGGCCTAAGCCCAGACATGCAAATATGCTTCAAATTTTAAACCAACACAGAACTGTGCTTCTGAGATGTTCAGCCCTTTCTGATTCAGTGCTGAATAAGAAAAAATATGTTTATCCACAATACTGATTTTGGGGATGCCTTCGGTTGTATCAATTTGATGATTTGTATGGACAAATTAAGGTTGAAATTACATGCCAACAGACAACGGTCCAACAGCAGTTAAAGCAACGTATTGCAGTAGAGCTATGTGGTCATTTTAAATCCTGACGTTAATACAATAAATGACGACACCATAAATTAAGAGTTTGGGTCACAGGTGTGTGAAAGGAAAGTTGGAAATATTAACAAGCCAGTTTAAACTGTGGACCGCGCAAAACATGTTGTTAAAATTACGTGTACAAGCTGGAGGAAAAAAAGTTATAGCCTTAAGACACGTTACAGAGCAAACTCCTGCTGTCCCGCGAGCAACCCTCTGCTTATTTCCATTAATTCACCTGTCACGTCAACTGAAGGAGCGGTTCGACGAGTTGACAAAATGTCAGCAACAGGTGTCTGTCGGCGCGGGAGAGGCTCAAAATGTCCATCAAAAACGGCAAATAAGGTAAAACTAAGAAATATTAGAGTAGTTTAGAGAACAGGTCGTGTTTAATGAACGAAAAACAACCGGTTGGGTGAGTCGGTTGATAGTTAATCCCACTCCCGTGACCGACCGACCGACCGGCTCCGGGTACTTCAGTCTCTCTGTAATTCAGCGTCAGCGTTCAAACACCGACATGACCCATACGAAGCCCTCTCACTGACAAGTACCAAGTCGTTTAGTTAACAGTTCGTCCATTTAAAAAGTTTGTTTAAGTTAAGTTTGTCTGTCTGTAAGAACTCACCTTGGGACTCGGGAGGAGATGCGTCGCTGCCATCCAGGTCCGCCATTTCTCCTGACGTCAGCTGAGAGGGATCAGAGGCAGGAACCCGAGGGACCTGCTGGATTGATCCTGATCCTGATCCTGAGACAGGCCGGGCACCCTCCCACGGACAGGTGGGGGACGGCACATGGTTACACCAATGCCAGCCGCATAAAATGAACGGATAATATTTAATAGTTACAATACTGTGAAGTATAAACTTTTCCTTTGATTTGTTTTTAGTCTTGGCCACATACATATAGCTGTGAACCTGCAGGAGCTTAAGTCTACTTATGTAGAGAAAAGGTTCAGTTTGGCTCATTTCAGGATATTTTTACTGCTTTAAATATGTATACTCAATAAGCTTTGTGGGCAAGGTGTTCAAGTAAAGCTACATGTTCACAGGTCTTTAAAAGAGTAATGTGCTGACATCTACTGGCAATTAGACTGTATCATTATGGTGAAATCATTGCCATGGTCAGTTGATAGCTAAGTTCACTGAAATTGTCAATCATGTCAGTGGATGTTAGCTTCCCTTGTTTTGTTTTATTTGTTTGTTTAATGAGGTAAAAAAAAAAAAAAAAAAGAAAGAAAAGAAATTACCTTAAGAAGTCCCATCAAATCTGTCATCAGACTGCACAGCTCTTTCTATGGTCAAATGGAAGTCACTAATTAAACAGTAAACAGTAATGTCATACAAATTAGGCAACTCTCACAAATGAATTTGCAAAAGGTGTTGAAAGTTGAAAAAAGTTATTGTTCTGTTCTCAACTAAAGTGTTTTGATGGTTGCAAATGTCATTTAAAACAGAAAGCTAACCAACAAAAACAAAAGAAAAAATCTAATGTTATGTAAGGATATTTATATTTTGACACTATTCATAAACTCATAGCTGGGAATTCACTGATGTTACTAAAACTCTATGAAATAATAACTATAGGCCTTTTTCTCAGCAGACACTGTGATTTGTTCTAGTATGAGAGGCACAGGTGTTACTGACATCATAAGTAATGGCTCCTGTAGTATTCAAGTGTCCCTGTAAGCCATGACAGTGTGATCATGAGCCTGCATGCACAATAACAGTACCCTGAAACTGAAGCTGCCAAATGGAATTCAGCCATCATTATTATTAATTATTTACACCTGCACTTTTCTTACTGCTTCATGTCAAAACATCTCTACATGAAATAGGTCTATTATAAAAGAAGGTGTATGGTAATTCTGTGGGTTTTTTAAAGTTTTTTTTTTTTTTAACCCAAAATGAATTTAATCTTTTTGTTTATATGAAAAACTTTAAATTCCCAAATTTAGAGATCCATGATTTTGAGGGGATTGTGATTATAAAACAAATTTATAGTGATAGCCCAAGGTTTTGAACTGGCAACCCACCAATCACAAGTCACCCATACCAACTGTATTACTATTATCCCTTACTACCAGCAGAGGGAGCCCTCTTCTTACATTAAAAATCTTTGACTCATCTACATTCAACCTCTTTATAGGGGTTCAATACCTTTCTCATTAGGTTTCATTGATACATCAATAACATGTTTAAA
This sequence comes from Lates japonicus, assembly GCA_033238685.1. Lineage (NCBI taxonomy): Eukaryota > Metazoa > Chordata > Actinopteri > Centropomidae > Lates > Lates japonicus. The sequence goes on along the minus strand of BRZM01000038.1, from coordinate 6,015,971 downwards.
TCACAAGATCCACAAACTGTTAAAAATGAATTAAGTGTTAGTTAATGCCAGGGATATTTAAACATGAGTAACAGCAGCTTTCATGTGTGACCAAAAATGAATCAATTCACAAAAAAAATAATGATAATAATAATTAATGTCAATGAATAACAGAGTGAGTAGAAATACAAAGGATGTTTCACCTCAGTCCTTAAGCAAAGAAGCATGTCAGTCACACAAAGTGAGACGAGACAAAAATAAAATAGATCACTGTTATTTCAACTAACCCATGATATTTGAGCAAGGATTTACTGTTCCTGGTTGAATGTATGCTAATCTCCGCTCATATCGTTGCTATTTGCCAGACCGTGCAGGCTTACCCCCCCTCAGCGCCCCCAGTAAAATGGCCACTGATTGGTGCACAGGAAGCTGCAGCCATGGCAACCAGCTGTTTGGCAATTCCCTGGATGGAGATAGTGGAGGGAGGAGATTTTGGCCTGTAGGTATATACTCACATACTGACAAACAGACAAACACGCTCATCTGGACATCACTGTGGTGTTTGTTTTTCAGACAAACCCCCCCCCCCCCAGACGAAGCCACCACCCCCTAACTTCTCCTCTTTAGTGTCTCCTCTGTGTTTGTGCTTGATGTCTGTTTTTTTATTTTTGTTTGTTGCCTCTGTCAGAGGCCTTGAAGGTTGGTCGTGAGGTACAGTAGGGGGTGGTTAAGCCTGGGGTGAGGTTCAGGGTCATGTGTTTTTGAGTGTGTTCACATGTGCGTGATGAAAGCCTCCCCAAACTGTCTGTAATTGGCTCAGAGGGGAATAAGATCTTGAGATTCTCCTCACACAGAAACAGAGCCTTGATTGCTCATCAATAAACACTCACCATGAAAAGAATACACACACAGAGTCTCTGCATGGCATGGAGTATTTACTCACTGACCCCAAGCGAGGTAATACACTGAAGGATTTTGTGTCTTTGCTTGACCTAAATGTGTACAAGATTTGAGGAGAATGGGTGTCAGACATTTCCACTTCAGGATGCTGATCCTCTGTTGATTAACGCTCAGGGCTCTTCATGAAAGACTATAATCAGCTGAGAGTGGGGGTGGGCTGTTAAGGAAAAAGCAGATCGAAGAACTGATTTTGAGGACAAGCAACCACTTTGCTCCTTACTGATTCATTTGGATTAATTTGAGCGCTCGCACAGGGCCAGCACAAATCATGGTGGAGGTCAGATGACTTTCTAGATTAAGCAGGCTGGTTAAACAAGCAGGATCAACAATACAGGGACAAATTGCATCTTTTTATATGGAGAGGGATCTGGAATTAAAGCCCCTTAAAACTCTTTCTGTGTAACACTATATATTCACCACAAAATAAGCAGCAGAGTAAAGAATGCCCTATCTTATCTATGTAAAATTTAACTTCCTTTTTGTATTTACATGTGTTCAAGGTCATTATATTTAGCTGCACCTGTTACTGCAATATTTCCCACTGCAACTGAAGGCAGCATAGCAGCTAATTGTGTGGTGCTGAACAAATGTTAAAAAAAAAAAAAAGTAAACAATGCATAGGCTGCAAACCAGCTTGCAGAGACACGCCGCTGTGTTGACGATAGTGATAAATCGCCACCTACAAAACACTCATCTCATCAATAAAAGTAAACAGATGTCGGCATATAGCGGTGATGCTCCATGTCATCAGCGGTCATTCACAGCTTGGCTGTGAATTTTCACACGACTCCTATAGTCTTTTCTTTAGAATGTGTTTGATTTTTCATTCATTCAGTTTTGCAGATGTTCTCATGATGGCAAAATCACACACATACCCTGGCAGTTCATGAGGAAGCACATTACTGTACAGGTTGTACTGCCATTATCTAGCAACCCACACACTGTAGTAGTCCTATATTTTTATAGAAGATGAGAAAGAACATGATTAACCCTTGATTGTTATTGCCACTGTTGCACCACACATATCATATGTACTGTAACCTGGACTTGCACTTCTGTCTCTTTATCTTATCGCTTTCCTTTAAGACTGACTCCATCTGCCTCCTTGTCCTTGTCTGCCTCTGTGGCCCTGTCTCTTTAACCTCATATTGCCTTTAAAGGAGCAGACAGACAAGACCATCTCTCTCCATAGCAACAAATCATTTGTGTCATTGATTTTAAAACTGAGGCCAGTGTCTTTAGCCTCACTGTTTATTTTCCTGATCACATTAATGAAACAAAGGGAGCCAGCCAATCAGAGGATTCATGCTGCTTTAACTTGCTTGGGAATACCATTTGGTGGTTTCCCATTGGTCGTGGTTTTGTGTAAGAAAATATAGGTCAGTCTTTTTGAGATGATTATTTATGAATGAAATCTTAATCATTGTAACCTGCCTCTCTGCTGTTAGACACGTCTGTTGTTGTTTGTACACATGTGAGGCACTAAGCATGTAGTCTGTGTTGTGTTGTTAACATAATTATAATAGCCTCTTTAATTATCTCCATCTCTACATAATTCACTAGAAACAGATGGCATAATGGAGAATGATCTGAACTCACCCCCTGCAGATAGACAGATATCCCACCAGGACTCCCCCCCCCCCCCCATGTTGTCTAAATAGACATGCACTCAGCTGTACACTGCATGCTGTATCTAGGTATGAGACCCCTTACAGCTGACCAATCTCTGCCCTCTGGGTACACACAGAAAGGGCCAATCACAACGAGGAAAACAAGCCTCAAAAACAACGAGTTCATACACAAACAGGCCTGCAGACATATGGCTATGTGACCCAAGTAAATAGTGCTATTAATTCTAAATCCCTGCAATTAATCCCTCGGGCGGCAACAGTGGTATTGTCTACATAGTGTTTATAAGGGCAGTGTTTACTGTCTGATATCCAGGCATTTATTGTGTTGGATAGGCTTAGGGGCTGGCTGAACTGTAAAGCATTAAATCCACAATATCTAGGCTCTATATACCTCCCTGCTGACATTGTCTACTGCAGTCTTTTCTAATGATATGGGAAAACAACATAAACACTAATGAGCACTATTGATATCTATAATAATGTTTGACCTCTTATGACTGTGTCTAGTAGCTATGTTCGTGTCAATGTAAAACTATTGTGTATAATAATCCCATATAGAAGCATAGGTTGTTTGTCCTCTCCTGAAAATGCATACTTGATAATGGGTCATAATGTTTCATATATACGACACATGGTGGAAAGTAACTAGGTGCATTCAAGTACTCCACTTCAGCACAGTTTTAGGTACTCATTCTTTGCTTAAGTATTTTCATTTTATGCTGCTTTACACTTCTACATTTATTCAACAGCTATAGTAACTCATTACTTTTCAGATAATGACGATTTTACAATATAAATCGTAATCTTTGATACCAGTGGTTACCAAACTTTTGGTTTGTGACCCTTGATTAGAAAACTTCTTTTTTTCTTTTTTCTTTTTTTTTCTTTTCCTTTTTTTTTTGTGGTGTTGTCACTTTTAGTGAAGGATCAGAGTACTTCTTCCACCACTACATAGTTTACGCTGGATACACTCTCTCTATGACCAACCCATCTTCTACTATCAGCAGTCACAGTACTCATGGACTAAATACTAATATAACTCCTGAGTAAAACTGCTTCCGACAGCTAGATTTTTGAACCAGTTCCCATTTATTTAACTAGATCTTCTCTGTGTATTCACCTCCAGCTGTAGGAGTAACTGTAGTAGTAGAAATGGTCCATGTTGGCAGCTAAGTCTGTGCGATCTTGTACACGCCTACATATTGTTATGCTTGAAGAGTAGGAGTTGTAACATTTATGTGTGGAGTGCTGGAAAATTGAATGGGCTCAGTGTAGCGAAATTAAAGAGATTTCCCGTGAGATGCACTGCAGGTTTTGACACACAAGCACATGCACACACACACACATATGCAAGCTAAGTAAGCAGAGCATGTGCATGTCTGTTATATAGTATTTATAAAGTGAAGAGAGGAGCTTGTTCTCAGGGATTTTTAAGTAGAGTAAAATACTCCAAAACACATAATCTGACTGGAATTTGGGCTAACCTCTTACAGGCCTCTATATGTTAATTTGTTTCTAAGAATGTTACTGTGCTCGTAGATCACTTTCACATTTTGATATCAGTAGTAGGGAAAGAGTCTTGTGTGCTGTCACACAATGCAGAAGGTCTAGTGTGCAGCATAAGCACAAGCCCTGCATCATGGAGGTGACAGAAGAAAACATCCTTTCTCCTCCTCTCTGTCTGGGTAATAAGTGATGCTGTATGGCTGAATTGCCTGTCATGTGAATGAATGATCAGGCTGCGAGAGCGTGACAAGTCGCCCCAGCATTTGTCTGATGCTGCACTCAGGTTCCACAGCAGTGGAGACGAGATGGGATCTATCTCCCAGATGAAGGGAACCGGGAGGAGGAGAGAGATGCTGCTGGTGTCACACTATCTCTCATCTCTCTCTTTATCGCCCCGGTCATATACAGTATCTGTCTTGTATTCTCAATCTGCCTCCCTCTCTCTCTCATTTTCTGTCTCTCTGAAGAATTGCCATGATGGATCACTGCATCCACAAGGGAGAGGGAAAACAGAGAGAAGTAGATGAGGAGAGTAGGAGGGGTGGAGAGGAATATATAAGATCAAGAGAGGGAATGGCAGAATGAAGAGGGGGATGGGAACACATAAAATTTACAGTAGGGTCTGCTGGGCTCTTTCACATAAGGAGATATGATGTATTGCTATTGTATTCCTTGAAATTTTCCAATAGCACTTCCTTACTCTCGCCTATCTCATTTCATTTCATACATCCATACAGTCTCCTCGCTTCTGTCAAACAACTGCTTGCATTCACATCAGTTTTAATATTCTGAAAAAGCCATGACCGACAGCGACTGGAGGACTGTGTGCTGGTGTGAGATTTGCTGGTGTGCAGCCAGCTGACTGAACCGGGCGCACTGGCTGGCGGGGGGAAGCTCCCGTCCTTAACTATTCTCCTCACATTCACCTTGCAGTCCCAATTATTCAAGGCAGCGTGCACGAGCGCTCCCTGCCAGCCAGCCAGCCCCAGCTGTGAAAAGTGGGTCATGGAATTTAAAGGCACACACAGCCCCATCGTGCTGCACAGTAGTGCCTTGGCATCGTTTGACTTTCTCTTCCTTGTAACACATGGCAGCAGCAGTGTATGTGTGTGCAATTCTGTTTCCTGCAGTGAAATTCACAAGGCTGTTTGGGAATGTGTGTCAGTGAATCAGAAGACATTCATTATCACATTCTCTGCGGGAATAAAAGCTGTGGCGCATTCACCCAATGCGTCTCTCTCTGTCTGTCTCCTCCGTAAACTGGCCTATATTCTTCCACATGACTTATCTCTGGAAATAAAAATATATGAGCTTTGATTTGCAGTGAGGTTGACTTGTTCCCTCACAGATCAATGGTCATGTAACATTAAGTTTCATTGTGATTATTCTGTCTCAGGCCCACACAGTGGCCTTTTAAATAACAGCGTTAAATTTTCCTCAGAGATCAATGAACACTTTCTACCTAGCAACAATGTACAGTAGGCCAGTAGGCTAGTCCATATGGGGCTAAACATGCTACAGAGAAAGGCTACTCATGCGCACACTGAGCAATAATGTCATACCCTGATGAGCTCTTTACAGAATCAGACAGTGCACAGGACTGTCCTATTAAACCACCGCCACAGCATGTGGCACTGAGAAGGAACACACTGGCAGCCATGATGCTCTAATATGCCCCTTGTGCAGAAACACAGGCACGTGAAAGCACACGCACACCAAGGACCACACACATACTACACACACACATATCTCAACACATAAGAATGCATCTGCACAAATACAATCACCTTCGTGTCATGTTTAAAGTCAAAGTTTGACATTTTGGGGAATATAGTAATTTGCTTTCTTGCTGAGAATTACATGAGAAGACAAATACCATTCTCGTGTCTGTCCTGCAAATATATGGCTACAGCCAGCAGACAGTTAGCTTAGCTTAGCATAAAAAATTGATACAGGAATTTGTCATTTTTACGATATATATTTTAAGGATTCACCAAGCTAGATATAAAGTTTTAATTGGTGAGTTTTAGAGGAGCTGGTAGGTTGATTTTATTGCCTTTAGACAGAGCTGGGCTAAGTATTTCCCCCTTTATCCAGTCTTTATGCTAGGCTAAGCTAACTGGTTGCTACGTATAACTTAGCCACCGGTGCATTTTCCAGCCACACACAAGTGGTATCAATCTTCTCATCCAACGCCCAGCAAGACACAATATGTCAAACAATAGCACAGATACTTATCCTTAATCCATAAAAACTGAAAAATACATACATAATAAAAAGAAATACACAGGAGGATATCTGTTTAAACAGTACAGAGTCATTCTGCATTTTTATTATCAGCAAAAACAAACCACACATCACATTACATTTTAAAAACAAGAACGCTTATTGTGGATGTACAGAAAAACAAAACTGCAGCTGAAAAACTGAATATTTTAGTCTTAATAATAATAATAATGATAATAATAATAAAGGTATAAAAAGGAAAGTGTTCTATTTTGTGAAATAAAAACCTTTGGGCCAACAAAATGTTCCCTTCAACATGCTACTTTAAAAATACATGCAAATGTAAAGCTTTCTAGTATGGACACTTTCAAAATACTCTCCACATGAAATCCCATAAATTATAAAATATCAGCCTATTGCCCCTGAACTGTTTCTTGAAAGAGAAAATCCTATGGAGTACCTCGACATGAATCCTGGGTGCACGTCAGCTGACTATAATGGCTTCCTCTTCAACTTTCCCTTCCCTCTCACTGATCTGGAAAACACACGATCGCTTTAAACAAATCAACCGCTGCTAGCTGAGTGTGGTGACACTGAGGGGAGGAAATGCAAAGAGGACGCCACTTTAGACTGTATGCACTCCATCAGTAAAGACAGACATACTGTATTTCTCTCAGACACATTTCTCTGGCATCAGTCGACAGTGAAAACTCTTTTTATACAACCGAAACCTGGGAAGAACATCAAAAACAGCACCATTTTTAAAATTTTCCTGGATTCTCTCCAACGTGACAGTCACGTTGTTTCAACACAAAAAGTTCTACAAAGTCGTACATGGTAACTAAGTCAAAAAAGTATTTTTTGCTTGATTATAAGTTCATAATATCTATACTCTTTATCAATGTTTTCTCTGTTGTTAGCATGCAAGACGGGTGCTTTGCAAGTGTTATGTTAAAATCAAACATTGCCCTGCTTTTGTCTTTGGCAGCTGAGGGTTTATATAATATATCTACATCACATGGCAGGTTTAGCTCTGCTCCATTCCAGTTGGTTCAAGATTGACTACTTGGAAATGAAACTGGGCCCAACCCCATAACAGAGTCATGATTGTACCAGAGCTTACGGGTTTTTGAGTGTTTTGGTGCAGAAAAGGTCATTAATAACAATAAATAACTAAATCCACCTCTTAATTATGCAATTTCAACTCATTCTCTGCAACCTGGGAAAGTTTTAAGCATCCTAAAATTCTGCGCCCACTCAAACAAATGCTGTGTCACGCTAACACCTCCATGACGTGTAACAGTTAGGATGTAATACTCCCAGTTTTGGCACACCTTCCCTTGCAGGACCTGACAGGTTTAAGTGTCAGAGTTTCAAGTCGTCCTCAGGCTCTGACTCAACCTTATTTGCCTTTAGGTTGTCAGTAGTTAAGGTTCAGTGCTGAGTGAAAGGTGAACTGATCCTGAATGTCCTTAAAGGCAACATCAACCATTATTAGAGAGGCTAGTTAGCAGAGTTAAGTGAAACAACTTAAGTGTTTGGGCTTTGTGCTTAAACCTAAAGAACCAACTGATATGTAATCTGATGAGGGATAGCAATGAACAACAACGTGTAACATGATAAGTGAAAGGCTGCCAATCATACAGGTGTTGTAGAGTCATACAGAGAACTGCAACACCCATCATGCCTTGCTGTGGTTAAAAGTGTACTAGAACAGTGGTTACAAAGCAAAAATCTTCACACTATTTCAGCCTTTTTGCTAAAATGTCCCCACTCTTTCCAGAAATTTACACATCACAAAAGGACAGAATTGATGTATTAACGCCTTGTGCTAAAAATAAAACTACAGAGCTCCCCTTACATTTGCAAGCACTGACTGAGTAAGGAGAGGGAGGTTGACTTTGAAGTAGGACAAAACAAAAACTGCCGTAGACCACATCTCAATCACGTGAACAATAAATGGTAACATACAGTACTTTTTTTTTTAAAAAGAAGTAACAGCAAAACACCTCAGTAGAAAAGACAAAATCATGAAGCACTGTGTTTACATAGTGCTACAGCTAATTTCACACCTACTGCAGTACAAACATTTTTTTTTTCCACCTCCCTTTTTGAGATTTACTGGTGTCTGTATGGCTGTTTGGGATTACAGCATCAGCTTGAAAAGTTTTAACATGGCTCTGAAATGTGGCATTAGGTGGTATTCATGTTAAAGCACAGTCGCAGTTCTGGCACGTTTGCAGGGTTTCGACATTTTCTTGTAGCTGTATGCGATTACACCATGTTGGCTCTGCTTTTGCTCAACGTACCTTTCAACAGTCAAATATTATAATACACCTTGTTATTTTATGCGATTGTGAGATTAATGACTAGTGCTATATGCCTGGATTTTATGGTGGATGTTTGCGGGTTGCAGAATAGTTACTAATGTTATTCTATGTGATGACAGTCCATGTTGAGTGGGTTAAGCCGGTGGAGCTGAGATGATGTAGTTTATGGTTGATTGATGGTTGACGTGACAGCCATTATAGGCCCTTCTTGGTTGGCGCACTGAGTTTTCTCATTCCCCTTATCCTGCCCAGCAACTCGCGGACAAAGTCCTGCAGGGGAAGGAAAAAACGAGTTAGACCGACAGCTGCACTCACACACATTCACACATACACAAGCACACATACAGGAAGTGCTGTGGTGCTGAAGTGCACTCCAAAGTTGGACACTGCACTGGGGTTCTTAGTTTTTTGTGTGTTTGGGTTTTTGTAATAGGCCATAATAATTTGGCATAAGGTATTGCAGGTTCACGGGCATACCATCACCAACAGACTCTTCTTTGGTGACTCGGGCTTGGACTTGTACTCGAACACGGGGGACTCGAGATTCAACTTGGACTCAGGGTTTGGTGACTCAGCTCCAACACTGCATACTAGTAAAACATGTTTCTTTCTTTAACACTGTAACATATCAGAACAGATTAGGAAATACTCCCAGTAAAGAAGATGTCTGCAATCTAGCTTCAGTTTCTTTTTGGATTTGGTTGATTGGGATGTGATTGACACAAGACAGGTCCTGCATAAATGTAGAGAATGTAAGTAATTGGCAAAAGATTGACACTGAAAGGACTGAAACACTTATCAACTTTCTTGCAGAGAGAAGAGTGCAGACATCCCACCCTAGTAAAACTCATTTCAGGGAGCTACCTCTCATCTCATGTAACTCTCAGCAAGAAGGCGAATAAGTGCATTTCCTAAAATGTTTAATTGTTCCTTTAAGAGGAAATTTTTTTAAAAATCAGACACATCCAGAAATAGCCCAACTTCATTTCATTTCTTAATAGTCTAATATTATCATCTGTTTTACAAAATATGACTGCCAGCTTCTCATTCCTTATGATCAGACCGAAATAGATGTTTTGGAGTTGTTATAGTGCCGCAGGGAATTACGAGAGCAAAACAAACCAAGATATTGAGCAAAAGCTGACTCTGAAATATCCTACTTTGTGCTGAATGCATGTAAAAACAGCCAGAAGTAATACTTGAGGGAGGGGAAAATAAACACAGAGCAACAAACTCTACATCATGAGTTACGTGACATACGTTTTTTAAATAACAAAAAGGAAATACTGGATTATGAGACAAAACTAAGTCTGTAAGGATGTTCCTCATCTTGGGTTTAAGTAAGAGGTTGCGTAGAGGTCCATGATAGTGTGACTGTGGTGGAGAATATGATGGAATATAATCTCCCTCATTATACCAGGGGTGACACTGCTCGTGACCTAATTGCTGATGCCTCCCCCTCCTCTAGCTCCTCCTGTACCTTTTCTCCTCCTCCCCTCTCCCCTCTAGCTGTCTTTTCATATATCCCTCTACATCCTTCTCTTCCCATCTCTTTGTAATGGCTTCTATCCCTTACTTCCTCCCCTTCCCCTCCTACTGCACTGTATTTTTCTAACAGTGCTCTCATTCTGTCTTTCAACCTCCCTCTATCACTTCCCTTCTTTTGTCGAATTCACCTTTTCTCTCCATTGCCTCTGTCTCTCACTGTTTATCCCCCTGCTGATGGCGTCTTTTGTGGGAGCGTGTTCAAAATGGCATCTGCGCTGCTCCATACTCAAGGGATTACAGCGCGTGTTTGTGTGTGAGTTGTGGGTGCGTAGGTGTGACACGTATCAGCGGCCGGACCCCACTGTGGCTTTGGATACCAGTGACCTTGTTGTGGTTGTCACAGGCTGACCTAATGCCACACGCTCACAGATGACAGATGGGGGGGAGTCTAGGCTGGACGACATCACCTTCTGTACAACCTATAATCACCAAAATAACTTAACCTTCCCTACCCCAACCCAAACACTTAACACCTTTTACACACACATACACCCATTCACACACTCACAAACACATACTAAACATACTCAAGTCTCTTTACAAGTAAACAGATACAGTGTGTGCACACACCATACTGTCAAACAGTGTCCTTTGTGTGTACTTGTTTGTCTGGCTTTAATGTCCTTTTAACCTCCTTGTTGTATTTAGGTCAGGGTGAAAGAGAGAATGACTTGTGTGTGTATATGTGTCATCAGACATTAATTAACCACACGTACATCTGGGGCATGATGGGAAAACATACAGTGCTCTATACACAGCAAATCGAATAGTGCTTGTGAGCATCAATAACAACTAGGTCACTAATATTGACAATTTTATTGTATGTATGGATGACAGACACTAAACATACTAACCTCTGTTGGTTTGTAGCAGTCTATTAATGATTCCTGTGAAGAGAGAGAAAAACAGAGGGATTAGACATGTTCCAGCATTGTCCTCAGTTCAGTGTTTTGTTGGTGATTGGTGTGTGGCTGTTGTTTCTTCGAATGTAGATGAAATAACGTCATTTTCCTGTATAGTTAAAACAGGAGAAAATGCTTTGGCATCAGTCAGCCAGAATCAAGGTGTCTTTGAATGCACCGTTGTTTCACATCACACAGGGAAAAATTCAACATACAGTTTTTAAAAAGACAGTTTTTCCACCGACAGGAGACTCGGTAGACCGGCATGCAAGACTTTTGCTGTATCTCATCTGGAAAAGCTGCTGTTTAGCTCTTTAAGACTGAACAAAAAGCAGAATTCAGACACGACACAGTCAGTGGGAAGACAGGAGTTGGTTAACATCGGTACAGTCTCTATGTTAGATGTTTGGAGCGAATAAACACAAACTGCACAGCAGTCAAACTAAGACAACATGATAAGTTGCTTCACGTTCTGTCTGAACACACTTTTAGTCCATTATTATTGCTTTCTGAAGGAAACAGTTGTTGTCAGGAGGTTGTCAAAAGTCATTCTGGAAACAATGGAAATCACAGTCTTTATACTGGAGGAAAGTGGGTACGACTAAAGAGAGGTTATGCTCAGTTATAAAATCCTGTAGGTCTTGGTAGCGCAGAACATTACAGCTTGGTGATATAAAGTACAACTCTTTCCTCTCACCTCTAAATCTCCTGTACATTGACGCTTGTATTTTATGTTACAATGGGGTTTACTAAAAATAGGCATGTAGGTACAAAGACAGACACACACACAGTCACAGGGGTATACCTGCAGTTTGCTAGCTCTCTCGTCGTCACTGTTGACCTCCAACAGGTCATCAATGTCTATCTCCACCTCTGGCATCTCCTCCTCCTGGAAAAAAGGAGTTCTTTGTTAGCGAGCTGCTGAAACAGAGGCATGCCAGGAAGACAAGGACATGCCATGGGAGAGGAGGTAAACAGGAAATTAAAATGGAAAACTAAACAAGGATCTTTGTGCTGGAATGATGTTCACCATATTATTACTGTCATGTTGTAATGTCCTGTTTTTCCCAGCCCCAATTAAACACTTTCTCTCACTTTCATTTCCTTCATTTCACCTCTCAGTACAAATCCAAAGCTGTATTCAAAACACTGTTTCCATTGTCTCTGCACTGCAAGCTGCAAATAGCCCAAACATACATTTGCCTATTAGGAGCAGACATCATATGGAAATGTCATTGTCCCAGGGCAGGGCTGTTTAGTGGCTCAATGGTTAGAGGCTGTATTCAGCTCAACACCACTTCAAAAGGTCCTGTGTTCCTCTGGTTCATTTTATTTCACCACAAGGCTTGTGCACAAGAGGCATGCAGGGAGGATCAACCCTTCCCTCCCAGCTACCGCATGATGGGTCTTCTAAACTCTCCCCTCTGGGAATTAAAGCCAAACAAACCATGTACAAGTGCAGCTTCTTCGTCCAAGCGGTGGCCTTAGCCAACAGCTGAGCTGCTCCCTGACATCATTCTGGATGACTGCAGCAAAATGGACTTTTATCCCACCACAGTATACCTTGGAAATATGTCCATATCTGATTACAACATTAAGTGCCAGTGCAGGGGGTGCTAAGTAAGGGTGTGGAGGTCTGGGTGGTGGATGGGCATTGTAGCATGTCAGACTTTCATGCAGTTTGTGTTACAGGCCTGCACTTAATGTTTGCCTGTCTTTTACTAACTTTAAGCAAGTATTTTAGTTGCCTAACCCCAACCATAGTTTATTTGCCATAGCCATGACCTTATCCTAATCTTAACCATACCAGAGTTGCGAGAAAAAAACCACAGGCATCTATTTGCAGAAAATAAACAAGCCGCTTTTAGGCCCAGACTAGACAACTGGCTGATGATAAGTCTGATGATTTACTGTGTCATCTCGAATAGTGTGAAGAGTGTAGTGTAAACACTTTATGACGCAACACAAAGTTCATACCTATTCACTTTCTATGTGACGCAAGTGAATTGCCTTTCAAAGCATTATGGGATTGCAAGGAACGTGGGAGCGACAACTGAAAGCTGAAAATGTTTTACTTTATGCAAACGAGGTTGACTCTGGTGATTTCCCAAAAACCAACAAGAAAAAATGACGCAATAGTGGGTCTGCGATTTTACCCTTTATGTTAACAAGCTAACTCGCTAACTTGAGGGCGTTGACCTGGCCACAGCGACAAGCAAGAAGTGGTGGTGAAGTTTGTGTTTTCTTGTATACTGCATTTCCTCTCTCTTTGAAAAAGACCCTTGTTTTCCAGTAATACTGCAATGCTGTGGTATCTCACATATATGCCATGAACTATATGGGTCATAGCCTACACTAAAATAAATTACAAAAAGTTCTACTCCAGAGAAGCCCAAGCTATTATTTTACCTCAATGACTCAGGCAGAGTGAACATACCCTTTGACGGTAAACAATGACTGAAAGATTTAACACCATATTTCTTGGTGCATGCTGTCTAACATTCCTGAACCTGCCAGGATGCTACAATACTAAAACTGACTCTAGTTCTGGGTTGTATGTGTTTGTGTGTATGTGTTTAAGCCTCTCAGAGGACTCCTATGTGCTTTAGCCTGGAGCATGCACTGGTATTCAGACACAGGAATAGAGAGGATGGAAGGATGATTTGATTTTAGCTCTCAGCATTAAAGCTCAGTCACTGTGATTTCAGTGTTGTGTGGGTGGGTTGATGTGCACAGAATGGAATTAGCTCACAATTATACCTTTGAAATTACAATACCAAATGTGAGAGAAGCTACAAGAGGCAACCACGGTACATTGTGTGTTATATGTTTGACAGCATGGCTACAGACCAATTACTGTACCTAGTGCAATTGAACTGTGAGGATCAGTATAATGCAATGGCAATGTGCAACACAGAGACCTAACCTCATAACTCTTGTTTACACAATAAAAAAAATTCCACCTGGCATCAGCGACACTCAAACCTGGCTCACACATGCCTCATCTACATTTGTTCACTAATACACACACGGTTAGCCCACCTTCATCCTTATTCCTGAGCCGTTAAGAGGCATTTACACAACCAGCATTTTAAGCATCTCAGTCGCTCTGCAGATGAGCCAAGCGTCCCCTTTGAACCTTTACTCTGAAATCTCTCTCCGTGTCTTAGTGAGGGGGTCTCGCTCTGAAATCCCCTCTCCTTAAGAGAGCAGAAAAGAAAGGCGGAGAAACGAGGGAATGTGGCAGAATATATCAAAGCCTGTCATCTATTAGTATTGGAGTGCGTGTGCTGAGGAGCCAGAGGACTGAGGTTATATGCAAATGCAAAACATCAGAGGAGAGATGAGCTATTTCAAACTGAGGAAAAGGAGGGATGGATGAAAAGACAGAGAGATAGAGAGAGAAAGGAGACAGTTTTGTTAGAGAGGAGGAAATGATAAACATAATGCTGTTGCCATTTAAAATATACTATTAGTTTTTGTATTTTCACTTTATACCATATAAAATTATTACGTCACAGAAATGTGACTTTGGTGGGGGGAGACAATGGCATATAATTTTCAAGAACAATAGCAGAGGTAGCCTACAAACTAGCTCAGGAGCTAGCCTAAGCTAATTTACCCACTTTCCACTAACTGTTCCCTCCTAAGTAATTAAGTTTGTTTTACCACATAAATAAGGAAGAAGCAAAATCTAATCGTTATGGAGAACAAAATGTAATACCAGATAAGCTAGTCCTGCTAAAATGTATCTAGCCTGGCTTAGCACAGTAGCAGTAACTGCTATCTCCACTGCCTCTGACTCTGGTGACATTCACGTGATTTGACGTGGTTAAGCTAGCAGTACCTTTAAATCACATATAAAATGTTTTAAAGTATAGATTAAACTGGTTCATTAGTTCAAATCGACAAGACATCTGAAGGAACAAGTGTTTTAGATGCTGAGTGCAGCATTTTCTTTAGGTTTTCAAGACTGTGACTTTTTAATTATCAGAGCCTTTAAACCCCTTTTATTCTCAGCTTCAGTTTTTTGTAGTTTCTGTTCTTATAATAGGCTGAAAACCATCATCAGTGGCATTTCAAAAAACAAAAAGAAAAGGTTAAGCAACAGTACTTTAGATCCAAAAAAAGCTGACAAATGACTTTAAGCAAGTTTCAAGCCCTTAGGAGAGATGAAACTCATAAAGTAGAATTTCAGGAATGAATCGTTAAACACGGCGGCTTGATCTTGAAAGGTCAGCTTGTTGTTCACACCTGACAGCAGCTATCTGCAAGTTCTGAAATGTGAACAGAGCAGAGAGATCATGGCCTCAGTCATGAAGGGCAAAAACGAGAGATGAAAAGTACACAAAGCAAGAGTGAGTGGTGTCCTGCTTGCATACTGTGGTCTGCTGGTTTCCATACAGAGAGAAGCTTTAACCTAATAATAGAGATGAATAAGTGAATTAGAATGAGTAACGGTGAAGTGATAGTCTGTCAGGAGGGTGAATTTAACACACTGACCTACTTCTTAAGGGGGTGGAGGGCAAAAGACCATGCTATCTATCTATCTATCCATCTATCTATCTATCTATCTGTTCATCTATCTATCTATCTATCTATCTATCTAGCTATCAGTCTGCCTACTGTTCAGATTTGGGAGTGTGTGTGTGTGTGTGTGTGTGTATCTAACTATTCCACTTGTCAGCAGGCGGTCCGTCACCCTCTGTCACTGTGATTGGTGATGACTAGGGCAGGCATGGCCTGTGTGCGAAGCATGACTGCAAGCAATCTCAGACGACGTGCAAGCCTTCACACACACACACACACACACACACACACACACACACACACACACACACACACACACACACACACACAGGTTTTTGCCACCATCAATCTTCTGCAGAGAGACACTCACCACAGGGCTATATCTCTCTGTGGAGCTTGTGAGAAAGTACCTAAGTACTGTGTTTTATATATATACACTCCACACAATGACAAGAATGGAACGACACTAACACACTTAACACGCAGATAAACACTGAAGTTGTCATGCTGGTGATTGAGGGCCTAAAATAGTTGAGGTCACACCCACTACCCCAGGGAAAATAATTTTCCATCTTGCCAGCATTGGAAGGGTGACAAAATGACAGTGTGCAGTGTCAGGAGACAGAAAGGGACAGCTAGACACACACAAACACACATAAATACATTCAAAATAATTCAAAAATAAGGTCTGAATTTGTGCAGATTTTTTAGGACAGTAGCCACACCCAAAAAATATATATTTTATGATAGATATATCTAGTGTGTTTTAATATGATATAAAGTGGCAAAAATCATAACAAAAACCAGACAGAAATAAAGAAACCTTATTTATATATTTTATAAACTTTATTTTGCCTGACAGCATACAGATGTTCAAGAGAACCACAAAGAGACAGAGGCAGTTGCAGATGCTTGGATAATTATTTTTGATTGTTATAAAATTTCAAATTGACGTCTAACTGTGCTTAGTGAAAAGGTGTGATCTCTGATGTACTAAGTCCTGAAATGGTGTTCTATCAAATGGAGTGTTTAGTTTATGATGTATGTGTGAAATTGAGAAGCAAGAAATATTTGTGTGAGTTTGAAGCACAGAAGCAGCATTTATTGCAGACAAGGGCAAATGCTCGTGTTTGCATATGCAGAAGACAGACAGAGATGGAAACAGGAAAAGAGAGTCAGTGTGTATATTATGTGTAGAGGATAGTGTGTGCAAGAGAGATAACACGGATCAAAGTGTTTGTTGCGATGAAAGCAACCTTGTATAGAGCCAAGAAGCAAGAGAGAGACTGAGGGAGAAAGAGAGAGCTAGACATCCGGCCAGTGTGTTTGTTGGTGTGCAGAGAAAGTGTGTGCATGTGTGTCAGACTTGTTTTCACCAACAGCCGAGCAGCCGGCAGCGTTTTCAGTCTGGTTTGTTCTGCGCTGAGGTGAATCAAAGCTAATGTAAGCGGCCCGACCCTGTGACTCACCACAAACTCTATTCAGGGTTTATTCAAGCACTCAGCATGAACAAAGAGTCAAACTCCTTCTGACGGGGAGTCACTTCACTCGGCCAAGTGATTCATTATTATTCCTGTTCATAGCATACTTAGATGAACCAGAACTACCAGTTATATTGAACAGTGGCTGAAACTGCCTGAATAGATAATTACTAAATGCTTTAGCTGAGGTCAGCTGCACAAAAAGATAATTATGTTCGATAGGTTTATTATTATTATTTTTACATTTTATTTTTAGTATGCCAGGAACCACAATCTACACTTAATGATTAGATAATGGTTGGGTAGCTGAAATAAGTTAGCTCGTGCTTGAAATACCACAGTGAAACTTTCTGTTTGAGGCAGGGAGAACCTCAACGGGAACATCACTACAACTGGGAATCTACAGTGTCACATGACCGACAGACACAGACAAAGGCATCAAAAGCAGATTAGCTCTGGAAGGCACAAAATTAAAATAACTACACTTTTTGCTCGTATGTGGTTATTTGTTAATCTAGCTGTATTATGAAGTAAGAAATTATGCCAATGATTATTTTAGTACTAGGATGTAGCATCACAGCTGCCCGGGCAGTTGGCAGGTGGTGCCCCACTGTAGCACAAAGGTTTTGTCTGGAACATCATGGCAGTTGTCACATTCAAATGCTGAAAATGGAGGCTTAGCAGTCGACACCACTGTCTGTCAATTGTCATTTTATCTCTGGTCATTTTCAGCGTGTGTTTGTGTGTGTTTGATGTGTGTAGGAGAGAGACAGAGAGAGAGTGCGGTTATGTTTCAAAGGTGCAGGGAGCACGGGAACGTTCAGTCTTTGTCTGTAATGGTATAGTGAAGCTGAGTGTCTCTGTAATAATACACACAAAACGTAACTGACATTGACAGATCGCCCACATTACTTAGATAATACCAAGTACAGACACACACACACACACAAACACACACACACACACACAGTCCAATCGAGTTTCAAAGAAAAGACTGGTAACTAAGATAATAACACCTACGCTTTTTCAATCATTCCTTTGTATACAAGTTATGAGATGGTAGGACAGGAAGCAAGTAGAGATTTTAGGAGTTAGTTAGGAGATGCCAGATTGTTCAAATGATCCTGTAAACAAGGAAACGTCATTAAAAAGTAGGACACAAAAGAGTAAAAGAAGAGAAAGCAAAGGAAGGTTTTAATTAGTCAAACAACAAACTAACAAGGGATGTGTGTTATATTAGGAGCCATGCAGGGATGAGGGTTGCAGAGCGGTAAAAAAAAGACTGCAAAAGAAGTGAAAAGACATGAAGAGAGGGATTAAGAGCAGTAATTAGAATACATAAGAGGAGAAAATAAAGATACAGGGAGATGGGGAGCGCACAGATAAGTGGGTCACTGTGATGATGAGGCAGAAGGGAAGGAAGAGGAGGATTGCGCAACACAGAAAAACCTCACAGCTCAGCTTTCTTCCTCTCTCCGCACTGCCACGCTGTGTCACATCAAAGCGAGGAGGAGCTCAAGGTTGGAAGAATTCATCTTATGAGACCAAGAGAGGTGAAGGAGAGGGAGAGAGAAACCACAGCACGACAAAGAGTATATGGTGACGATGGGATCGGGAGAGAAAGATGGGAAACCTGGAGCATCGAAGGGAACAAGAGGACAAAGGCAGAGGACATGTTGTATAAAGCATGGGAAAACAAAACAAAAAAAAATACGTGGATCAGTTATGTCAGATGGTGCAATGGTAAAAAAGAAATGTCTCTACAGCCCTTTTCCTCTCCATCCACCCCTCCTCTCTCCTCTATTCCCCACCTCCCAGCACCTCCCTACTGCCCCTCCAGCGATGCAGTTTGCTGAAACCATACAGCACACATGAAGTGACTTCACTGGATAAAGTTAGCTGCTGCGGCAAAAGCTCTTTCCCACGCTGATTCAGCTGTACTCTAGAGGACATTGTATATCAGAGAGAGGGGAACTGGCAGAAGAAGGAGGGCTGTAGGGAGGAATTAATCCTCAGAGGAAAAATGTCTGTTAAAAATAACAGTGATTATGCACACTGAATTTTGGAGTCTAATTGTGATGTAAATGAATCATTCATTTACCCCCTCACTGCTCGCTCCTCATCTGGATAAAAAAGGGTCACCTTTTCTGGGGGGATAAATCACAAACTCTGACTCAAGCTAGGCCAAAATAGCACAGAGGGTTAATGGCAGTCCAACCGTAGATAACTATGACATCATTTTTGGATTTACAGTTGCTGCTGGATTTCCTGTACATTGCTAATATTAAATCTTACCCTGTACCCTTATTTATATATTCCACACAGTAAATTGTGTGTACATTCTTTTATGTACGTTGTGATAGTGAACTATGCACTACAACCAGTGCTTCCTTAGTGCTTGTTGGATGGTCGAATAGCTCAGAACCCCACACCTTTCTGACATCCAGTGATGGGGGGTTGTACCTGACTGTTTCTGACATTCACACCCACTTATGCCGTGATTGGCCAGCAGTGCAGAGGTGAGAAAGAACATCTAGTAATACTTCCGATTTCCAATATGTTTTGACAACTCATCTAACAAGCTAGTTTCAAAGAGAGCAGTAATCAGGCAAACGAACTAGATTGTGTAGCTGTGGTTACTGAAAAGCAGACGATTACAGTCTCTCTCTTCAACATGCTTAATACTGCCTTCATTATCAGCACTCTATTGGAAACTTGAAAACCAGCAGCCAAACTCTGGCTAATCACAGTTCTTGCAGCCTGTGGTGGTATCTCTGTAACCCCTGGACCCTGTAGTTATTCTGAGGAGGCACAGCTTATGCTTAACTATGGCAGCTAATGCGTATGGGTATATCTCCAAAGTGATAGGATAAAACAATAGCCCCCAACAGCTCACACACCTTAGCAGCTGCTGACGCAGCACGCAGCAAGTATTGCTTATGGTCAAATATCACTTGAAACTCCTCTCATCCTCCTTAGTAAAAATCCTGATTTAAGGCCCAGGGTATAAGTAAGTATTACTGTAGACTGTCAACCATGAAATGGCAGCATCTGTCTTGTGACCTATTTCAAGGAAGTTTTGTGGTTCAGGGGCTATGATTCATTTTTACTGTATTTACAGGCAGACAGTTTGTCCTCAGGTTGATATTGGACAGCTGGCTCCCATTTGACCTCTTTACTCAGGTGCAAAGCAACGCCCAGCCAAATTACTTAAAGGCTAATAGCTAGGGTCACAAGCAGCCAGCCAGTCACGTAGCATAACAACTAGCTATCAAGACATTAACGGATTTTCCAAAAAGTGCTTTCTACTGATTGGATCCTTCCCTTCCAAAATGTGCAGAGACATTGAGAACATACAAAGGTAGGTATGAAGTAAACAACACAATCATATATGAACACACCCCCCGCTGACTTTGAAAGTCAAACAATAATCTTCCCTTCTTCCCGCCTTTCCCTCATCTCCTCCCCTCTCACTGCCTCTCTCTCAGCCATCACAGGAATAACAACAGTGTTTTACATCTTTTTCGTGGTGCCAATCAGAGAGTGAGTCATGTTTTGTACACAGCCAGTTTATATAAATCACGCCCAGCCTGTTGACAATGAAACCAGTGATTAACCGATCGGCTCCTCGGGATGGGAGGAGATGTCATAAGAAGGCATGAAAGTCAGTGAGAGCTTGAAAAGTCAACATCTCTTCCTTTCACAAGCCTCAGTGGCTTTCATCCCCACACCCAGTTGAACACTTTGCAGCTGGTTCTCTTGTTTTCAAGTCAATCTTTTAATCACTTTACAGCTGACGCCCCACATTAAACAGGTGGTCTGGAGACTAATTCACACCTATTGTTATAATGGAATTCGTCACTTGACTATAACTGTGAACTTCACTTCATGTTTTAGGACCTTTTTACTTACCACTATGTCTTGGGACTCATGGCTATATTTGTAAGACTCTATAATTCAAGTTAATAACCTGCAGGTATTTCGCTCTTTTCCAGACCTTTTATTTTCGCCTTTATCCATCTTCATTTTCCAGCAGGCAGACTGATATGCCTCCCAGGGTTGGCAGTAATATCTAAAACCACTATGACAGCATCATACTATCGCGCCAAGCCCATAAACACAGCATACAGGGTTAATAGGCGGAAACCACAAAGGACGGAGGCTGGACGGAAGTGCTTCACATCATTTCATTTCAACATTTTATCGTTATTTATTTCTGAACATTACTTTTCTCCATTTATCTGTTTGATAACTATTCATCACATGTTATCACATTATCACTGTAGCAATTAAGCCCACTAAATGGCTTACACTCATTGAATCACCATCTACGTAATTGGCAGCGCTACTATAAGATATTAAGTGTCTAATATACATGTGTTGTATGTTGCAGTGACAGTAGAACAAATGCCGAGGGAAAATCACAAAGAAAGAGGCGGAGGAGGATAAAAGCAGGTGGGTGGGTGTCCCATGGGTCAGACATCGAGACGAGAGCGAGATGAAAGCGAGAGTGTGACGCAGGATGAGAAAAAAGGGAATAAACATATTGCGATTTTCTTCATTTCCTCGCTTTTGCTTTTGAGATTTGACACCTTGCGCCGCATGCGTGTTTATAACCGTCAGCAGCTGGTGGCTATCTCACCGCTAAAAGCCCTGCTTTGTCAACACTTCTGATTTGTTTAGCGTAGTCCACAGTAGCAGTGTGAAATGTCAACGCATGCCTTGGACACAGACGCTAAAATGTAAATCTATTTTTGTTCATGTGAATTTAAACGCAGAGAGGTGAAACATCTGCCTTCCACCACAGACAACAAACACAACAAAATTTTCCTCCTCCCATCGCCAGGATCCATAAACATCAGGGTCACCATTAAACAACATCCAATAGACCAGTAAAATCTCCTGCATAACAATGATAGTCATGTTGGATCCTATGTTATAGTAGGTCTCTGTACACCTGCACGGCTATAGCACCAAATAGCACATGTATACACAGATTATATCCAGTAACCTCAGTGATAACATGATGGTCTTTGTGTGTCAACATGTGTGTTCTTCCTGACATGCTATTCTAAACCTATTGAACGCTGGTTAATGACTTTATTATTTGAATTGGAAATGGTTTATTCCTCCTCTCTGCTACCCTGTGAGGTTCACATGATACATGCATACACATGGCCATTCTCCTTCCCGCAAGATCAACATGAAAGGTGAGCAACGGTTGAAAGGTTACTGACAAGGTCACAAGAGAAAAACTGGGGGAAGAGGCGAATTATACCGGGCAGAGAGAGCTGAGGATGCTCATTTTCCACTTAGTCAGTATGATGCTTGGGGGCAGAATTCAGCAACAAAACCAGATCATTTGTCCACAACATGGCCACACACACACTGCCTTGAGACAGACCCTCCACACAAAAACAGCATTGAGAATATCTTCTATCTTCTTATTGTGGTGATCCAGAGAGAAAGAGAGCACCAGACAGAAGACAGTATTATCCACAAAAAGATGCTCCTGATGATCTCTTCCTCTTGCTCCATTTGGTCCAAATATGTACACTGACCTGTGTGTGTGTGTGTGTGTGTGTGTGTGTGTGTGTGCGGACGCGCGCTCATCCATTCATGGAAAGTACCCCTGACTGCTCACCACCCCAAATCTGCCAAATAGCAGCGGAATATCATCAACCCAAAAAAGCATGCACAGCCTTATACACACATCCATACACACCCATAGACACAGACAAAAACACACACAAACACACACACACACACACTAGGCCTGAGGGCAGAGCACTGTGTCTGTGCTTGTACACATGAATAAGCTTTCATTGAGAGGCTCTCATTAGTTGAGCCATGAAAAGTAGGCATTACAGCTGCCTCTCTCCCTTATTCCCGCAGCCCGACCTTACGGCCACACACATTTAAAGTGCAGAGTCCGCGAGCCTCCACATCAGATTTACCACTTATCAGTCTCTGTCACTCTGTTTGCCCTTCTCACACACACAAAGTTAAAGGTCTTTTTTCTCAACAGCCTTCATTGATTGCGTTGAGGTGCTCCAGACAGACAGACAGACTCATCAACGTACACATTCTGTTGCTTTTTAATCACCTAGACTTGACCTCATATTAAAACGTAAGCTCACCAGCAATGTCTAGTCCAGTCTGTTTTTCATTTCCAGTGGTAGTGAAGAAGGTAAAGGAGGAGATGATGAAAGATCCAAAAAGTTTGAACAAAAATTTAACTGAAGTTGAAATTTTGATCAGATTTCTTCAATTCTGTAAATGTTGTCAAGTTTTTCAAGGTACATGCTTAAAATATGGGCAGATTATAGAATGGGTCTTGGCACAGATAGGTGTCTTACCACCCCTCGTTATATAGGACCTACAGAGTGAAAAGAGGAAGTGGTTGGATTGTTTCAGGTCATTTTATGTCTCTTTGTAATCTATTTGGTCATTTTTCATTAATTTGTGGTCATTTACGTCACATTTGCTGATCTGTGTATGTTTTTGATCATTTTCATTTTAACTGAGCTCTGACTTCACACTATAAATATTAATGTTACCATACAGAGGCTCTAGCATTAGGGACCCTGACCTCTGTGCTCCTTGGGCATTTGGTAATCCATCATGATCAAAAGTATCTGGCCCACATGGCTTAGATGATATGACTAGAAGCAAGGATCAGCTTTGAAAGTGAAAAACAAGAGATTAGAGCACAAGTAATTGGTCAGTTAACCAATTAGTCACAGAAAAATAAACTGCAAATATTTTTGATTATTGAATCATCACTTGTGTCGCCTTTTAAACAAATGTGCCAATACATTCTTTGTTTCCAAGCTTCTCAAATGTGAGGATTTTTTTTCACTCTGGCAAAAAAGAAAATAAGCAACGCTATAGATTATCACTACCGTGGTGGATGGAAAAATACAATTGTTTCACCCAAAAGCCACTGAGGCAAAATAAATGTTCACAGAGAAGTCTCCAACAACAACTTTGGCATATTGTGAGCAAGGATTGTTGGAAACCAAGAGAAAAACACAAGGAGACAATACTGTGTATTACCAGCCTCCACTGTATTAAGAGCTGTACTAGAGCACTTGGGTCCTAGCTATCTCTCTCTCCTTCCTCTCTCTTTCTTTCAAGTCACCCTCCTCCCTCGTTCTCTCCCTTTCTCCTCTCCCTCCTCTCTCTGTCCTTGAACAGCAAAAGTGAATAGAGGCAACATATCCCAGGAGAGAGGAGAGGGATCCATCTCTGACAGAACCCACCTTCTGTTATCCCATAGCCCAGAGAGAGAAACACAGAGCCTGACAGCAATTAAAATCAATGGTGGACAAAACCATTTTAATGAAAGACACAGGAAGAGGGAATTATTTAATACCTTCTTTGTTTTAAGGTTAAAGGAACAATTTGATGTTTGGGTAATACACTATTCGCTTTCTTGTGAGACTTAAATGAGAAGATTACTTCTTATCTGTACGCTTTTAATATGTAGCTACAGCCAGGAGGTGTTATTAGCTTGGCATAAAGATGAGGGAAGCTAGCTTGGTTCTGGTACACATCATTTTCAAAACCACTAATTGTCATTTTTACACTTTTTTCCACAAATTGAAAACAAGTGACAGAGCTTGGCCATCCACCGCTTAAGCTAAGCTAACCACCTGCTGGCTCTAGCTCATATTTTATGTATAGAAATTAGCGGTCCTCTCATCTGACCCATTGAAGAAAGTGAACTAGCATATTTCAAAATGTTGAACGCCAATTTTTTCTGAGTTTACCTTTATCCAATCTGTCACTTTCAGCATCAGTACACCACCCCCACACAAACACACTCTGTGATGTTCAGTATCAGGTTCTCTCTTATGAAACAGATACAGAGGTTGACCTTGCTTGTAACAAGCAGCCAGATCAGCAGTCTCTCCTCGCTTCCGTCCCACTTACACACAGGCCTACACAAAATACACACCTGTGTCTATCTGAGATCTTAACATTAAGGTGTTAGCATTAATATGAAGGGGATGTGACTTCAGTCACGGACCAAACACCATCAGCAAAGTGATGAAAGAAAGCTTTTAACAATGCGCCACGGTGACAACGTACAACCAACGATAACCTGCTTCATTACCTGTTGTCCTCTGAAATCCTGCCAGCCTCCATGCATTTCTACTGCCAGTCAACACTGTGCTTATTCCAGCATCCAGCATGATATCAACGCCACAGAGCTAGGGGATCATCATGTGGATATTATCCCATTTGCTGTGAGATATAATATGAGGGGTGTCATGCTACATGGGAATATCTATGGAATTGTGGACTGCAGAATTCCATCATTAAACCAGTTGAGGCAAAGGGACGTCTGCAGATAAGAGAGTGAAATATTTTTCAACAGAAATGCAACAATAGTGAACGGAAGACTGATTTCAGCATCCAGAAACGCGCAGGAAACGCATTCCAGATTTGGCGGGTGTTTTTTGATTATTCGTAAATATCCATTTGCATTAAAACAAATCACAGGCTGGAAATACTCAAACCATAATCAATGGAAGAGAAAGCAAATGTTGCACGGTCAAATGCTACTGTCTGTGGATTGACGTTCCCTAATGAATAACATCAAGCATCATACGACTTGTAGATCAAGTGCACCTTGCTGACAACAGACTGACATGTGCAGCCAAGAGCTGGTCGGCTTTTGAATGTAAACCAGTCCACTCTCAGACAGGCTATACGTTTTGAGACTTGAGGAGAACCACACAGTAGGAGTGTATAAAGAGAGGAGGATGCTCGCAAACAAGACGAAAAAAACAGCAGCTGAGGGTTAGTCGGCTGCAAAAAAGATTTGCTGTTTTGGAGCTACACAGAAGATCACAGTGGCTTGGTTTGAAAAGTCTATTTGCCTTTGGTATGGGGAGGAAATATTTGCATTGCAATGCTCTGTCAGCAGAGGGACAAACCACAGAGATGGACAACAGTGCCTTCATGTTGACATTCAGTGTCTAGCTGTGATTTGTGCAGGTGTTTCCGTCCTGCGCATGCTCACACACACTGCAATCGATCTTTGTAACAGTCTGAGATGCAGCAGGTTACATAAATTATAAACACATAGGCACTAATGTGCACAAGAAGGTTCACACACACACACACACACTCCAATATTAACACACATACACCCCCTTGTTTACATCTAAATACACAGCAACAGTCTGGCAGGTTCATGTGTGCAAGCACTGTGGATGCACGCTCACACAGCATGTTTCCTCTCTGATTGGCTGAGTCTGAGGCGACAGTCGTACTGTATGTGCCCGATGGTGCGTGTGTGGCGCATATGTGTGTGTTTGTGCAGACCCTCTGCTGTAAAGGAAGGGGGTCAGAGCCAGAGGAGGTGATTGGCTGGCGAGGAGAGTCACAGCATCAGCACATCCCTAACCCACTGCCCTTCTTTCCTCTCCTCCAGGCCAATCCACCCTCTCCCCACCACCACCACCACCCCAGCAGTACACTGTGTGTGGCAACGGGCACACACACGCACGCACGCACACAGACACACACTCATCACCTATAGAATCTCTCTCTTCCTGTACCCCCACCCCCACCCCCTTCTCTCCAAGCGCACAGAAACAGACCCGCACACTCACCCCCACCCCTCCTCCGCTCTTAAAATGCTAAAGAATGCGACTTATGAACGTGAGAGCGCAAAATAATTGGGCTGTCAATATCGTCTGGCGACAGATCCTCCCTCGAAAGGTGAAAGGGGGTCTAAAAGGTCAAGAACTTGCCACAGAGAGGACGGAGGAATTAATTCCAATGTATGCTGCCTCTTAACAACACAACCACGGGGAAAACTGAAACATCATATCCTCTTTTGCTCTGAGGACAACTCGATAGAGATGAGTACCAAGTACAGGGATTAAATGATAATCAGCTGGTTTTAAAAATGCATTTTCTCTCAGTCCAAGCAATTAATATGAATCAAGAACTGACACATTTTCAGTGAAAGACTGGAGGCGATTGCGTAAAAAAGGCACAACCGTGCGGTTTCTTCGCTCGACCTGCTGAACTGAAGCCATTCCTCTCTCCTTCACGGTGGAGAGAGGGTGAGAGTGTCTGTGCAAAGAGCCACATTGTTAAACCAGACAGCTTTCAAGTCGCTCAGACTTCCTGCTATCCTCCCCTCAGTCTCAAGCCAGCAGGTACAGCGTTGCAGAGGACAAAAGAGACACCAAACCATAGGCGCAGCTATTTAGTGAGAAACGTTAGGGTTTATTAAATGTAGGCATTCTGCTTTTGCAAAGACAAGAGTATTGACATTCAGTCACAGATGATGGGAGATGAGCTAATCCAGATACAGTAATGCAACCTAAGTGGCAGCAAGTCAAACAGAGGAGGAATCATGTGGTTATATTTGAGTAATGAGACTACGTCGACAAAGCAGGTATTCAGGACCAGTGCTTCCCCACATGTCTCCATATGGTTTTTGAAGGTGTCGGTGAGCGCGTGCATTGACTGCGCGTGTGCATGTGTGTGTGAGTTACGATTTCTGCTCCACTCACCTCGCAGTCATACAACTCGCTGAGCTGCTCGATGATCCACTCCTCCAGCACGAGTCTTTTCCGCAGCTCCTTTCTGTCGTACTTGACCGTCACTTTGCCCTGTTTCTTCTGGACCGGGTCGTCCCCGGTGATGGGGACGGACCCCACGCAGCCCACCCCGGGCGCAGCTTGGAAGAAGACGCGGCTGCCGGCGGTGGGCAGCGGGGTGCTAGTCTCGGTGCTGGCGGCCGACATTGCAAAAGGGGATGTAAAGGGGCTTACTGTCGATAAGAAATGCGTGAATGAGTAGGGTTTGGGGGGAACTGGACTGCGGTGCCGAAAGGGGGGGTACTGCGGTACTGCGCGGCGGACGGGAGAATGGTGAGGAGCTTTTAAACAGCTGCTATTTAAAGCGCAGCGCCGGAGACAGCCGAGAGGGCGGAGCGAACACTGCAAGAAATAAACATCTGAAGTGCTTGTCTCGTGTTAAAACTACAATCAGTGTTAAACAAGAAAGCCTTCCTTTGTAGAGTGGAATAAAATCACTGGTTTCCAACACGGTGTTTCATCAGGCAACTGTCAAGTAATAACTGTAAAACATGACAGAAAATGGCCACTCCACTACTGTAAAAAATGGGAGATACTGAGGCAAGGTATGCGGTAATTTTAATTGAAAATCCTAAAATTGACCCCGACAGACACCATCAGCAGCTTCTAAAGCTTATTATAGAAAATTAAAAGATTCAAGAAGTGTGATATGCTGTAAAATTATTTATTAAAGTGGTATTTTTTGCAGTGTGTCAGCCAAATTCCCTCAATGGTGTTCGCCTGTGCACCGACGCGCACCGGAGAACGAGCAGATGCTGGAGATCCTCGGCCGAAGGTCTTTCCCAATTCTAGGCGAGTCCCTCTGCCATCTTGTGTCGTTATTTATTTACTGAACTACATGTTTTGGGTAGTTGTGTCTTCCTGTGTGATATGCAGAAAAAGCGCAAAGTTCGAGGTTGGATAAACACACCTGAAACTGGATCACCAACATGTATTTAAATGCTGAGTATGGTTTCCAATCAGGCGTTGAAAGAGTCAGATGCGCCACCTGTTGGTCATATGGAGAATTACTAAAATAAAATAAAATACATGATCATTTGGATGTAGAATATTCTCACCGAAACACATTATACTGTGCAATAAATAATACAATTTGGTATTGGATCACCTGACATTTCTCCTAAAGTGATGTAAAATAATCCAAAATGTTTAATAATGATGTACTGCTGGTGTCCTAATACCTTGCACACCTGGTCCTGTACGAGTTACGCCTGAAATAGAAATAATAAATATTAATAAAAGATAACAGAAATCTTTTGGAGGTGTGAAAAAATACAGAGAAGGTAATGGAAATTGCCAGATTGTTGGAAAATATAGGCACAACAAAAGTCCAAAAGAGACATTCACATTAACTTAATGTGAACCTTTAGACTTTGGCCAGGTAGCAACACACTGAAGGCTCAACATAAGTGGAATATTAACTTTGTAACATACACTTACAGATGTTCTTTATGTTGCTCATGCTGATTTCCTGATGACCACCCTGTGATATAATGTGGTGATGGTTTACATCAGTCATGTCATTTACCACCTTATCCAGCATCAGGGCTTCTCTGTGGGTCCAACACAACAATACATACCAAGTTCAGACATAAAAGAGTGGCAGCCAGTCATGGTGGATCTATGCCTGTGGGTTTTTGTTTGTTTTTTTGTTGTTGTTGTTTTTTTTTTTTTCCACAGAGCTGCAGACAGATGGGGCGTTTGTTACAAAGACAGCTCTGACTCAGCGCGTATAGGCCCACCCCAGATAACTGTAGTAGTGTTTCATAACACCAGGTCAGTCAGCTGAGACTGCACGGTTACACGACTGCACAGACGATCAAGTGCCCGTGTCTCTCTGTTCACTCATGGCTCTGCTCTCCGTCCTCACGCCTGTCCTGGCGGCGGTCCTGTGCCTGGTGATAGGCTACATGCTGGTGAAGTCACGGGAGACAGAGACCACCTCGACCCCTCCGGTTACAACTAAAGCGGACTTTAGACCGTGGGTGGACCAGGACTTACAGGACAATACAGAAGCCACAGCGAGAGAGGACGGTAAGAGCTGTGCAGAAACTTTTTTTTTTTTTTTTTTTTTAGCTTCGTCTGTCATAGCCACGAGCCAGGCACATACTAAACAAATGTAACCGCAACAATCTCAAAAACTGATTTGAAACAATATAAAAAGCATTTTTCAACACGTAAATGTGTGTTTCTCGTTTTCAATTCTCAGTTCAGTCGTAGAATCACGATTTTCAACGAGAAAAGCAAAAATTACTTCCGGTGTGTTTACGCGCCAAGGAGAAGTGCACGCGCTTTATGGGGAAACGCACGAAAACTATTGATTTCTAGCAACTGTTTTGGGCGTGATCATTCACAACTGCATGGGTTAATCAATAATGATAAATGACATGCAGCCGATAAGGACGTGATAAAGAGAGTGACACCAGTACTTTTCGTTTTTTCTCGTCTTTTACTGTAAACATTTTCTTCATACATTTGTAGTGGTCTCAGGAGAGTTATATTTTTAAATGGTCTATATCACACAGGATTCCTGCATCACGAGGCACAGTGATGTCTTTACCTTTGTATGAGTCAATTATATTGTTCTGGTGAGTATCATGTTTGAGTTTAATCAAATTAATCAAAAATATTTCTGGGACTGTAGGCAAAATATAATATTTTTGACTCTGAGAGTTTCAAATTATTCGATTAATTGATTAGTTGATTGACAGAAAATGAAGCCATCCACATTTATAATCAATTTGTCATTTCAGTTAAGTAAAAATAGCTCACACTCTGTGGTTCCGGCTTTTCAAATGTGACAGTAAGTTGATTATCGAAGAGTTTTAGACTATTATTCATACAAAACAAGCATATTGAAGATATTGTGGTCAGAGGGCACAGAAATTCATAAACTAAAAGATTAACCAATCAATCAAAAAATAATGTGCAGATAAATCATCATTAGTTGTAGCCCTACACCCTTGCAGTCTACCAAGGTAACAGTGTAGATAATTAATGTACACAAACATCAAATGGGTCACACAGCGTAACAGCTACAACAAACAGAAATGTGCTTGGAAACCTGGTTATATCTATGAAGAGTGGAGTTCAGTGTTACAAATTCATCACTACATTATTTTTTCCATCAATAAAAGACGACTTAACACCTAACATTTTTGAATTTTCATGTCAGAAGCTTCTCACTGGTCCTGCTTTTCTGTCTGTCATCATTTTAGAGGATGGCGATTGGGTGGACAGCAACGAGAAGGAGGACATTCCACATGTGCCCTACTCCCCACCACGTTACCCCAAGGAGACAATGCTGGAGAGATCCAAGGATTTCTACACTCTGATGAACCAGCGGAGGTCTGTCCGATTCATCAGCCCGGAGCCGGTCCCACGAGAAGTCATTGATGATGTAATCCGCACTGCAGGCATGCGCAATTCAGACTACTGTTGATCTGCTAGAAACTGAATTAGATGAAGCCATGTAATATTTTCTGAGATGTTCGCTTTAACTCTTTTTCCTCTGGGCAGGCACGGCCCCTAGTGGAGCACACACAGAGCCCTGGACGTTCGTCGTGGTGTCAGACGCAGAGACGAAGCACCAGATCAGACTGATAGTGGAGGAGGAGGAGGAGGTGAACTACCGTCAGAGGATGGGGGACAAGTGGGTCCATGATTTGGCCAAATTAAGGTGAGCACTGATGCTTAACTATAACTGTCGCCAGCTTTTCATCCCTAAATTTTGGCCGTGCATACACAATGACTATTCATCATTTAGGACCAATGTATAGTTTAACGAAATCTTCTGATTTCACACATCTCTCTTCTTTTTCACAACTTCTTTTCTCCTGCAGGACGAACTGGGTTAAGGAGTACTTGGACGTCGCTCCATACCTGGTCCTCATCTTCAAACAGACCTACGGGATTCTACCAAATGGCAAGAAAAAGACCCACTACTACAATGAAATCAGTGTCTCCATATCCTGTGGAATCCTTTTGGCTGCATTACAGGTAAAAAACTAGATTACACATAAAAATAAAATAGCCCAATCCATCCCCTTGTTGTTGGTCATAAATGCAGGTCAAACAAGGGCATTCAAGACACGCAACATGTCTGATAAAGCGACCAAATGTCTTCTGATTCTGTACTTTTGCTTTTCAGAATGTGGGTCTTGTTACCGTCACATCAACTCCCCTCAACTGTGGCCCCCAGCTCAGGCTGCTCCTCAAACGGCCAGCCAATGAGAAGCTGCTGATGCTACTCCCTGTGGGTTACCCTGCTTCTGATGCCACTGTGCCTGACTTGAAACGCAAGCCTCTGAATGAAATCATTGTGCACATATGACAGAGTTAACCTGCAGAGAAAATAAAATGTAAAAAGTGAAATACTTTTTTCTTCATTATCGTCTTTTACAATACTTACACTTCATATAATTTAAAAATGTTTTGATTTTGCTTAGAGTCTTTCAAACAAGAAGTTCCTACTAAAATATAGAAGGAACAGAGAGCTAAATGTTCAAGTGCTTAACTCATCAGCTAGACAGCCAAAAGTGGACAACAATGTCTTCAGAGTCTTCAAAATAAACCCCTGACTAATATGCGGTTACTTTTATTTTGAATTCAAAATAACTCCATCGCTACTGAACAGTTAAGCAAAATAAACAACCAATCCTGACGTTCTTCTCCATGTTGAACTACATATTAAATGTAAACACCAAACATTTAGTACAGGTACGTACTTTTTTTAGTTTTCTAGTTTATAATAACATATTTTCCGTCCATTTTACTTGTAATTGTAAAGATCTCAGCACACCATAAAGGCGTTGGCATTGCTTGTGTAAGTTGTTTTTGTGAACCACCTGAGTTTATATTGATACACAAGGTAATGTGTATGGCAGATGTCTTTAAAACTGTGAAGCAAGGTTTTCCTAAGTGCAAGTTTTAGAATTCAGCCTCCGTCTATCCTCATAACCACCTCTAGGGGTCAGCAACGCTTGGGAAAAACACCGAATCACCAGCCGAAGAAGAAGAAAGGCCACATTACGCAGGCGTACACCACGTACACCGATGAACAGAGCTGTCTTGGCTGAATGCTAGCTGGCTAGCTAACGGTCTGTCAAGTCGCACACATTGGGCTAGAAGGGGGAAGCGCAGCGGTGGAGAAGAAGGGCGACCCAAGCGCCGCTACGAAATGGCCGGGCAACAGTTCCAGTACGATGACAGCGGCAATACCTTTTTCTATTTCCTAACGTCCTTCGTCGGACTTATTGTGATCCCAGCCACATATTACCTCTGGCCCCGGGATCAGAATGCTGGTAAGGCCCGATGTCTGGCTCTGTGCTAACCGAGCTAACTAACTAACTAAACCTCAGCCAGTGCAACGTGAAGTGTTCTCACAGCATCTTGGCTCGTCCAAGCTCAGCGCCTGGCAGTCTGTTAATCTGGCCAGCTTGCTATTAGATGCAGGGGCTGTACAACCTAACAAAACAATGCTGTAACTTAATGTTAGCCAGTCCACGTCTCATGTACTGTTCATATCTTAGTACAAGTCAGCCAGTGTTAACACAGTTGCCTATCCTGCTTTACTAAGTACCAGCCCACTGGCTGTCTTACTGTCTTAACTCCACATACCTAGCCAGTATTGCCTGCTCCTGAGGGTAAACACGAAGCTAAGTGCTGGCTAGTTCAGCTAAAGCTTCAACACCAAAAGTCAGCGTCACTCTCGCAGGTTTCTCAAGCTTGTCTCTGTGCCTTTATTGACCTTAGCCTTATTATCTTTGTACAGTTATCTGTTTGTCAACAACGAAGCATATCTGACATGGCTTATGCAACATATATTAACAAGCTTTACTCAGCTGGTCTGCTGGGAATGGCTAAATGTCAGGTCACCAAAAGTTCTTGGCTCAAGGTGTTGCTAACACTTATGGTATTGATAACGCGATATGTGACTAAATACGGCATGAAAGTGAGGTTATCCGAGCTCAAACCGTAGTATTAACTAAGCACTTTCTCGTCCAGGTTGCATTACAGTAAAGTAATATAATTTTCTGAACTTATTTCACTGAATGAAGTAACAAAATGCCTTTCCCTGCTTGGCTACACATCCATAATAATGAGATTTTCTCAGCAGATATATCACATTCTCCTAATTTAAAGTTAAATTAAAGCATTAGCAATCCCACCCAAATGATCGCAGCATTGTCAGTATTGATTGTGACTTGTTTGACAGTACTAATGTGTCAGTAAGCTTTTTATGTCCATCCTTTTCCCAGAACAACTGCGTCTGAAGAGCCTGAGGAGGGTACATGGCAGGTGTTTGTGGTACCGGCTCAGGCTGATGAAGTCACAACAGAGCATCATCCCAACGCTAAAGTGAGTCTAATTATTTGGATATGGATTTGTAGTTTTTTTTTACGCTTCCCTTTCCCAGATATCCTGCATACCACCTGGTCACTTCGTTAAAGTTGGCCCGAGATACCCTGAGTTGATTCGACTCCTCAATTGCTTACTGTTCATAGTTATTGTGGAACTATGTTAATGCATTACAGCTAATCCAAGTGCAGCTTC
Organism: Lates japonicus; assembly: GCA_033238685.1. Lineage (NCBI taxonomy): Eukaryota > Metazoa > Chordata > Actinopteri > Centropomidae > Lates > Lates japonicus. Next base: position 5,981,692 of record BRZM01000038.1, on the reverse strand, counting down.
AGATGGATTACTTCCATGCAAATGTCTTGCTAGCGAGTATAATAACAGGTTTGCTTCCCTCTCCTTTGTTGCTAAACGTCACATCAGCTCTGTTGTTTGGGTGTGACTTGCCTGAGCTGTTTGCATTGAGAAAGCTCAGTCATCCTTTCATCATTGGAGCTGTTCCTGATAGCTCGGTTCTTCACTCAGTATTTGCCTCCAGCTGGAGGGAGACATAGTCACCGTGGTGTGAAGATGAGACGCAGGCCACATTGTCCATAGTGTAGACAGTCAAGCTTTTGTATACAGTATGCATGTTTGGAAGTGCTTGTTTAGGGTAATTTTTGGCATAAGGTTGGCTTATGCTGTTTTCACATGTAAACCTCTCAGTGACACGTGCTGCCAGTGTAAACACCATGTTGAGCTGTTTAGCATTTCTCTTAACATGACCCTGTTCTCTAAGTGCTGTTTATTCGTGTTGCGTGTGTGGGTTAAGGGAAAGATGGGTGTTGGAGTGCTGTTCACCGTCTCACTCTGCCTATCTTCTCTCACTCATTTGCCTCTTTATCACAGTGAGCGTGTCTGAGTATCTCCTCTTTGTTCTGCCTCTGCCCTCTCATCTCTTTACCTTTGAACTACTGCTCTGTCACCAGAACTACACCCTGTTGTTCTCTGTTGTTGTTTCTCTCAAAATTCATAAATTCTTTATTTGCTTCGTTGCATTTGTGACTGAAGCTGGTGGAAGCATCTGGTGTGTTCATTCAGAGGCGCGAATCAAAATGATTTCCTTTAACCTTTCCCTCAAAATCTTAGTATCTGTTTCCTCTTCGCAACTGTATCATTATGATGGTGTTTATTGTGGGAATCCATCATGTATTTTTCTGGTTGAGCTACTCAGACAACTCTGAGGCTAGAGAGTGGTTGTCATGGCAACAGATGCTGCAGAGCAGGCCATAGGGTTTTGCCATTGTCATGGAAACAAGTTCAACTTTCATGCATAAATACTAAACAACAATAATGTCAGATGTGCCCTGCCTCTTCTGCTTGTATGTCATAGATTAAGATTATCTTTTTATTGATTAGTGTTTGTAATTACAATCAAATTACAACCTCGCAATCTCGTTTAAACATTGCAGGATTGGTTCTGCGGAATATCTTAGAAGTTAATAATAATTGTAAGCCACAGTGAGAAAGTATCTCCTAAAAATGAGACAGGCCTGATGTTGTCTCCAGAAAACACAGACGTTTGTGTGTAACATCTTTTTCCCCTCTTCCTGTGTTTGTGCCATTTTCAGGAAAGCAGCCTTGTTATTTGGGTGGGCTGTGTTCCTGCTGCTAGCCTACAAGGTGTCCAAGCTAGACAGAGAGTACCAGGAGTACAATCCTTATGAAGTCCTCAACTTGGACCCGGTAAACACACACAAAACACAAAATCAGCTCTATTCTACAGAACGGCTGAAGAAAGCGGATTTATTTTTATCTTGTCCATTCAAGATATTAGATCCATATCTTGAACAAGAAAAAAAATGATCCCTCTGGACTTTGGTGACTACAAAAACAGTTGGACTCGACTGTATCTGTTACATATGGGTTGATGTTGGAGTTGCTATAATTATATTTCTGTCTCCAGGGTGCATCTCTGTCAGAAATCAAGAAGCAATACCGTGTACTGTCACTCAAGTTCCACCCTGATAAAGGTGGAGATGAGGCCACATTCATGAGAATTGCCAAAGCTTATGCTGCGTAAGTATCATTGAGGCTTTCATAATCCAGACAGCAAAACTGCACCTGCAATCAATAATGGAAGCAAGCACCTCCTGCAGCCCAGCATTTTGGTTCAGTTGATTAATTCACTTTTGTCTACTTGTTTTCCCCCTACAGTCTGACCAATGAACAGTCACGACAGAACTGGGAAATGTATGGCAACCCAGATGGTCCAGGAGGTAAGTTAACGTCCTCTTAATCCTGCAGTAGGCTCTTGCTTTTCTGTGTGTCAACACACCTTCTGTGCTTGATGGTGGTGAGTCAGCCTCTTGTAGCCATGAATGTGTTAAACAGTGGAAGATGAATTGAAACACGGCAGCCCATTCATTCCTGTGAGAGCTGACACCCGGCACCTGATGGAAAAAGTGTCTCCCACTTTCGCACTCGCTTTTACCGTGGGTGTTCATAATGCCTGTTTACTGGGAACCAAAAATAATGTCTTTATACAGAGCGGATTGTGTGGTGTAAATTCTGCTTAATATTACCAAGAATTTTTTCATAGTTTAAAGATGTTACTTTTCAGTGACTATAGTGAGACACTGAGCCCGGTGCTGTTGCAGGGAACTTTTACAGCAGTATGTAAACAGGGGATTTTGACATTTTGGTTCATTGCCTCTTATGTCTCCCTTTCTAGCTACCAGCTTTGGTATTGCCCTGCCTGCCTGGATCGTTGACCAGAAGAACTCGATGCTGGTATGTATTCATTGATTATGTCAGTGTAGTTTTAACTGATAAACTTGCCTTGAATTGCCTCTGTTTTTTATATTTAAATAGCAGAGAGTCAGTGAGATCAATAACCAAAAGACCCTAATGTTATCAAGAATCACTACGCATAGAGATGCAGGTGTCATTTTTAAACATGATTTGATGTGATGGTTTTTCTTTTTCCTTTGCAGGTGCTGTTGGTGTATGGACTAGCCTTTATGGTCATCCTTCCGGTTGTTGTGGTAAGTCCTCAACGTGATTTAAAGGTGCTGTATGTAAGTTTTTGCTACAAAATCACTAAAATCGCTATCGCTACTTCACTGGCATTAGCATTAACAGTTCAGCATCAGACTTACTTACCAAGAGCTGTCTCCAGTGGTGGAAAGCAACGCCAGTGTTAACTCTTGTTTTGCTTCTGTTTCTATCACTTCTTTTCCCAAGTTAGCATGCTAACCACGTAGCCCTGTCCCATCAGGTCTCCTAATACCACTTTGCAATAGTGAGTCACTGTAGTGTCCAGTCTGCCCTCAGTCCAACATCTTGTAAATGCAACGATGGCTGAAGCTCTCGGCAAGCAACCAGTTTAGCAATAGCCGAACCTTACATATAGCACCTTTTAAACCAGCTTCTGTATCAATAGAATATATCCAATAGTTGCCTGTTCTTCTTATACACTGGAGGCTTCTTTTTTATTTCTTCTATGCTGCATGTTTTTACCTCAGGGCACATGGTGGTACCGTTCCATCCGCTACAGTGGGGACCAGATCCTCATCAACACTACCCAACTCTTCATGCATTTCATGTACAAGACGCCAAACATGAACATGAAGCGTGAGTTTCCCCTTCACACTGTATGGTCATGTATAATGTACAAGAGCTTTGATATTCCCACACATAAGCTTGGTGGAAAGCTTGACAACCACTCCACACATGACATGTTTATAACTCTTCGGGTTCTTTTTTTTTTTTGACCATTTCTTATATTTGACTAAATCTGACCTCCAGGGTTAGCCATGGTGTTGACAGCAGCATTCGAGTTTGACCCTCGCAGCAATAAAGAAGCCACCATAAGACCAACAGACAACATCGAAGTGCCACAGGTAATAGCAAACATCAACACAATGTGCACTGACTTGTGGGTCTGAATCTGTGCACTTGCACTGCCCAGAATTCAAAGGTAAATACTATAAGAAGGGCAAATTAACCTCAAGCATGCGCCATAAACAACGTGTCCCGTCTCTCTTGCAGTTGATCCGTGAATTAGGAAATATCAACGTGAAGAAGAAGGAGCCTCCATTCTGTTATCCTTACAGTTTGAAGGCCAGGGTCTTGGTGCTTGCTCACCTGGCACGCATGGATGTTTCAGAGGAGTTAGAGGAAGGTAGGACATTGAAAATTTGAAATATTTTCCATTTGTACTTGTCTAAAAACTTCATGTAATTGATTTGTCACTTGCTGATCAGATATTACATTTTCTGTGAAATTAGTGTAAGATGTTTAAAAGGAATACTTTACCCCAAAATCCAAATTTTGTCTTGCTTGTATGTCTATTAAAACACTCACATTATCACAGTATGTTAGCTTGTATTAGCTCCATGTCAGACTTCTCCAAAGCAACGTAAGTGGTCAGGAACCTGGGTCTTTAGATTTCCTAAAATGGGAAATAAAACAGCTTCACAGGCTTTTTGGAGTAAAGACGTAAAGTCACAGCCTTTCATCATGAATACACAACCCTGCCCTACTTGTATGTTTACACTCCCCCGCAGAGGTAATGTGCATACTCAACTATCACAAGCTGTCTGGAGTAGTTTTGTTTGACACACTGGAGAAGGCTGACTGAGGGCTACACTAGTTAACGCGCTATGTGGGATGTGAGCGCATGACCTTTACCAGTATTTTGACTTAACAGAGGAGTGAGTAAATAATGGAAAAACCCTGTCATTTAAATTTTAATTCACACCCTCATTAATTCATTATGACTTTAATTATACTGGGAGAATGCTTTCAAATCTTATACAATACAAGAGAAGGACAAGCAGGACTTTTGGCTGATATTTGGATGATACTCCAAAATCATCTCCATAATAGTGCGGTCTTTGTAAAGATTACAATTTTATTAAGAAACATTATACAAGTCAGAAAGATGTTATTAAGCACATGGTACGCGTGTATGTTTGTGTTTCCAGATCAGAGGTTTGTGGTGAGGAAGAGTCCAGCTCTCCTCCAGGAGATGATCAACGTGGGCTGTCAGCTTACAATGATGGCCAACAGCAGAGGAGGTACACATATATACTGTATACACAAACACACACACACACATATATGATTTGAGAAATATTTTTGTCAGACATTGTTTTTATACTATGTTGTGTTTTATATCAAACTTACTGTGTGCAGGTTATTGGTGTCTACAAGATAGTGACAAGCTTGAACCCACATAAAAACTTTTTCAATAAGTTTGCCCAGTGGTAAATAAACATGGTCTATATGTTAACTTATAGAAGCAGGGGAAGCTTTGCATTTATAAAAGTGCAGTAAAATGCAGTAGTATATGGTCCCTCACTTCGGGTAATCTGTCACTGATTCTTGGATGGCAAAATGGGTATTTCAGTGGTTGGCCTTGGTTGTTTTAACAGTCAAAATTGTGCTGCCTTGATATATTTTTTTCATGAATTCTGACGTGTACTTTGCCTCGCCTCTGTCCAGGTTTCCATGCTCCTCGACTGGTAACCATAGAGAATTGTATGAAACTGACCCAGATGATAGTGCAGGGTCTGCAGGAGTCAAAGTCTCCACTTCTGCAGCTGCCCCACTTTGAGGAGGAGCACCTCCGCTACTGCATCTCCAAGAAGGTACCGTACCTGCCGCATGTCTGTATGTACGCACGTGCATTGTGCTCGAGTGATTTAGAGGTTTACATACTATCCGTCCTCTCCTCTTTAGTATAAAGTTCGGAGCCTTCAGGACCTGGTGAGTCTCAAGGACTCCGACAGGCGCAGCATGCTGCGGTTCTTGGGGGAGGAAAAGTACGATGAGGTCATGGCCGTGCTGGGCAGCTTCCCTCACATCACCATGGATACCAAACTGCAGGGTCAGTCCTGAAATACACACAAACACACTTGGTTGGGTCACACGTAGCACACTTCCATAAGCAGTCCATGAAATGTTTGCATCACAGTTTTTTTTTTTTAGCTTCAGCTGAAGAGATTTCACTGTAGTACAATTTTTGTTATTATACATGAAGATAGACTGCCGCTACTGATGAGCTATGGAGTATAGTGAAGATAGCATCGACATGTAGAGAAAGGTATAAGACATGATGGGAACTTTACTGACTTTGAAGATAAAATCTTGTGGTCTTTGGAGCAATGACTGATCAAAAACTAGTGGAACTGTGATGAGGTCAAGGCATAAACTTGAGTTCAGGTTCTCTGAAAATGTATGGTTTTAATCCCTTGCATAGTGTCAAACAAACAAATCGATGCAGCTGTGAACGAGGCCTAGCTTTGAAAAACTGCTGACGTGTTACTTTTATAGATTTTGTACTTGTCTATGTTTAGACATTTCAAGTTCATTTTACTCTCTCTCTTTCTCTCTCTGCAGTCCTTGATGATGAAGACAGCAATAACATCACGGCAGGCTCCATTGTCACAGTAACTGTCACCTTAACCAGAAAACGGATGGCGGTAAGGAGTGATAGCATTAGCTGAAACACTGACACATTTCCTAATAGTGCGTCACTAGAAGGCAACCTTTGTGGATCAAACTGTAATATGTCTGTCTCATGCATGTATTTCCTTGGATGGCCACTATAGTGTGCTGTTGACTGTGTGTATGACTGAAAAGCATGAACTCACTGTATATCTGTATAATGTGTGTGCAGGACATGTTTGAAAAAGAGCAGGAGACAACAGCATGTCCAGGAGGAGGAAGCTGCCACTACAGAAGAAGCAGTAAGGATGACACACAGACACACACACACACACACAGTCTCTCTCCCTCATAACAACCAAAACACACACACAGAGCACAGGTCAACGCAGACTCAGATCTAGCCATGATTAAAAGCTAAATGGTTCTAGAAATCCTGAAGTGTTCACCTAATCTTTTGAAGCAAGTGAGGATCAGCAGCCAAAACCAAAGTAGTGGTAGAATAAGAGGTGTGGTTTCAAGAAGAGCAGCCATCTATGAAACCCAACTATAAGACACACCTCCATGCCTACAAACCAGGTACAATGCAGAACGTGGCTGGAAATATACGTGTTCAGCCACAGCTGAAATGGATTCATTGTCACATAACTACAAAAACTATGCTGCCTATGTCATAAACTCTTGTTATCTATGTTGATGTTATAGTAAGTCGCAGTAGCAACATCATCAACAGCAGTTAAGGAGGAAGAGGACGAGGCCTCGGACAAGGTCAGTGATTCAGACGAGGGCTTGGTTGGCCAAGGACTCCTTGTTTGTGAGAGACAAGAGCAGCGGAAGGGAAGCAAAAGGACACAGAGGTGGATGAGATGGGCGGAGATGATGAGGAGGTCAGTGAACATTGCATGGGGGCCATATGTTGGTGTCAGACCTGAGTGATATAATGTTGCGACAGGCCACGACTCTCACTCTCATGATATGCTGTGATAAAAAGAGGCACCATTTCTTACAGGTTCCATTCACTTCATTCCATTTTAAGTATGAAAACTCTATCTGCTTCCTAAACTTTCGGCATCTCCCCGTCAGGAGTGGGAGGCGTTGCAGCAAAGCATCCAGCGGCGAGAGCGGGCCCTGCTCGAGACCAAGTCGAAGGTGACGCACCCGGTCTACAGCCTCTACTTCCCAGAGGAGAAGCAGGAGTGGTGGTGGCTCTACATTGCCGACCGCAGAGATCAGACCCTCGTCTCCATGCCCTACCACGTCTGCACACTAAAAGACACAGAAGAGGTGAGTGTGTGTGTGTGTATTCACATGGGCAAACAGGTGCAAAAAACAGTAGCCAACAAATCCCATAAAATTGCATAAAACTAATAAAAATCTGTGTTAAATTTTCTGAGAGCCCAAGGTGACAGATTATTTGTTTTGTCCAACCAATACACTAAAACCAAAATATATTAAATCTACAATAATATGAAATTGACAAAAAGCGGAAAATCTTCACATTTGAGAAGCAGGAATCAAATATTCCTTGATAAATCACTTACACTATTAATTGATTATCAAGATTATTGTCATTTAATTATTGTTTCAGCACTTATTCAACTTTAATTGTAATGTACAGTATTATAAAGCCAGTTCTGTGTCTTTGTGTCATATTAAAATACTTTGAGGGTATATTGCAGCTTATCCTATAATCCTTGTGGAGCAGAAAGGTCTTAATAAGTTGAGGTGTGTGTGTGTTCACGTCTCTTGTTTCCTGTGCACCCTCACACATCCTGTTGCTAGGCAACCTTTTGCACTTGTGTCATTATTTCCTCAGAGGAGAACGTCTGTGTGTGTGTGTGTCTGTGCACATATATATGCCCAAGTGTTTATTTTGCACAATTTGCACCTCTGATCCTGCCCGTTCTCCAGCGACAGTAAGGCTTGACGGCAAGGGGTAAGAGCTTAACGAGGCCCACATGAGTCTGCACAACTGGCAGCCCCCCCCCACCACCACCACCACCACCACCACTCTGGCAGACTGTAATAGCAAGAGGTGACCCGCCCATGCGTAACAGTTCACCGTCTAGCAATCAATTATTCTGTCACTTCAACAATCCCTGCTGTTGTTTGCGTTGCGAGACGGCTCGCGTGCCGCATGTTTTGACAGACGCATTTCCGGGGAGGTTCAGAAGGGCTCGCTTCCATCAACAAGGCAGGGCAGTCAATTGCTCACGGCTCATTTTCCTCTCACATGCTGAATAATAATTGGCCTCATTGTGCTGATAATTAGATGTTTGCCATATGTAATTACGTGACATGGTAATCACAGCTTGAGGTAATGCTGGTCCAATATTTACAGTTGGACCCCCGTCATCATGTGGTGGGTCATTTGTGATTACCTACCGCACTGCATCCCTCTGCAGCGAGACGATGATGCGCCGTCAGGAACAGCTGATTCTCTTTTTCCGTTTGTAATATTCAGCAGTGTTAGAGTGTGTGTCCTTTGCCTTTTTTTTTCTGGTGCATCTATTAGCGATGCTGTGTTTGATGAATAAAAGAGGATGAGCTGTGTTAAATGCTCATGACAGCCACCTTGTTTCTTTATGTGGTGACAACAATCTCACATGCTTTAATGTAACACTGAACTTAATACATCAAGCAATCATACCCTTAGTCACACAGTTATCTGACTGCACCTTGAGTGCTTCTACAATTAGATTTAACAGCTGTGTGTGTGTGTGTTGTTTCCTAGGTGGAGTTGAAGTTTCCAGCTCCCTCCAAAACGGGCAACTACCAATATTCTGTCATCCTCCGCTCTGATTCCTACCTGGGACTGGACCAGATCAAACCACTCAAGGTGACAAGACAGCTGTTTGTGTGTGCGTGTGTTTTAATGGGGAATGGCCACCTCTGCTTAGAGTAGTGTGCTGAGCCATTTCTTTAGCCAGATCATTGTGAGTTGTCCAGGATATGACAGCTTTTTTCCTGCCAGAACAGCTGAGACAATGGAGCCACCAGCCTCAGCCAACATGTTTCAGAAGCTCACTCAGCAGTGGTGTTAATTGATGCCAAGGTGTTGGGGAACAAGGGAGATCTGTTACAAACAAACCAAACCAGAGAATGAATTGTACATTTTTTTTTTTTTTTTTTAATTCTCAGCACCTGATAGACATTTATCTAGAGTGCACATCAGGGGTGATGTTACTGCCATTGTTCAAGAATTGATCAGTTGGGGTAGCTGGTGGGATGGTTAGGGTGCATACACCTTGAACAGCAGTTCTCTGGTTTGACTCCCAGCTGGTTGGACCATTCATTCCCCTATTCTTTACCTCATGTTTCCTGTCTACCTCTCTGCCTTCTCACTGCCTATCATCAAATTAAGGCAAGGCAAGAAATCTTTAAAAAAAGAGTCGATCAGTTGTGGGAAGCTAAGCTAAAATGCTTTATCTGTAATGCTATTATTAACATATCTGAGTTTTGAACAAAGTACACAAAAAGTCTTAAAATTTGGTTTTGAACATATCAAACATTGTGTCAGGATGATGTAGATTCTTATAAATCAACTACTGTAGAACTGGAGATAGACTCCAACAGGTTTCTGTTTCAATAAGAGATTTAATCAGTGATATTTAGATAAGCTGGCTACAGTACATGGTCTATGTTGTGCTTTCATTTTGCAGTCGAGAATGCCACTTTTATTAAAAGCGATTTACAATTCAAAACAAATCAAAAAAATCATTCTGGCAGTGAAACGCTGCATCTTTTATGTAAGAAACTTACAGATCTGGTGCACCATTTACCACACACAACACAGATTTTGTGCTGGAGTATAATGCAGTGCATTTTTGAAAAGAAAATCTTTAAATTTTCCCTGGTAAAAGTTGGCTTTTTCACACTGAAATGAAAGTCTGCAATAGCCAGTTCTAGGATTGTTAGTTAGGCATCATCGTCCTCCACTGTCAGGGCATCTTTAGAAATCCTAAATATAAGCACAGCCTCTCTTGCTAACTAAATAACATTAGCTCCATGTCTTAAACTTTACGTGTCCCTTGTGTTGTTCTAGTTGGAGGTCCACGAGGCCAAGGCCATGCTGGACAACCACCCACAGTGGGACATCCCCGACACGGAGGAGGAGGACGAGGAGCAGGAGGACAGCGACGGCATCGAGGAGAGTGAAGACGATGACGAGGACAACGACTGAACCCAGATACACATGCACGCACATACACACAACACGCACACGCTCAGCCTTCTCCCATGGACTGGCCACCCACCCACTCCTGACCCCACGACAGCACTCTGAGAGCAGCGAACTAGTAGCTGCTGCCCGCCACACACAGACACACTGAATCATTGGGGACAATTTCTACACACCCTCCTCCTCCTCGTCCCGTCCATTTTATCCTTACAATGACATGGACTGTGACCCCGCCCCCTCCATTTTCCCCTTTTCTACAGAGACTTGTTCCTTCACTTTCCGCTACTGGCGGAAAAGAATTCTGTGAATACTTAACCAGGCCCGTGTGTGTGTGCGCGAGTGGGTGTGGGCGTGTGTGTGTGTATGCTGTGTGTTTGTAAACCTCGTATGTGTCTGTACAGGTATGAAAGATTGACACACTGTGGACTGGAGGGACCTATAATTATCTGGGCTCTTTTCTCGAGGGGGAGAGGGGATGTTATAAACAGCTAATTCCGTTTTGCAAAATTAACAAAAACTCACAGCTTCCATACAGAAAATCACAACTTCGCTCTCGCTCCTAATTTAAAAAAATAAAATAAAAAATCACTCAGCACCGACGTTTTCCTCACAAATGATACTTTCTATTGTACACTTAAAACTGCAGAAGTGTGAGCTTTAGCCCCACTTGTTGGGGATCACATCCGAGTCGACCATTGGGACATTTGCTCCTTTTCAGCGCACAGCAGCACAGTAAAGTCTCATCAGTTTTTTTTGGTTTGTTTGTTTTTTCCGCTGTTACACCAGCCAGTCACTTGTATGTACCTTGTACTTAATGTATGTTGAAGGGGATACCTGCAGATAAATTCTGATCTCAGTCAGTTCTGTTAATGATGCCTGTTCTGCCCTGTGATCCACATCAAACAAACTGGTATTTCTTCTGAAAGAGACAACTGTTGGTTGAAAGCAGGTATTCTTGAATGAATTATGACCAAGTAGTAGCTGGGGAAAAATGACAAAACTTGCAGTGTTAAGATTTCTTTTTTCTTCTTCATACTATATAAAAGTTGTGAGTTTTCGTTTTTAAGGGGCTCAGATACTGATATATATAGATATATACATACTTGTGGCTTTTTCAGAAGTGACTTTTCTCTTCATCTTTTTCTTTTTTTGTACACCAGCACATTCCAGTGTATACCATTGTCCAAAAGGCCTTATGAATACAACTGAAATACCACAACATACAGTCTTGGGTGCTATGCACCAGTGGTTCTTGAGAGAAGGAAAAAACACTTTTTTTTTTTGTGTTTGTAAAAATCAACAGTGTTTTTCCTTTGTTTCAGTTTAGGAATTATCTCCTCATAGTAACCCCATAGGGCCTCTAGTTTTGGGATATATATCATCGATTTTGCCATAACAGAGCCTCTATTAAGTACAGTTTAGTCTGCAGGAAGAGGGTTAAAGTCAAGCGGAATGACTGGCCCTGTGTTAAAGGGATCAGAAGAGGTCCCTGACGACACACACAGCGATCATGACTGAAAAGTGTCTCTAACAAAAAAACCAGTCGAAAGTAACTTGTGGTTGTAAGATTCAAGTACATTCTGTCCAGCACCTTTTGCCAGTCATTAAAGCAGAGCAAGCTTAGTTTGGAAATTACTGCCATTCCAGATGGGAATTGCTTTTCACCAAATTGGGAGGCAGACTTTTTTTTCTTTTTCTTTTTGTTTCTATCCAAGAAATATATAGTTCTGGCTAATTGAGAGAACCTCTCATTTAAATTTATTAGTTTTTTTTGTTTATGTCTCAGTTGTTGTGAAGTTATTGCTACAAATGTAATACATAGGTCTTTGTCTTGTGTTCTTCCATTTGAAATTTGTTTCCCTTTACATTTGTTAGGCTCAAGAGTGGGGGGTGGGGTGGAGGAGGAATCAGAGTTTCCGCAGAGTGGCTCTGTGTGTGGGCTCTCACTGTTGGACAACTTCTGGCAGTCTGGTTTTAAAAGATATAAGTAGTAACCTTCACCAAGAATATCCACACAACCGTTTCTGTTAAGGTATATTCTAGTGTGTCATGTTAGTGTGGGAGAGATGAAGGTTTGCATATCCATGGGCGTGCTCTCCCAACACCACATACACACACTCACTCACACAAACAAACTGACAATGCGCGCACTATACCCTCCTGTAATTGTGTTCAAAGCAGGTGTATGCTAACAGGTAATATTGTACTCTGAGTATTTATCGCTCTGCAATAGAATGTAGCATCAGTGATTTACGCTGTGTGGAAAAAAAAAACTGCAGTGAGGCTAACTACGACACCATCTCTCCCATGACAGACCTCGTCCAGGCGATTGGCCGGCAGGCCGTCTCAGTTTGGACAAACTACCCAATGACTATCTATCTGCCACTTTTGTTTACAAAGGAACTGTCATTGTAAATGGAAAAATATATTATTTGTATTTAAAACCATTTCAAATAAAAACTTTTAAATGAGATGGTTTCTTTTTTTTTTTCTCCACCCACCATAGGAGGCTGTTTCCAGGCAGGCATCGAATATGAACGTCAGGCATGTGAGGTCCCAGAGAGGATGTGTCTCATGTTTCATATTGGTGATATTTACCTTGGAGGCCTGCCATGGTTACTGCAATAATACCAGTTTTTCCAGCTGTAATGAGACATTGCATGTTGAGCATTTAAAATTGACTTGTGTTGCACATCAGCTGATGTGCAGATATTGAATCCAACAAAGCCAGAGCTCCTCAAGTACCACCTTCAATGCATGTTTTTCTAATTTATGTTAACTGGTTAGACAACTGCCTTGTATTGGGGCTCTGTGTCAACATCTGGTTTTAAGATCTTAATTGCTTTAATGCCCACCTGGTGCATTTTCCTGTGGAGGTCAGCAGGGTCTCAACAGCAGCAGCTGCCACACCAGTTTCCTCCTCATCTGAACCAAAGTATCTGTCTGAGCAGGTGTGGGAATTCCCTGTCAGTGAGTTTTGCAAATGTAAGTGAAGTTTTTCACGATAACTTCATGATAAGGCAAATATTTTACCCAGTTAATGCCTATACCTCTCCAAAGGAAGACTAAATGTATGTGCAATTTTAGGCTAGTGGAGTAAGGACACATGAAAGAGAAATTAGCATATCTATGTTAGCCTTAAAGTGATTCTTATGGGGCTACACAGTACATTTTAATGGGAATATTTAAAGTATTACAGCAAGTGTCGTTTGAATTGGGTTTAGCTCAAACACACACTCCACGTCTATCTGAGAGTGTTTTTGTGTTACCAAAAGGGGGTTGAACCTCTTCAGTTGGAGTGCTCCTGTCTTACTTACGGTGCCATCTCTCTCTGTCTACCAAACCAGTGCAGGTAAATGAGACGCAGCTTTAAAGTCAGGTAGGAAAATTACCAACACATCAACAGCCTCCTTAGCAACGACTCAGTCACATGTTTTGTTGTGTTTTTTCAGCCCAACTTGCGCCCTTGAGGACGTTACAACTCCTGCCCAAAAATCTCCGGGCGACGTTGAGGGAAGGTGAAACTGCGGCTTTTTTTTTTTTTTTTCCTGCTTCCCGCCCGCGCACAGTTCTCCAGACCAGCCCGCGCGGCACTCGCTCGCTACCCACTGCCGCATCTGCAGGGGTGGAACCCGGACTGATCCAGGCCGAGAGTCCCCTGGTGTTGCGCCGGCTCACCGTCTGTACGAAGCCAGCCGGACGTGGAGAAATGGATTCCCGCCGTTAAATCGACCCCCACCAACACAGGTAAATATACGAACTTAAAGGCGTCCCTCATCTGTGCACGTGAGTGAAAATGACACATTTATTACTAGTATCACCTACAACAAGGTCACAATAAACTCACTTCAGTCTGTATAGAAGTCTGTAGAATTGATGCCATATGCTGTTAAATAATGTCACTGCACGTCCCTGTGGGAGTAGCTGCTAAATATGTCCTGGGAGCATGAAATACAAGGTCATTTTAAACTCTTTGTTTTTTATCTCCACGTGCACCTTTTGACATTGCTAATTTGTTGTTGTCATAGTAGAGCTGTAATTAATTATTTAGGCCAAATTCATTTTTTTTCTCATGACACACCAAAAAAGTTGATTGCTGTGAGCTGCAGGCTTTTGATAATTTTTTTATTTGCATGAAGTCTGTCATGTAGTCATGTACAGTGTGTTTCTGATGTGATAACAGAGAGGGCCCTTGGGGTGGGCCAGTGCACCCAGGGGAGTTGGCCTTCTCTGTGGGTCAGGTTATCTATGGTATCTTTACTAACAGTGTCTCTTCTCTTCAATGGGGCGAATCTAATGCTATTCATTTGAATACACTGTCAGTTAACCGTCATACATTCACCCACTGAATGTAATTTGCTTGAGTGTACAATGCAAGCACACGTTACTGGAATAACTGATGAATAATGGGAAAAGCATGCAAATAGTAAAGAACCCTGCAACAGTCATCAGTCTGCGTTCATATCAGCAGGGACAAGTTTGGGTTTTTTTTACTTTGGGCTTGAAGCCAGAGCAGTGAAGCCCAGAGGATTCAAAATATCCATACAGGAAATAAAAGTTTGGTAAAAGGTTTGCACTTCCTGGAACAACTGCATGTTCACTCAAAGGAAGAGTAAAGACTAAGGACACAAATTCTGCAGAATAAAACACACAGGACTAAGTGTGATTGTTTTGGTCTCCATTTTATTTTGAATCCACTGATTTCCTCTGCCATGGCTTTAAGCCCAAAGTGAAAGGAAATTAATTGACTTTCTTACTCATTTTTAATGAAGTAATGTACACTTGAAAAGACAAGACATACAGAATAGGCCACAGTTACAGTTATGGCACAACCACAAGGACATTCACAGTCTCTTTCCTCTTCTAAGGCAATGTTTGAGAGAGCTTTCTAATAAAGAAAAGATGCTCACCACTGAATTGCAGAGGGAAATGGTTACAGGGTGGCAAATTATTGGTCCTTTTGCAGTGACTATATAAAACAAAGTGAAGAGGCTTTCACACCCAATGCAAAAGCATGGCACTGTGCAGACAAAGGTCAGTGTTCACAGTGAGAAAGCTGCTACACCTCTAGAACGCTGGATGATTTTCTGCAGGTTTTGTGTCTGAAATTGTATTTTGACCCCCAGATATGCTCTACAAAGTGTTTCCAAAGGCACACAAGAAGGGATCTTCTGATTTTGTGTAACCCAGATAAAGAAGAAGTGATTAGTTAATCAAAAACAAAAAATAGTCAGCAACAAGCTTAATTTTTATAATTATTTAAATTATGTTTTTAGGGGAAAATGCCAAAAATGTAGAGTTTCCTGCTTCTCTAATGTTTTTCCTCTGGTTACTTCAGTCTTTTGTGATTGTAAATTAAATAGCTTTTGCTGTGGGAAATTGCATTTGGCATTTTTCACACATTTCACCGACTGAACTGAGAGATTAATCAACAGTGAAAATAATTGTTAGTTGCTCTCCTAAAACCAGTCATTATATAACTACACTGTCATCAAAACAGGACTTATTGACAAAAGACTCATATGCAAATATATTGTGGATAGTTGTTTGAAAATGTACTGTTAATTTACACATCCCACACTCTGATTTAAAGGGCAACTTTGATGCATTCAGTGGACTTTTACCAGCGGGAAAAAAAAATCGCAGGAGTATAATTTGTAGTTCAAATAACTGCCCTGGAGCTGGCAAAGGTGTCTGTCATCTGGCGGACTTTTGCAGGCAACATGGAGGGAAAGTAAACATTGCTCATTTCCATACAGTATGCTACCAACATTGTAATGATACAAACCTGGTTGAAAAATTGACAGTCGCCCTTTAACTGAGGCTCATAGCAGCCTGCAGATAACTGATTATTCTCTGTTTTTGATATTAAGACCTAAAAGCAACTTATCACATCATTCATGTCCCCATTTGTCGAGATTATTTACTATTTCTGAAATTGCAAGTATGAAGGCCCAGTAAATTAGGTCCTCTCACCTGTTACCTAACCGCAGTCAGATCTGTAATTACAGAACAAATGTAATGTGAGAACAGACAAGCTGTTGTTAAGCCAGTAAAGAACGTGCAGAATGTAGAATGAGTAGGTGGCTAAAGTCACACCCTTCCATGGGAAAACAGAAGCCGTAACACTCTTTCAAGCTGCTCAGGTGCCTTCTCCATCACCGCTTGTGTAATCCACAGCTTATGGGAATGAACAGCAGTTGTGTGTGTGTGTGTGTGTCTGATTTTGTTAAAGAAATCTCTCCAGCAGCTACACTTCTGGCGGAGCTCCAAGCCACAAGTGTTTTGGTAAAATGGCGAGATAAAGTAGTTTTCTGCTCTCACGGGACCAGGAGCCTTTAGACAGAGGCAGAAGCATTCCCCCATGTGTGTGTGTGTGTGTGTGTGTGTGTGTGCCTGCAAATGTGTGTGTATGTTGGATGGGTTGCACTCTGTTTCATCAAATCTAACTTTTATCATTCTGCTTGTTTCACGGTGCTACAGATAGCTGCTGTGTGTGTGTGTGTGTGTTTGTATGAGGAACCATCTTCTTTCATGTTTTTTCAGCATCACTGTTTGATGTTTATGATTTTTTGGTAAATGTGAAATATTGGGGTTGAGGGCAGATTTTTTCATCTCCGACCTGATCGAAGCTGACAGTTCAGCACCGAAAAGTGTTTCATCTGCTCTTTACTCCTTTCTCTTTTTGCCCCATTTTTCCCTCTGTTCTCTTTTTATATCTCTCTTTTGATTTTTTATTCATTTACGCACTTTAATGCCAATAAACAACAAGCACTGGGGTGAATTTCTTCTCTGGTTTTTGTTCAGTGTAGAAAGATAATACCTGAAACATTTGAATGCATTAAATCTGCATCTCATTCAAACAGCAAATAATTTGAATATCCCTCCATGTTATTTTCTGTCATTATTTTCCTGTCATTTCTTTTGATTAATCTCTCAACTGTAGCTTTTTCACTCTCATTTGCCCTCTCTCTTTTGTCCACAGTTTACCCAACTCATCTTTATGCCTCTGTCTCCTCATTCGCTCATCCCCAAGATTTAGATGTCAGATGAAAGTTTTTATTTGCTTGTGCTTTTTGAGTATTTTTAGTAATAGTGCTAGTGGCACGGCAATGCTAACATTGGTCTGTCTGTCATTCAGTAGGTGACTCAGTCTTCCACTTTTCACCACACAAACATTCATGATCCAAATTTTGCACAGACATTCATGGTTCCCAGAGGATGAATCCTAATGATGACCATGATGGTGATCTCCTGACTTTTTCTCTAGTGTCATCATGAGGTCAAAAGTTGATTTTGTCCAATCAGATCTGCAAAAGTAATGTACTTTGTGTTTATTGCTAATTAGCATATGCTAACATGATAACACAATAAACTAAGATGGTTAACATGGTAAACATTATACCCACTTAACATCAACATGCTGACATTGTCTTGTCACATTGTCGTAATTACAGTGTGTTTATTTAGAAACACAGTCCCTTCATAGTATCTGGTTACATTTTAAATTAATACATTTTGTCAGAAGAGTAATGATATTTTATGATATTAATATAGAGAATAAAGAAGTCTTTGTAGAAACCAGTGTCATTATATAGAGAAATCTGTATAAACCATAGACTGTTTTTAATTAGATTTAAGAGCTCATACTAAATCTCTAATGGTGGAAACCAAACCTTAACCTTAAAGTAGGCAAAATGAGCTATAGAATTGCAAGCATTATTCACCCTAAGCCTGCAGGTGGTAAATAAGGCCCTGGGTGAACTCTCAACAATAATTACTAGAAGACTAACAACCACCAAATAGAAAATAAGATTTGCTTGCAAAATAGGGTAATAGGGTGATAATATGAACATTTCCATCAGCCCTAACAAGTTTCACAGCTTCCCTCTCTCCCATCTTCATTCGCCTTTGTTCTATCCAATACAGAGGAGCCTGAAAGCTTAGTTAGTTAAAGTTAATCAGTAAATCCAGCACCCTGGAGGCCAAATTGCATTCACTTTACAGCACAATAGACACATTGTCCCCAATACTTTTATCATTAGAAAAGCCATATTCTCCCATTAGCCTCCAGTTTATTTCATTGACCTCTGAACACACAGTGGTGTGATTACACAACCCCCTCCACCCCCCAATTTCTTTTTGTCTTTTAATGCCTCTTCTACTCTCCCTGTCTTTCTGTCTCCATTTTTCCTTCTGTCTGCCTGCTTTCCACCATTTTCACATTCATTTTACAGTCGAAAGCTGAAATTAATTTCTAAAAGATGTGATTAATGTTGAGAGATGGAATAATGGAGTAATTTTATTATGGAGGAAGGGACGAGAATTCAGAACTAAAACCCTGTGTATATTAGCATTTGATAGTAGACCATGGATCAGTGTGTAAATATACTTTTATATTATAAATAAGGATTTGATGTACGATATATGGCTGTTGTTGAGAGTTTGTTCTCTCTTTTCTGCAGTGTGATGTATCTCGCCTGACGCTGGCGGGCAGCGAGGGCATGAGACTGCGAGGAGGGCGGGATTTCAACCCCAACACCCACCTGGATCTGGCCCCTCCTCCCCCGCCGCCTGTCGCCTGGTTGCCCGGGGTCCTCAGCAAGCGCGTGCGTCTGCGCCTGCGTCTTGATCGCCGTGACGACCGGGGGCGAGGCTGCTGGCACCTGGTCGACTTGGAGTCGGAGTCAGAGCTAACTGGGCTGGAGTTCAGAGTCAAATTCTGACATCTGTGCAATAAAAAGAATTAATTTTTAAAAAATGAATATCAGCACTTTATTTTGAAAGGGCTTGGGGCCTTAATTACATTATTTATTAATTATTGTAAGAAATATTCACTATTCCTTTGATTAAATTAAAGTGTTAAAGTAGCAATATACCAGGTTTGTAGAATCTAGTTATTCTAAAGTATCAAAGGTTAAAGTACCCATTATGGTGAGTGGCTTTGTCATTATTATATTAATATACAAGAATGAAAAATATAGGCTGCTTAAAGTACCAATTATAGTCGAATATAATTCCGTCATTGTTATATTATTATACTATTATCACTGGTGTATTAAACTATATTAAACTAAAAGGTAATTTTTTATAGATCAGTCCAAACCTGTTAAGTAAATACAGTAGTAACTAAAGCTAGTAAAAAGTACAGTGTTTTTCACTGTGAAATGTGGTGTTCACTACTAAAGTAATTCACCTCACAATTGAAAATTAAACCACAGTGCTTGAGTAAATATACCACCACTGTTTGATGTGTACAGTCTATTTAAAGTTGTAGATGTGTGTCAGTGAATGTGTCTGTGGAGGAGGGCATTTAAATATTCTTGGATGTGATTTATCAATTTTCCCCATTTTTTCTCTCCTTGACACAAAACTGATGAAAAGAGCAATATTCTTCACCTCCCGTCTCTTCTGGAGTGTGATGTGTTATGAAGGGGCTCAGTGGAGATAAGGAGGGGCAGTATGTGAGTGTGTGTGTGTGTGTGTGTGTGGGCGCGAGAGTGTGTGTGAGCGTGCCTATTTAATACACACATTGCTGTTTATGCGTTTATTTATTCCCACCTTATCACATGACTCTGTCGCAGGATCCGATTTCACTGTCTGTTACCATGGTGACGCCCTGCCTGAGCTGTAAATAACCAGGGCGCATGTTACATTGTTACATTGATTAGAGAACACACACACACACAAAAACACACACAGACACAGTAATCTATTCTGCAAGCAGGCAAGGGTATATATACATTAGTTTCTAGTTAATATGCAGTTATTTTATGCAGGCATTTTGATGTATGTGTGTGTCTGTTTGTTTATGTGTGTGTGTGTAGTTTTAGAGAGGCACAGCAGAACTCACTTCATTGCAGTTTCCGCATAAGTGAAACAGATAAATTCCACCCCTGAAGCCAGCGTATTAAGTTATGCTAATCACTGCTGATCATTGCTGCATTACTGTGGCCATGACACCAGGCTCCAACAGCTTTCAGATGCCCTCCTCTAAACATTCGGCTTCCAAAAAGGAGACGGCATCCCTCAGTCAGAAAGCAAAATGGGACGTAGGGGTTCACTGATCACTTAATTGCTTAATTAGCCATAAACAAATTAGGCTGCGGTGAGGGTGCGGTGTGGTGGTGTGAAGCCTCTGTGGAAGTGGTTCCTGTATTGCGTCATTGTTAACCTCCCAAATCCAGCTCCTTTTTTAAGTGTGATGATTATCTGCTCAGTTGTCTCTGTCTGGGGCCGTGATGCCACCGTAATGGGACAGGACTGAGGAGGGACATCAGGATTAATTCAGTGTGTAATTACTTTTATGATTTATGGGTCCCTTCCTTCACACACACACACACACACACCTCCCACCATCACAGCCACTGCAGATTAAGTGTGTGAACGTAGCCAGTTTCCTCAGTATCATAGCCTTATTGTCCTGACCTGCTGTTTATGTCCTCCCCTTTTATTACTATGTATAGGCTTCTAGCAATGAAAATATAATTTGTCTGGCCTGTCACTGTACAAGTTAAAACATCGGTGAGCCACCACATTATACAGTTTAATTTCGACAAATTTCACATGCTGGCAGCGATCATAGCCGGGTAAGGGAGGCACATGCTTGATCCTCCCTTGGAAAGGTTAACCTGATTTTGATTGAGTGTTAAAACCCACAAACGCGGCTACGAAATGGAACTGTGCATAGCAACCTGGAGCGAGCTAATCAATACGCGGGCGGCGAGGAGTGTAAAGCCAGAGTTGTACTCTACACTTGTAGCCTAGAAGAGCAAAATAAAACACTCAGGAGCCTGCTTTGAAATACCTGCACCTCAGCAGGGGGAAATCACACACAACCTTGTTGGTCCTTTTTTCTTTCCATGTGTGTTTTTTTTTCATTATAGATAAAACAAAAACCTAGACACATGAGCTGACACAAAGACAGAGGAAGTCTATAAATAAAAGGAAGGCAGGAGCTTTGACAGCACATGATCTTTACTCAACAAAAGCAGCAGAGTAATCCTGAAGGGCTTGCTTGACGCTACAAAAGAAATTGGATATCTCTACCTAAGAAAAGTTCAAACACCAGCCTTTTTATACATTTAGATATTCAGAGTTGGTTCAGTTTTTTTAGACAGGACCATTAAGAGAAAATGCTCAAAGCAAAATAGGAATCTCTTCAGAATGATTTAGTAAAGATTACAGTTTGTAACCTCCTGAACACGCAAAACACTGGTATGCAATGTGGCCTCCCTTGCTCTCTTTTTTTCTATCTTATCTTTTTCATCCATGCTGACTTTATTTCAGTGCTAAGTGGACGCTTCTGTCAGTGTGGTGTCTTTCCTCTTTGTTCTACAATCACTTCTTCTCTGTGAGGAGATATGCTTTTAGATGTAGAACACTGACTCTTAAGCATGTGTGCGAGTTGAATCAAAAACAGCACTTGTGTCTGTGGGTTTAGCGTGTATGTTTACATGCTTTAAAATGAGAAATACATGCCTTCAAACATAAGCCAAACATATTGTCTTTCATATTCTCTTTCAGGCTTGGAGCTTAGCTTTCCTCTCTTGCTTTGCCTCTGGAGAAAGACAGGCATTTTTTAAATCTTTCATAACTACAAAAAAAACAAAAATCATAAAGCCATCCTTTCTGTCTTGTTCCCTTTTTTCTTTCCTTTTTCTCCTCTATGGTTTGTCCTGCTCTGAATAAGCAAATATTTAAAGACTGCCTTTAGTGTATTTGAGGTGGGAATGGGAATCTCATGTGTCAAGGACCAGAGGTTCGTCTTTGTTCTTGCAAATCATAAAAAGTGTTTGATGTCACAGTGTAGACATACAGAAGCAAAGCACGCGCACACACACACACACACACACATACACACACACACACACACACACACACACACACACAGTCAAACCAGTTTGCTCCCTGTGGTGCCACCCAGACAGATATGTAAATCGTTTCTCTGGTGAAATAGAGAAGCATTTCAAAAATAGCCCCTATATTTTGGAGATATATTTGGGGTACTGTCTAAGCTGCGTACATTTCCTTTCAAATACTGATAATTTTGTTGTATTGCATTTCTTTATTATTATTATTTTTGTCACAATTTATAGTATTTACATGGTTTATTTAACCCTAGAACACTAATGTTCACTTTTGTAACACCATCACTAACGTCAGGTATATTTTACCCGATGTAATATACATAACAATACATGGCAAATTGAAGTACTCTTCTTTCATTTCCATCTATACAACATCTCATAAAATGAAAAAAAGGTATCATGGGGGGCCCTATAAAAGGCTCTAAAATTAGGGAAAAATTAGGCTGTCGTTAACAAAAAAATCCTTTAAAAAATAATAATAATGGAGCCAAGGTCCAACTGTTCTTGGGACATGTGAGCCTTGTCCTGTGAAGTTACAGTCTCCCTGAATCACTGATAACTAACGTGGGGTGGAAATCACTTGAATGCGTGCCTGTAGAGAAAAACAGGGATGGGAGCAGGGAAACACGACTAACTCCAGTGATGTCAGTGAGCACCCTGAAGCTACCCAAGGACCCACGCAACTCAGACAGCGGCAACACAATGAAAATCATGTCACCACAATTGCATGGGTGAAAATCACCCAACGTTAGTGTTCTAGGGTTAAGAATATTTGAGATGTTAGGATGTGTTGACAATAAGTTTATCTGTACGTTTAGTATTAAAATGCTGTAGGATATGAAGGCATTTCTGTGCTGTGCATGCCTGTGTGTGCATCAGTATATAAGCCTCCAAAATCACATGCACTCATCTTATCACATAATTGATTTTTCAGAATACAATAAAATACATTTGACCTCTGTGTAGTACAACGTAGAGGTAATTCAGAATCATCTCAGTGGAGTATTTCCATCTTATAAATCTGTCATCAGGTAAATCCATAACTGCCCAGCTCTGGCATAACCTGCAGGCATCTGCATTACTGGCAAGCTGAAAAACGGTTGGCACAAAGGGAGCAGATTCTGATGAATTACTGACTACCTTTCAGCTGTTTGACATCCATACAGTAACAGGCGGATTGGATTTAACATAGTTTACATGAAGATTAGCTATATATTTATTGTAACTGCTGTGGAGCAGAAACCTCTGCCAACATTATATTGCTCTGAGAGCAAGTTAAATGTTTATATTTAAACAGACATAGGCATGCTGATAACAAGATGATGCTAAACAGATACAGGTAAATGTACCATGTTCACTGTCATGCTAACTAATTGCTAATTAGCACGAAACACAAAGTAGAGCAGAGGCTGATGGGAATGTCATTAGCTTTGCAGGTATTTGGTCATAAACCAAAGTATTGGGCAAACTGAAATGTTGACCTGATTAATGGCACTAAACATGAATATGTGTACCAGATTTCATGAATAGTTGTTGACTTCGCTTAATGAGTCTGGAGGAAAAGTCATCAGAGTCATTAGGATATATCCTCTGAGGACCATGTGCAAAATTTGCAAGTTGAGCTATTTCACAGGATAAGTGAAAGCTTTGACCTGCTAACAGACTGACGACGCCATGCTAAAAAGACAGTATCTTCCTCATGCGCTTGGCTTTAATGATGTCGTTCCCCCTTCAGCAGAGACACCAATGCCCGATGACTTCTTATGTGACCCACCAGTGGACTCCAAACGCTACGCCGTAGATCCCAGCGACTCCGCCTTCAACGTCATGACTTCACAGTACCCAACCAAGCACTCCTACAGTTACCGCGGCAGCAGCTGCTCAACTCCAATGGGCATGTGCAGACAAGCGTCGAGCCCAGGAAGCTTCCAGGACGGAAACAGAAATGGTGAGTCATAGAACATTACATCTACTTTGTTCATCCAGTGTTGCTTTATACATAGAATTAGCTCTCATTTAAATGTTTTTAAAGGCCAGGACAACTGTGGTCCACCTGCACAGGTATGCTCACTTGCCTAATTAGACCTCCTTTTAGGACAGTGGTGGTGTCTGCCAAATGTGCTTGACTGAAGCATTTTGAACAATGAAGGTGGGAACTCATCCTAGAATCTTGGCATACATGTATTGCCTCAACAGAGGATGGACTAAAGATAAATATAAAAGTTATGTAATTTGCTATAAATCTCCAGAGGCGCTGTGACTTTACTGATTACTCTTTGTTTGCACAAGCAGCATACAGCCATGCTAATGCTGCCCAGACTGAGTGTGACTGGACTCTCTGCGGG
Source organism: Lates japonicus (assembly GCA_033238685.1). NCBI lineage: Eukaryota > Metazoa > Chordata > Actinopteri > Centropomidae > Lates > Lates japonicus. Next base: position 5,957,198 of record BRZM01000038.1, on the reverse strand, counting down.
TTTCCTGACAAAGACAAAACGCCAGAAAGTCACTGGGCCCAGCCAAGAAGTAGTCTCTCACACACACTGTACACACATTGTAAAACCGCAAACTGTCACTTTTACACACTGGTTTTTAGACAAAATAAACAAAAAAGATAACACGTGTTAATCACTGACATGTAGAGGTGCTTGTGGGAGCATTTTATCACCTTCAGACAGAGGTAACTGCTGTTTCCACCTGTTTTCAGTCTCTGTGCAAAGCTAAGCTAACCATTTCTCAGCTGTAGCTTCGTATTAAAAACAGACAGACATGAGAGTTGTATTGAAATTCTCATCTAACGCTCTGCAGGAAAGCAAATAAAGTTATTTGGACCCGTTATTTTTAGCATTTGAGCAGAAGACCTTCACTCTCCCTGTTTACCTGTGCTACATAGGTTACAGCCCAATGCCAGACTCTGGAGAGTGCAAGCGTCCTGCTGCTAAGGACCCATCCAGCTGGGGTGTGGAGGAGGTGGTCTGGTTTATCAAAGATGCTGACCCCCAAGCTCTGGGACCTCACGCTGATGCCTTCAGGAAGCACGTGAGTCCAGACTACTTTATATTGTAGCCCTGGCCATAGACTGATACTATAGTACAAAATGTATTGGAACAGAGCTGCACGTAACATTTGTAAGATTTTTAATGATGTATATGAGTTAACCACAAACGTATTGTAGATTCTGTCAGTAACGTGGCTCTGCGATGTGTTTCAGGAGATAGACGGAGACGCTCTGCTCCTGCTGAAAAGTGAGATGATGATGAAGTACCTGGGACTGAAGCTGGGCCCTGCACTCAAACTCTGCTACCACATCGACAGGCTTAAACAGAATCGGTTGTGATTTTCTGCAGAGGAGCCGAACCTCTGATCACCGGTCACTAAAACTGAACCAAAACTCAGCCATCAGCAATAGATCATGAGCGCCTTTGGTTTCAGACTGCGTACTTTGACAGCTTTTATTGCACCCGCGCCACATTTTGCCGACAAATTGGACACATTGCCTGTACATATTAAGACTATTTACAGCTGAAGATGTTGTTTCATTTTCATCTTTGTTTACTGGATATCTGAATGGCTTTAGATTGTAAATAGTTTGGCTCCACAGAGATGGCAGCTACTGTATATTGACAGTAACAATGTGACCTGTAATAACTTCAATATATCTGACGTTCAGCAGCATGGATTTGTGCAGATGTTAATCATGGACACGCTATCAACACCTCTGAAGACCCACAAAGACAGGGATCTTTACAAACTTGTATGGTGCTTTACCTCAGTATCATATTTAAACTTAAAGAAGACTTGCTGCTGTCTTTTAAGATAACCGTTTTGTTCTAAACTGATGATGATGTTCATACAGATATCTTCCAAACTCTCCATTAAGTAATAAGTGACAAATCCTAGTACATTTAGTTTTATCTTGATATTGAAAGACGTAAAACTGCATTAAAAAACAAGTGATGTTTCTCACCCCCAAAAAAGTGAAACAAAGCGATTTGAACATGTTTACCACAAACCACAGCTCAGTGCTGAAACTATAAGGTATTTCACTAAGCAGATGTGCTTAAGATTACACTGTGTTTATTAACATGACAGGAAGGAAAGGAGACAGACACTGTTAGGGTTTTTTTTTCCACCATGTTCGCATTGAACTGCAGATCATGTTACACTCCTACAACTGGTCTTAAAATGACTATTGAGTTGCAGGTCACTTTGCAACCATCCTAGTGTTTCAGAAAGTTGCAATATGGTGTGAGCAATAGCAACTTGTACCAAACCCACGCAACTTGGTGCTCACTGAAACCATTACTGCCACTACAGCCACAACACTTCATCACTCGTCTCATACACTTCATGACTTTGTCTGTGTGACTTCCAGATAAGGCTACAGTTTACATTCTCCTCATGCAATACCTCTTCAGTCATTTTGAATATGAAGCCGTGTTTTGCTCCAAAATGCCAAATGATTAAGCAGTATTTTATCACAAACTATTACTAAAAAGTCTCAAGCATTAATAATAACAGTTTTTTGAAGCCACCATTCAGTTTTGTCATTTAAAATTGTACAAACAACAACAACTTTTACACACATTAATAATCAATCTCATGCAGTATATGACTGATTTGTACAATTTGTGGTTAAACACAATGCTTTTTTAAAAACCTTCTGTACAGTACTCATTACTCACTTTGTTACTTTGTGTTCCATATAATATGTTTTGCCTACATTTGTAAAAGTCTGTGTTCCACAAACTGACTTATGTGATGTACAGCATGTATGTCTATGTATGAATTCTTTCAGTATTTAATGACTTGTCAGTCCTAGTGTGTTATGGGCTGTATTAAACTTTCACTTTTTATTTTCAGAATAACTTAATCTGATGATCAGAATTCGCTGATTTGCAAGAAATGAGGGATGTGTATTGCACAAGAGCTGTTTCCCCAAACTGAAAATAAATAAATAAATAAAATGTAGAAGAAAAAAAAAAACAACAAACAAAATGAAACAAAAAACCCCTTTTTATCACACCTGTGACCCATATTAAATAAATTTAGACTCTTTATTGACCTTCCTTCCTTTACTTTAATGCTTGTTTTTGTTTTTTTAATAAAGCACACTTTTCCAAGATAAAATAAACTTGTTTTTAAATGAACTCCGGCTACATTAGATTTTGTATATTCTGTCATAAAAAGGTGCAAAATTGTGAAAATAAATAAGATTAACAATTGTTACTGTCATTAATAGTACTTGCTGTTGTTATTGGGACGAAACTCGAAACGGTTTCCATGGTTTCCAGACCTTTATTTCGAAGGGCGCGAGATTATCGCTGCTGTAGTATCGCGTGAGCACGAACGATTCACTTCCTGTATGAGTGTAGCGAAGATTTTCACGCGGCTTACACAAATGTGTGCATCTGTCAGCCAGAGGTGAACATGGCAGACGTTTCGGAGAGGACACTACAAGTCGCCGTCGTGGTTTCTTTCGCCGCCGGCTTCTTGGCGGGCTGGCAGGCCAACAGAATGAGGAGAAAGTTCCTGGACTGGAGGAAGAAACGACTGCAAGACAAACTGTCAGAAACGCAGAAGAAGCTGGACCTGGCTTGAATGGTGAGGTTAAATTTGTCTAGCCACATTGGGAGATGAGTCTAACTTAGGCCTGTGATCCTTTGGCGAGTCTGTGGCTGCATTAGTAGAGGTAAAAGTTGGTTATTGGTCAGTAAATCCTTAACTGGACATGTGTGAGATTTATTTTCTCACACGTAGATCTTTTTGTATAAGACAGCTTGTTTCAGGTTGACGATGAGCGATTTAATTCACCCCTGTCATCATTTCCATTATAAACACTGCCTTATCTTTGTATTATCCTTTATTCATCAGGTTTGGGGCTCTCCTGTGTCCTGCACTGGCTCACCTGTGTCCTCCACTATACCTGCATTTACCTGCCACACCTTTTAAATCATGACTGGACTTAATACTGTCTATTGTCTTTGGAAATATAACCATTACCTATACACAGCAGCTTCTTGTCTGCCTTCAGACACTAATATGGAAGAACATGGGAACTTTGTCTTCAGAGGTTTTCCGCCTCAGCGTGTCTCATTCTCTACCTATTTAATATCTGGTCAACTAAGTTAATGGGTTTTTCAGTATTCCACCACCACTGGTGTATGAATGTGTATTTGACAAATGTGTGTGTTGTGAGGAATTGAGGAATTGTAAAGGGCTTTTTTGCTCTTCTCCTAGGATGTTTGTACTCCATAAATACAGTCCATTTACCAACAAAAGATTCTTCAGTTGGATGTGAACCTGAACCTGACTGGCTGCCAGTTTATTAATGTTATAAATATTAAAAGCTCAATTTACGTTTCAGACTTTACAGGTTTTACTTTAAGTGAGGCTGCCATCTGCTGGATGAAAGTGAGAATCACAACTGGGGGCTCTGTCAAACACAAATGCATTGTATTAGACATAGACATGGCAATATATGAGGACTAGTATCATATTTGTGATTTGATCAAATGTTACACCAAATCTTCCAAAGACCTGTAAAGGGTCAAGTTCAAAGAGAGGTTATAGTATATTTGTGGAAAATCCCTATGACTGTTGCATTATCACCATGATAAATGCTATATTTGACAAAATAATATTTAATCAGTGTCCACTTGCTAGCTTTTATTTGGAGCTTTCAGCCACATCTGAATGTGAGATGCTGCTCTCAAACCACTATGCAATGTGAAGCAACTGTTTTCAGTGTCAAGGATGACCTTTCACATTGAGTTATTTGTTAAAAGTGTTATTTGAACTTATAGTTTAGGTGTATAAGGTTTTACACTCATATTCACACAGTAGATGTTTATTCTCATTATTTTTATTGCCTTAAAATTGTACACATACATTTTTTGTCTATAGGTGGTGCTAGTGCACTTTAATACTTGATGCACACAGAACAAGTTTTTGCCTAAAGCATTCTAGTCTCTAGCTCTGAAATTAGATCTTGTGAGCAGATCTCTCTTTTTCATCATCACCGCTCTAGCAGACCTATTACCACCTCTCAACAAGCTTTTTGACGAGACCTTAAGAAGTCCCTTTTCCTGTGGCTCTCTGTCAGTGGACTGATGAGAAAGAAGGTGGAGAGGGTGCTGGAGAGGGATCAGGAGAATTTAAGATGACAGTTCGATACAAAGAATCTGTACTGAGCCTCATCTCCTCCTGGAATTTGTACATCTCAGTGTATTTGACTTTTATGTGTACAGATCAAAGTGCTACCTGTCAAAAACTACAGAAATCGTTTTCCATTATAGATATAGTGTATATATTAGAGCAGTAATAGCACATTTCTGAAGTTTAGTTAATGGGAAGGTATTACAGGAAGTTTTTTGAAATTTCTCAATAGAAAACTGTTGTAGGACTGCTTATGTATTGCACCCACATACACACTCACGCAGATACACACAGGCCTGTCTGATATCAACACCCTCCTGTGTAAACTCTTTTTTTTTTTTTTTTTGACATTTTCAGCAGGCCTAAATGTAGAAAAACTCCTTACTTATCCTTACATGTATGAGACTTCAGACGCACTATATAACATACGTTGCTGTCATACCACTGCCTACAGGCTGTCATAACTCTGATCATAAATATCTTTAAAAACACCAATAAAGAGAGCCAATCAGATATGTGACAAATATAAAAAGCATGGAATATATAGAAACAGATCAAACACTCAGCTGATTACAGCTACAATTTGTAATCTAGTCACATAATACATGGATTATCATTACAAAATGAGTCCTCAGGCATTTTTTAGTTCCATTGACTTTCTCTTTAAATTCACTTGAATGGTATAGCCTAGTTTTTAAGGCAAAAAAAGAGGGATGACAGACAGCTTAGCAGGAATTAGAAAGTGTGAGACAGTGTGTTGACAAATGGAGGGGAAAATGAGCATCATGGGAGGAGATGTGCGTAGCTGTTTGTGTTTTGGATGGTATTCTGGAGAGAGGGTTTTATTGTCCCTCAGTGTCTAATGCTGTGGCTAAATTGTGATGAATAGCTTGCTGGAGTGTGCTGTGCGTGCGTGCGTTGTGTGTAGACAGCGGCTGTCTATTCCCTGTTTATTTTGCAACAAGCTGTGTGTTTTTGTGTGCAACAGCAGTGCTGGTGCGTATAGCTGCGAGAAGTATCAAAGCAGACGGGAGGGATACTGACTAGAAGAGATAATATGCAAGAGGGGCAAAAAGAGTGAGACAGAGAGTTCACATTGGCTGCTATGATTGATCTGATTTTCTTAATTGGCAACTAGACCTCAGAGCCTATGTCCTTCGCCTATATTGAGTGTGCTCAGTGAGTGTCATGTTTAATAAGCTTCCTGATTGGTTTTCTGGTTGTGTGATTGTGCCCTCTGGCTATTGGGTGACTGCAAAATGAGGAGAGAAGAGGAGAGGAAAGGAGAGGAGCAAGGAGAGAAAAGATTTAAGAGGAGAAAAGAAGACTAGATTTGCACAGTGTAAAAGATAGGGGGGAGCAGAGAAATAATGAAAGGCCTCTGCTACCAATGGTGCTTTTAGGAAAAACAAGACTAGATTCCCCAGCCATGTCAGTAGGTCTGTGAGGCTATACATATTTGCAGCACTGCTATAAGCTAATTGGCTAACATTAACAAGCTTATGGATATGATGCTAACATGCTGTTTTTAAGCAGGTGTACTGTAATGTTTACCAAGTTCACTACCTTAGATTGGTGTGTTAGCATGCTATCAAATGCTAATTAGCACTAAATACAAAGAACAGCTGAGCTTTATGGGAATGTAGCAGGTATTTGGTTATAAACTGAAGTGTTGGACAATTTAACATATTGACCTGATGCTGATGCTGATGCTAGTTAAAAAGTTAAGGGATTAACTTTTTAAGTTATTACAGTTCATCTTCAGGGGAACATGAATGTGTGTATCAAATGTCATGGTGATTCATCAAATAGTTGTTGAGACATTAAAAACCACAAATGTCAACCTAATATTGGTGCTAGATTAAAGTCAGGGGACCAACAAAGTCAGTAGGATTCATCGTGGGGCAGCCATGAACGTCTGTACAACATTTCATCCATCCAACAGTTGTCGAGATAGACTGACCAACTGGCAAGACTGACACTGCAATCCATAGAGCCACGCTGCTAATTTGGCTGAAAGCACTGGATGTTTTGATGCACGATGAACAAAGCTAACATGAATAAGACCATAGTTCATAGTGCTGCATTCATGTAATGTTGGCCAAAAGGGAAGAACAGGGAAAACACCTGTTATAGCCACCTGGGAGTGGTCACATATTATTTCGAGCTCTGTAGTGCTAATCTTGTAGCTGGTGTAACAGGTAAACATTTGCTGTGTTAGGTGTTTGTTATGTGTGGCAGATACAAATAAACAGCGTATATATCTCCTTTAAAATGAGCTGATTCTGAATTACAAGTTGGAGGCTGGCATGAGCAGTATTTCCCACTAAGCTAATTGTGATGATATGAGCATTACACACACAATAGCAATAACAGAAGCTTTTTCCTGTCATTGTAGGAAAAGCACAGGTGTTTCTAATAGCATTAATAAAGGACCTTGATAGCGCAGCAGCTAACTGGAATCCAGCAATCATGAATGTTATTATTTACACCTGTGCTTTTCCTCCTGTGACATTTTAAAATACCTACATGAACACACAATTCAGTGTATCAAACATCCAGCTGTTTTAGCTGTGCTATTTTTTTTATTTTTTTTTGTATGAGTCAATATGCACCTACTTTGGAAAGAGTGTGCATCTCCTGTGTGTGAAATGCGGCAGAAAAAACATGCTTCTTTCTAATGCTTTTCATACTCATACAAGTATAAATATTGTATGAGTGTACACATAGGTGGACACACACGCATACACATGAAAGACACACACATGAACACACACACACACAAATCTATGCTTGTTGGCCTGAGCTACAATCCAATACACCTTGTACACGACTGAGTGTTTACATGTTTATGGATGACTAGTCTCAGATAAATACAGATAAGTACTGAGACTGTGCATCGGAGCAATATGCTGCAAAGACTTCCATTTAAATAGTGATGTGATTATGTCTCGCCTTATTTGATCGAGGCTTATTTTGTGACATCCTCTCCAGAAGGCTTTTACGTAAAGGAAGAGAGCAACACCTCCATTCTGTTTGACAGCAGAGAAATGACTATATGCAGAGAGATTTCAACAACAACATATCAGTCTTACAGCCTGAGAGCGCCTCCACCATACTAATCAATCTCTAATATTATTATTCAGAGTAGACCACAAGTAGAACAGGGTTTTCTTTTGTTTCATATTTATTAAGAATGATTCAGTACAGCTTTCTTTTACAGCTTTTTTAAAAGCTGGAACTAATGTCTTTATTAATCGTAGATAAATAAATTTGCGATGCATTGCATTACATTCATTTGGCAGATGGTTTTGTCCAAAGAGACTTATATTTTCCCCATACACATGCACAGTGGGAGCAATTCTGGACACTTTAGCAAGACGCTGACAGATCAGCTGCTCCTATGCTTTTATAAATCACTAATATTATAGATCAGTTATAAGCCATTAACAAAGACTATTTGGGTTGCCAGTTTGTGAAAAATCCCTGTGATTGACTTATATCCTCCTCTACCATAGTATTTGCTTGATCTTTTTAACTAGCTCTCAGCTCAGCTAGCAACTCAAAAGGTTTATTACTGACATATAAAGACTTCATTTATGTCTCATTTATTATTAATAAAGACATAAGCTACATCTTAAATATGTTATATTGGTACGACTTTCCCTTTTACCTTTACATCTCAAATGAAAACTTTTTTTTATTTTTTTATTTTTTTCAATTTCAGGGCAACACAACAAGCTGTTGACAAGATGAAGCTGCTAGCAAACAGTTGCCCATTCGCTCATTCTATAGACACAAAGCAGCATTATCATCCATTTGGAGTTGTGTTTCTGGTCACCCAGCAAATGTACATCCAATATTTATTCACCTTTTAGCTAATTTTTGTCTCCAACAACTCTTGAGATAAAATACTCTTTAGCTGCTGAGTGCTCCACTGTGTTCACCAGCTAGTCGCTAACTTAGTTTGTCAGCTATGTAGCGCTAAGCAGGAAGTGAACAGCTGGGTTATCAAAGTTGTTTTGCTGAAAACAGCAGACACCTGTGGCTGGAGAGAGATGTTGATGGTAACCATGAATCAACAGTAAAGTTGTGGGCTATATGTAAAACCAAAACAAACAAGCTGAAAGATGCTAAAAAGCTCCATAGAGCTTGAAAGTATGTAATCTTCACTGTGAGTTTGTCACTACAAGCAACTCTTTCATCAGCTTCAAAAATATTGATTGGTGCAGCTTTAAGTTATCTCTGAAAAAGGGTGATTATGTTGCAGTTTTGTTACTTTGATCAATAAATAGTTTGGTTCAGCTTGTTTCTCGCCACATGATTCAGACTAATTTATTATGCTCATATGACCAGGATCTTTCACTTTCCTGTCAACCTGCTGTTTTGTGCGTTCAGTGGTGTAATGGGTAGAGTGTGGTGGTGGCAGCACTGGAGGGTTACAGCATCATTTCCCACTATGAAACAGTGGGAGTGCCTGTACTAAATGGATGCACTCAAGATGCACTGGATAAAAACACCAAATGAATGACAGATGCAACATTAAGCTATATACAGATCCCCACTCACATCCTCTCATCTCTGTTTTTAGTATACTCCAACAATCTGGGCACACTCGAGTGTGTGTTGTTTACTCTCTTCAGTTATGACGTAAAAACACTTTGAGAGCCGCATGCTTTTTCTGAACCACCAGCAGCCTACCCCTAAAGTACTTTACACAGTATGTTTCAGGGTTGTATACTGCTATAACCACAGTTACTGATTTTTTTTTAACAACATGTCACATTTTGCTGTCTCAGCACCAACTGTCCTAGACTTTTAAAATATAAATCTCTCTCTAAAGATACAGATGAATTTCAATACGAGGCCAAACTTTTCTAGGATCTAGGCTATATTTAACTACGAGCACAAACATGTTCATCTATAAAAACCATCAAGCACTGCATTCTTAAAATGCAAACTGAGGAAAGCAAACCAGACAGGAGAAATAGAGAAGCAGACAATTATGAACTCTTGAGAAAGAAAGAGGAGCCTCATGAAGGACACAGTTTTGAAGCTCGCTTCAGATAGGCCATGTAAATATAAACTGACAACAAAACCAAGTTTTGTTCATTTGGGGACTACTTTTGAAAGAGAACTAGAAGAAAAACAAGATTAAAGGTCCATGGACAAGCTGGCAGGCTTGCTCTTTGCTCTTTTCACACCAGACAATAAAACTGCTGGATGGATAAAAAATGGAGACACATTTTCTAGCCTTAAATCCTCAGCACTCGGGGCAAAAATGTAACACAAGATTTTCATTTGAACTGCTAAAAGGTAAGAGTGACAAAAATACTGACCAGCCAATCAAATAGCATTACTGTCTTTAGAGCTATGTTGCGCATGACACTAATAATACATATACCAGGTTGAAAAGCATTCTGACTCTGCCCTCTGTGGGTAAAGGTTTTACTAAATATTGATATCATATACAGATATCACTGTTATGAATATACTGAAAATTTGAAGCTACAACCAGCAGCCAGTTAGCTTAGCTTAACACAGGAGTCTTGTCATCACAATGAGGTTGCCAGGCTACCAGGGGAGACTATTGTAAGACCATAATGTGTCATTTTAACACTTTGGTTTATGTACTGATTAAATGAAAAGAAATAATATGTTTATTAGTGAGTGGTAGGAAGATTGTGTTACCTTTAGACAAAGCCAGGCTAGTTTTCCCCTTGCTTCTGCTTTTTATGCTAAGCTAACTGGCTACTGGCTGAAGCTTCATATTTAGCATCTTGAATTGAGCGTGGAATCAATCCTCTCATCTAACTCTCACCACCTCTGATGATCACTGATGGGTGAATGTGATCAGAGCTTTGTCAGCTTTCTGTTGAACCTGTAGCCTGTAACGTGACAAGCTGGTTAAAATTGAGAAAAGCCATTGCTTAAAACGGATACTTAGCACAGAATGTGGACTGACCAATCTGACAACCCAACCTCAACACAGTTACTTTGTAATAGTTTTTCTGCTGAGCTGCTCCATATTTTAGCATTGTCAGGCCACCTTCTGTTTCATTAATTTATGGAATAGTCTGTAAAAATTATGACACAGTCCCTTTTGTAACTATACATGCAAATCTGATATGAGGACAGGTTGACAGTAGCAGTCACTGTCCGTATTTAAACACAGCTGGCCAGGGACAGAAACAATCTCAGTGTGGTGTCCAACTTTGGTTTAATTCAAATTAATGTAGTAGCATCTAAACACACAGTCATTCCCAAATTAAAATCCATCACTTTTACTGTCTTCAGTATTCATTATATATCACGTTACACACTTTTGCACATTTGGCAATACTCCTTTTTGATTTGACATGGGCAATAACCTTGGTATAATTACTGAAGTCCTGAAAAATTAACCTTTTAATTGGAGAAAATGCATATACAGCATGCATGAATGCTTAGTTTGTGTGTTTTCCCTCATAAACATGCCACACACACACACACACACACACACAGTTTCAACAAGGGCAATATGCACACACAAAGTCAGCCCATCGGTGGAAACTGCTTATTCCAGCTGATGGAGTGTATAATTCCAACATTGGAATAATAATGATGCCATTGTAATTCAGATGGATAGAGTAGAAATTAGATTCTGGGGCTTTTTGCATATTGTCATTATTGAGTTCTGCACCATTCTCTTCCAGAAAGTGAAATGAATTGAGAGATGGGATGAGTTTACATGTCTAACTTGCTGGAGCGACCCACAAGTCTCACCTAGCAGCAATTTGTGACTCTAAAGTGAATCTAAAGTGCATCTTAATTATATCCCACAATGAAACAGCAGCACACGCACGCACACACATGCACAGACACACAGAGCCACCCTGTTGGCATGCAACCTGAAAAGTAAATGGCTGCAATCACATTAAACAACCACGGCAATTACAGTGAGAACAAACAACATTTCTATACAGCATTTCTCATAATGCCACTTCGCGGAGTGCCCTAATTGTGCTCCGTTTGCTGCAGAAAATAATCTATGTCGCTCTCGCTTTGCTTCACACAGGCACCCAAACAGCTAATCAAAGAGCCGAATGTCCCTTTCTCTCCTCCACTCAGAACTGTCAAGTGTCTTTAAATGAATACTAAGCATCTTAGTGTCATCTAAGGCCTTATAAAAGATGATTGAGATGTTCTTTCCTCTCTTTTTCCCCTCCACTTTCTTTCACTTGAGGCTGTGGGATGGCCTGTGGCAAGGGGTTAGGTAAAAGAGAATTTCCCAGCGTGGATCAATAAAGCATTGTGTTATGATTATTATTACTTAAGGGAGTCGTGCTGCCTTTTTTTTTATTTGGGGAGAGGGAAGGTGACCTAGAAGACAATGTTCCTGTCAATATGTGATCTCAGCCCTCCAGGGCCAGAAAGAATTCCAGTGATTTAAGTATTTATTAACCATGACACCATTCTCAAAGCACAAAGAGCATCTAAGTGGGCTGGGCTACATATCACTGCGGCTCTAAACTTTATAACCTCCAATTTTGTTTTCATACATTAACATAATTTGAAGAGTTACATGCAGTTCTATGGACTGAGAGAACTGTCCATGCTTGAGCCTTAACTCTCTAAAGCCACTGGATAATCTCTGAGAATCAGTGTAGGAGCCATCTTGGAGGGTCAAACAATTTCTTTTTTTTACCATCTCACTGCTGGCCCAGAGTGGTACTGTCATGTACTGGTGAAAATATCAGGAGAGTTATTATTCTACTTTTGGCAATGGTTTCTTACACTGCTATTAAGGAGATTTGCAAAGTTAGTGAAAAAATATGCTGAACAAATCCAAAGAATATATATGGACATTGTTTAACTAGACACAGTTCACAAGTGCTACTGTAGAGGCATGCCAGTTATGCTATTAGGAATTGGAAAAGATAAAAGAAGGTCTCTTAGGCACCTAAAAATGTGCCATATTTAAGATACATAGGTATGACTGTCCTCCCAAGAAAAATGACATCATCAGTCGTTCAGGAAGTGCCCCAAAACAACATACTCTGCTCAAGCGAGAAGGCCTTCTGGCAGTCATTACAGCAGGAGCAAAGGAGGAAATCAGACAGAAAATGCTTCATTGTGTCATTCTGGTGTGCATAGACCAATAATATACTGTATAATGTCATGTCAAGACTACGCCCAAACAGTAGTACCTTCCCATCCAGTACAGTTAATAACTTATGTCAAAAAGATTCCTGACCTTTGGGAAGAAAGTGTGAATTAAATAAGATCAAAGGACAGTTTACTGGGCAGGAATTGTGACAGGAGTTTCCAACCACATCTTACAATCTGAAGGAAACGTAGTAAGTGGACCTTTGAGTGTAGTTTATTTTGTTACAAATGTCTAATGTTGTTCACACCACAGTCTATATCAACCATTGTGATAGTCCAATTGGAAGTGGGATTAAATAGACCAATTGACAGGTGAGATACATTATGTGACTGGTTGCTTTTGTGATACAGTGTGATACACAGCATGGTCCAAAATATGTCATTGTACCCTGTAACTGAATTGCAATGTTCGCTGTTGTATAGCGGACCAGTTATGGCCCAAACAAACACGTCTCCAATGTTCATTCACAAAAGCCCACCTTCCACATAGCAAATGTTAAGATGAGATGTTTTGTGTTGTGGTCCATTTATTGCTCACCTTTGGGATTGCTGTCTTTGAAAAACCCATAAAGTCTACAATGTTGTTCATGGCACCTCCCTGACACCTTTTTCAAACTCTGTTAGCTCATGCTTTTCCATTCCTGGTAATCCGTTCACAAAAGAGGAAACTTGAGTCACAACTACATAACTATCGACAAGTGAGTAAATGGGAGGATTGGTCCTAGTTTTTCTCCAGTGGCAGGGTCTGTTTTTCTAGTCTGTTTGTGCTACAGGCAATGATAGATCAAAACGTTCACATTGATTAATTCTAACAAAGAACACAATTGGATGCTACATTTGCAAATGTTGTAAGAAATAAATTAGTTAGGATTTCTATTACATTTCAATTGAACTTTAGTTGGAAGAGATTTGTTAGTCACCAAACTTAAACTTTAAAATTGCCCAGATCACTTCTCATTAAGATTCTAGCAACTATAGTGATGCTAATGGTATCAGGAATTGGGTATTAAGTACTGTCTGTTGTTGTGGCAAATAAAACACATAGGTATCTGTAGATACTTAAAAATATATGAAATGATAACTGGTAATAACAATCTACATATCTACCAGACACACAATATTACCATTGCTCTCTAATCTTAATTCCAGTTTTCATATTTACCCTCCACATCCCATTGTCTTGTTTTGTCTTGCCGCTTGTTTTTGTCACTGTTTAGTTGGGTCAGTGGTGCATATAGAAGGGGAAAATAGAATTAATGAGCCTCTGGGTAAATAAATGGATTTTGGCATTCAGCTCGTTCTTTTTTCTTGCTCCCTATTTCACCACAGTACCGACAGATTAATCAGTCCTTTGTTTAATGATTTAATCAACCTTTACAAAGGTATTTTTCCTTCCCAAACCGCTTCATGTGGTAAGCCCAACTGATGGTCCCAATCGTATTAAAATAAAGCACTCTCAGTTCTGCTAAACAGGGAATTGGGCAAAAATGACTTTAAGCAAGGATACATTGCAGAGGAATCCTTACAAAACCCTTTTGTACCCCTGGTGTTGTTTCCTGGCCCAACATTCAGGCATTCACAAGGTAAACCACTCAGATATGTTTCTATATATGTTTCGATATGTTTATTGCTTAAAAGTGCTAAATGTAAGATTTTGCTATTGCTACATTAGCATTAACAGCTATCCAGTTAGACTCCTCTACTCGCTATGGAAAGCAACACAAATGTTAACTCTTGTTGAGCTTCCTTTTTTAATCTCTCCTTTTCTTCTACTGAAGTAACTATGCTAACCAGCTAGCTCCGTCCTGCCCCATTTTGTACGACTTTGCACTAGTGAGTCATTATAGTGTCCAGTTTGCCTTCAGTCCAACATGAGAGGATTAAGGAGTAGCGCTGCCCAGAAGATGTAAGTAAACAGCTGTTAATGCTAACACTGGCTATGTAGAAATAGCATAAACTTACATATTGCACCTTTAATTCAGGTAAGACAAAAAATGCTGAACAATCTCAACTTGGACCCACTTTGGAGAGATAAAAGGTTGATCACAATGAGCCTCGCACATTTTTCCTCAAATTTGACAAGACTTGCAGTTTAATCAAATGTGTAATCACACTCAGACTTTATTGTGTTTGTCAGGGTGATGAACACACTTTTCACCCACTCTGCCATTTGTAACTTAATGGTGTTTTGCAAAATATCTGATAGTTGCTCCATTGCTGGATGACGAACACTGGAGCCCAAAAGTTGATAATGCCTCCCCGTAGTGACAGAAAGCAATGCAGACAACCATTCGTTTCAGCCGTGCTGGCCTTATTGCCCTCTTTCATCTTCTGTCCCTCTTTTCCTTTTACCTTTGATCTTACATTTCTGACTCTACGGTCCTGTTCTGCTGCAGCACTTAGACCTGTAGACAAAGAAAGAAGAGAGAAAGTGCCAGGCTTTTAGGGGAAAAATTGTAGACACACGCACGCTGGAGCGCGTACACGACTAGCGTACACACACAGTCTATATCATCTGCAGAACATCTGCTTGCCATCAAATGTGGCATCAAAGGCCGCTTGTTACTTGGATTGCATTAGCTTCCTGATGTTTCAGCTTTGATATGGCACAGCATTACTCCAGCGAGTGACACATCCTCCTGCTACAGTGCCTGAAAGTCTGCAAGCCTCAGTCCTTCATGTCCCAACAATGCAAGTGTCTTTCTGGCTGTCTGGATAATCAAATGAAGACAGATGATACACCAGAACTCCTGCAAACGTCAACTCTCTCTCACGAAAACTCCCTCAAGTTAAGGCTGTATCACTGTGCTTAAAACTGCAGGCTATTACAGTTTGTCCTGATTTTTGTAAAGAGAGTAGGTGAGCTTAGGCATGCTTATCAATATTGTCACTTGAGCAACAGACATTTTGTTTTTCTCCTCACTCAAGGAGCTTAAAGGTGTTCGAGGGAGATAAGTGGTGCTGTCTCTTCATGTTGAGCACATCAGTAATCTGTTGCCATTCTCCTCTAGCCACCATTATCTAAATTAATTTGGTGTTTATATATTTTTTATGAAATTAGCAAGTGATACCACTTTCATTACACAGAATGGCAGCAGGGGCCCTTTAGATTGTGATAACTCTTTCATAACATATATGCACATAGATAATAAACAGCCACATAGAGGCTGTTTGCATCTGTGTGCATGTGCGTGTGAAGAATTTCTTCATTTAACTTTATGTTTTTAGTGTCTGGGGAAGGGGACATGCTGTAGTGATTCAGAAAAAAAGCATTAGTGTCTGAGGAAGGAAAATGTTTTCCCCAAACGTTCGTGTTGATCAAAGAGGTAGAGACTGGTAAAGACTCTCAATTT
Source organism: Lates japonicus (assembly GCA_033238685.1). Lineage (NCBI taxonomy): Eukaryota > Metazoa > Chordata > Actinopteri > Centropomidae > Lates > Lates japonicus. Next base: position 5,941,016 of record BRZM01000038.1, on the reverse strand, counting down.
CCGCAGAGGCTGAATCAATTTAAATGCCTGCGTACATACATCGACTTCAAGCATGTCAAATATCTGAACATATTCCCATGATTGAAGCTGGTTTTAATGCGCTTAATTCTAGTAAGTGTGCTATAACTTTAATGGGACTAATTCAAGAGCCTCTGATTCACACACCATCATATATTTCCATATACATATACCATAGTCACGGATGTTAATTTATGTGTTTCAATCAATATGAAAGCCAGTTGACTGATTCTTGAGGTTTAAGGGCTCCCATAAAAGTTTTATTGAAACTGTACTGAGTTCAGTTCTTAGCCATGGCAACACCACTGTTCTGACAAGACAAGTTTCAAAGCCAAAAAACATCTTGGGTGCGAGTTAAACTTTTATGCAGCTTCGACACCTGAAAAGTGATGGAGTGTCTGTTTTAGAAGCTGTTCAGAGCCAGAGTATGGTGGGGTTTTTTCTCCCCAACCTCCAGTCCTCATGCTAATTTGAGCTAACCAGCTGTTGGCATTATCTTACCTTACAGAAATGAGAGATGTGTGTATATCTAATTCTGAGCAAAAAAAAGTAAAAAAAGTAAATGCACACAGGTATATTTAGGGTTCAATGGGAGGAAAAAACTAACTGTTCATTTAGTTTCTGAGACAAGGATTTGTTCATTTTCCTCACCTCACATTTTCTCAACCGTTGATTTATCATTTTGCATGATTGTGGTATTTGCAACTTAATCCATTTAATCCATAACTGGCTTGTTTTTGTCTTTTCTTGCTGTGTTTGTTTATATTGATTTGTTCTCTGAGTTGGTGGATGTCCTTCTGTCATATTGTGGATATCACACACACACACACACACACAACTGATGCATGAGCACATCAAATACCAGTGCCCTCCGGGATTTCGCCAGAGAGTGCTGTGCAGAGTTATGCATGGTAATTACATGGCTCGGTGTGCCCCTTATCGTGTGTTCACTTTTACATTTCTATTTCAATATTGACATGAGCATATAGGCCGGCCCCTGCCACAGTCAGATTGGTTTGCTCAGACGCTGTGGAAACCAGGATTAGCAGGACATCTTCACTCTAATATGTCAGCCGTCTAACAGCTGTCACATTCAGACTGTTTACTCTGTCACACCACTGCCACCAGCATGTGTGTGTATGTCTGTATGAGTGTGAGTGTGTGTGTGGAGGCGAGAGAGCACGAGCAGTTATAATGTGGGCTGTAAGTTCATTTGACTCCAACTTTTTTCTTTCTTTCTTTTTCGTGCCTTTTAACAGTTCCAGGCATTTCAGCCATTTCAGATGGACAAATTATGCAAATCTATTGTAAAATAAATTTGAGTGATAAAATCATTACATTTAAATGGTTCATTCCCTAGCCCCATCATCATCAGACGGTTCCAAACAATAGTTTTACCATTTGAATATTTGGAGTGTTTTATTCCTTAAAATAGACAATATTTCAACAGGCTCTTTTCAACTTTCCCACTGACATAGTGCACTGATGAGGCAGAACAAAATATTCACCAACACACAGCAGACTGTTCTTCTCCCCAGAGGTGGTGATTGGTAGTGAATGGTGGTGCCTGCAGCACCCAAGAAAAGACAGACAAAGGCAAAGATGATGAATGCACCGCAGAAGTGGAGGTCTAATTTTCCCCCAGTATGCAGTTTTGTTTGCCTAATTAATTTGCTTTGGTTCAGGCAGTTTGCCCAAATACAGTTAGATAGACAGAGACAGAGACAGAGAGAGACAGAAAGAGAGAGGGGCTAGTGTCTTGGCTTTCTTGTCTGTTTTTGAATGTTGGGACATTTGTGCCTGTGTGTGTCTGTGTTTGTGATTTGGCGAGTCTGCTGGGTTTCCTTTCTGGTCCAATAATTCACTGACACATGGATTCATTGATAAATAATTTTGCAGGCTTTGGTCCCCGCTTCAGTTTGTTTTATTAAAGTAAAAAAGCTACGCCTCAGTGAGCGCTCCTTCTGGACTTATGCTGTTTGATTCTGTCTGAGAGGGCACTGATTGTTTCTGTTTGACTGAAACAGGTTCAGGATCCGATTTCTTTTTAAAACAGAATATCAAAGGCCAGGCTGAACTGAATTAAGACCAAATGATGCCAGAAGCAAGCGTAAAGTTTGCTAATTGTATTTCAGAAAGGACACAGAATGAGTCACTCTTTAACTTTCATTTAATTAGATAGCAACACAAAGGTTGGCATTTTTATAAACATCATTAATTGTGGCCCATTTGGGATTGAATGGCTGTTGAATACTATGCTAGATCAAAGTTAGAAACACTATGCATGCATGCCAAGAAGTGTGGACCAAAGACGTTTTTTAAAAAAATCAGCTGCAGAACATGAGAGTAGCAGAAATGAAAACTAAATAAAGACTACACCAGTAAGAAGACAACTGAATAATGAAGCCACAAAATTTGAGTTCACCAAACCCTGCAGGCAGAGGCTGGGAATTGAGTATAGTGGTTTTCCAGTACCCGAATAAATCATTTAACAGCGGCAAGCACCAAAATGTGCAGAATCTCAAGTCCATGCTGAGTGTTGTCAGTACAATTGAGTGTTAGTGCAGAAAACCTGTTTATTTGGTAGAAGAGAAAATCCTCTCAATTAACATTCCTACAAGCAGAACTGGCATCAACTGTAACATGTGATGGCTAATATATTAGGAGGTAACATGCTAAGTGTTTTTGGCAGATTAGGATGTACTGTATGTAGACAGAGTGCAGTGTCAGACATCACACATGGGTAAATCTGACTGTTAATCAGCCGCTGATGTGACACACCTGTGCAGGAGGGGAAGACAGAAATATCCTTTGATTAAATCTTCACTTAAAAAAAGAAAGAAAAAAAATGTTTTTTGCCTGTTTATCACCGTTAACAATTTCAAGAAAAACTCAGCTCTTCCTACTTATGTTGAATCATGCCAGTGCATTTTCTCTTACCGTAAGACTACTCTCATCTTTTACCTTTGAATGAAAAGTATAACAGTGTGTGCAGATTCATTTCTAAATGTCAGTTTCACACCACAATTGCCTATCATCAGATGCACTCACTTTAAATACCCAATTTATTTGGAGCAATTTCTACAGCCATTTACTCCAGTGTATTCAGAAAGTCTGCAGAAACTGTTAAAAGAGCATTCTGTTCAAAGCTGCACTTTGATAGGTCTTTGTCACAGCAAATTTCCACGTAAAGGGGATATTTGTCAGTTTTCTTTTCCGCCACACATGGTTTCTTGCGGGGTGGCGATAGTCGTTTGCCAGAAGCTTCAGCTATTGTTGCGTTTACAATATGAGACGTGAGAATACGCGGCTCCTTCAGAGCAGTCCAGACCTATCAAAAACTGACAAGATGGGCCAGCCAGGCAGGTGCTAGCTGATTAACATGCTAAACTTGGTAGAAAAAAGAAGTTATACAACTAGAGGCAAAACAGTGGCACTTTTTCCACCACTGGACACAGCTCTTGGCGAGTAAAGGATTGTTTGATGTTTGATGCTGAACTGATGCTGAACTGATAAATAAACAGCTGTTAATGCTAACGTTGGCTATGTAGCGATAGCAAAACTTGCAAGTAGCTCCTTTAAGGCTTGGTCACATTACATTACTGGTATACAAATATCTGCTCCATCTCCCACTCACGTCTACTGAAGCCTGAATGACAGACAAATTCAATCGTGCGTATGCTGTTTCGCTGCATTCTCCAGCTTTGTGGGTGTGAAATTGTCTTTGAACACACCAACGAGGAATAGTTTTTAAAACAGTCTCTGCTTGCAACTGCATCACCACACGTCAGTAACAATGAAACAATGAAAAATAGAAAGTTTCTCAACAAGGTGTTTTTTTTTTTTCTGTATTAAAGTAAATACAAACCTTCAGCTACCTGGAGGCACAGAAGTCAATTTAATAATGTGTTTTGGAAAATGGTTGGCAATTTAAAAGAACAAGTATTTTTAATTACAATATACAACAAATCTGAGTACACTCCTATGCAATATCACTAAAATGTTCAATGATTTGTAACAGTGTCTTTTTACAATAACTGTTATTTTTAAGTTGAAGTAAGTGCTTACTGTAATGGGCTAAAGCATCCAAACCAGTGGTATGTTGCTTTAACAACTCCTCATGTTAAATCCTGTTTATCCTCCTCGCCTCTCTTTACTTTCTTCTCCCCCTCGTGCCCCCTCCCAGTGAATTGCGCTGGCTATTGATTCTCCCACAGGGGATGATTAGCCCTAACCTGTGTCAGAGCGCCAAGTCAGGGCAGTGATAATGCCTTCACTCAATGCACAATAACAACTCAGGTGCCCCAGGAGCAAGTGCTAGCTGCTCAGCGCACGCTAGCATGCTAATTTGCAGAGACTTGTGATAAATGCATGCTGTCATTCCCGCTGAACAAAGTCAGCCTCTCAGCGGTGCTGCAGCAAGGCCGATCCGATAAGCTACATCAAACAAATAGGAGGGGATGGGATTGTTTATGCAGTGCTTTTATGTATTGTACAGCCTACTGTACGAACAAACATGTACACACACTTATCTGTCAAGCCAGTTGCCATCAACACAACACAAACATCACGTCCCCACAAACACAATCCCTAACAGCCAGTGCACAACCAACATGCCTCTGACACCTCATTAGTCTTCATGTACCCACATGAGAGACCCACTCAGACCTGAAATTTCAGCTCTAGGCTAAACTCTCCCAATACGTATGAGCTCGGCCGAGACTGAACCTGAACCTAAGCCCAAAGCCAATGTTTTAATGTCAGAGTTCTCGCCCTCCCTCAATACCCTCTTACTTACACACACACACACACATGGTGTGCACACAAAAAGCTGCAGGGCAGGCTTGTCACAATCTAGAAATGCATTCAGTGTAACAATGCAGTGGCACTGTCTATTCTGCTGCTGTATCTGCCTACCCATCACGATGAAGAGACTAGTCAGTGTAAATATAAAGACATAAAGAGCGGTCATGTTGCTCTCACCAAACATTAGTTAGCCAGCCATCGAACACACACACACACACAAGATGTTTAAACCTCTCTGTGCTGATAAAACACACTCTAAAACAATCATAATGGTGAACAAATGAGCAAGTCCTCAGTAAATCACAAGTGACTGACCACTTTACCTTGATGAGCGGAGGAATGGTGACAAATGTTTGCCGTATCTTTGTCACCTTTCTATAAATCCAGAGTGAAATAACACGGCAACTGACAAACGGCAAATGGGCAGCTGTTAAAATCCCCTTTTTACATACAGTATATTATGTTTAAATGTAGGCTTCATGAATTACACAGTCACCAGTCTGGACCAGGGGAGTAGAAGATGTTTGCTGCAGACTGTTCTGCATAAGATGAAGTCAGGCAAGGACAAATACATCAGAATCATCATTAATGTATTATGTTGAGGTTTAGAGTTGTAGAGATATCCATCTCTGAGATGTCTGTTGCCACCACATTACAAAGGAGGTGAATGGATTTTTTTTTTTTGCGGTGCTCACAGCATGAAAAATGACATTTAACAGCAATATGTCTTTCCAGAAACAATGTGCCAGTTATGTCACGGCTGCCCCCTTTGACCTCAGGCCTCTCTGGTGTGCCTTGTGTGTTCCTCTGTTTTCCCCGGTGTGTGTGTGTGTGTGTGTATGTATGTGGAGGCTGGGTTCTCCTGGCTCACAGGCTTACCTGTTGCTCATCTTCATCTGCACTCCTGATACTGATCGGGTAGTTTCCAGGAGTACAAGAACCTCTGCTCTCCACTCATTTGTTGCCAGAATTTTGTCTTGGTCAGATTGTTCCACATGCTCTCTGGTGTTACACTTACCACTTACATTTCCTAGCATTTTGACATCTAGATTATTCCTAGTGTTTTGTGTCTGTGCTTATTCGTGTCTTCTCTGTGCAGTGGTATTCGCCTGGAGTGCCGCTGTTGCTGCCTGTCTCTGCTGTGCTCACCTGCCTCACTGCCATTACCCTGCTACACCACTCTTCCTGCTCCAAGTCTCCGGTCTCTGCTGCTCCCTCAGTGCCACTCCATTCCCCTGCCACTTCCTTCCCATCTCCATACCCCTCATCTGCTACTCACCCTTCCCCCGGCCTCATCACATTCAACAGACCTCACTATGAACACTAGTAGCCCTTACACAATTCAGATGTACGTAGGTCATTTAACTCTTTGTTTCACATTTTCCAGCCAATTTCCACAAAACTTTCCTCTTAATTTCCTAAAAATTAGCTGATTCTTAGCTATAAATTACAAGGACATTTCCAGAAAAGGCCTATACAATTTGGTAACTGTTGAGTACCTGCTTGTTATATGTAAGTTTTTACTCACTTCACATTTTACTATTTTGTCTCAGAAACTTTGAATATAACAGCAGGTACTCAACAACAAACTAACAATTTCTCCATTTCCCTTGAAATAAGTATCAAAATGTATATGCCTTTCTTGGAAATCCTTGCAATTGACAACTAAATACCAGTTGCTTTTTTTTAGTAAATTGTGAGTAAAGCTAACAACTAACCGAAATAACCGGAACTTAAGGAACCAAGAACCACTCAGGTTTGACTGGAGGAACCAAGGGCTAAACTCTGTTCCTGTATGATACGTAGAGGTGTAATAATAGGTCAGGAACCATCTGTGACTGAAGATGTATATCCTTATTTGTGGAGACAGATGTTCTGGGGGTCTAGTTGAGTCTCCTTTTTATTCATTCATTACATCCGCTCAAACGTCAGAGTCAAGCTATGGTAAATACAAAGAACAACATCGTGACTGTGTGTTCTTGTTTTCTCAGCATGTGTGAAAAATGTGTTTGACATCCTGTCACTGTTTTCTTAATTTGTCATCAATCTGTGTTGCCTGATCTTAATGGTGCTTCAGATGCAGTAACAAATGCAAGGAGTTGCAATGTGCCAAAGGAACCTGTGAGTTCCCAATTTAGTTCCTGAGTTCTGAGAACTCTTTGATTGATGGATATTTCAAACATAACGTTTAATTGAAATATCTCTGTTAAAATCCTACAGTATATTTTAACGAACAGCGTGCAATGTCAAAAACCCTCAGTTCCTGTCAGTTGCTTAGGGTGAACTAACCTCACAGTTCTATCTACTGCTGCCAGCTCTTTATGTGCCTGCTCCCTCGCTCCTATGGAACAGTCTCCCTGACTGCCTATGAGTCAACGAGAGACAAATTGAAGGAAAAATATGAATAAATGAATGGAGATGCTTCTATACTGGGTGCAGGGGTCACTGACTGGTTTGATGAGTATGAAAATGATTTATTAATAACATGCTGTAGGCTATGCAGTTACAGTTTTCAACGGAGTTGAACACCTATGGGAGATTTCTGGACCTCAGTGTTAGACAACTGATACCACCATCAAAACTCATTGAGGAAATTAGGAGAATGTAGTTCATGTTTCCAGAAACGGGGAATGGCACAAAAGCATTGTTGTCAAATGACTGCATGGCTACCAGTGGCCCTGCAGCAGTGAGTATAATGATCATGGCTCTGAGTTTGAGTGTTGTTAAGCCAGCGAGAGAAAACAAAGCTATCAACTGACTGATCTCCAACTAAACAACACGTGCAGATGCCCTCATGATCCCTGGAAACCGGTGCCAGAAGCACTGTTGCTATAATAAACACACCAAACTCCATTTAGAATTTTTTATTTTTTATAAAAGTTTCTTCACTGACTATTCACTGACACTATCAGAGACCAACGCTGGTTTTTAGTGACTTCTGAGTCCTTTTAGTTGATCTGCAGGTTGACATTACTCTTTCAGTTGCTGGGCCTGGTACTGGCAGTTTAAGCAGCTGATTATCCGGCTCACCAAAGTAGCGCAAGAAAAGGTGTTTGGGACATGGAGTGGGAATGATAGAGACACCATTCTCCCAGTGTATCATCAAAATGATTATTTTACCTTATTTTAAGGTAAAATAATTGCATAGCGCTGCTTTAAAGACTGTCAATTTTCTGTTTATTTATCACCCATTTGTATAGTTTTTTAAATAAGTCACAACAGCTCCTAGGATCCACGAGGTGATCACTACAAGCCCCAGCAAAACACAGGCTTTCCTTGTTTTATTGAATTTGGACAAATGTGTTACATGCAGTGCACTGAAGTTGCAGTGTAACGGGCAAACGCAGGGTGTGTGCTTCTACACAAAGACGTACAGTACAAAGAGGATCTGTTAGCAGTGCTGGCACCCGGCGTCAAAATGAGACCGCAAAGGAAAAGAGGGAGGGAAGCTTTTGAGAGGAATTTGTGATCCTCTTGCTTTTACAAAACTCCACAAAATACCCACGCAAACACACGCACACACACAGACACAGACAGACAACAGCATGTATGAGGGTTTTATTTGCTCAAGCTGAACGCCGCTCAGACACACAGACACAGACAAAAACACACCTATTTCCCAACCTCTTTCTGTCTCACGCATATAAACACATGTACACAGAGTACTGATACACACACCCCTAATCAGTGATCCTCTGTTGGAACGGCTTGCGCATCTGAAATGAGACAAAGAGGAAGAGGAGGAGGGGAATAAAAGTAGATTTACAAGGCCTGTTCCAGCACCAGTCAGCATCTTCATTCTCTCCAGCCTCAGTGACGCTCTACAGCAGTGTCGCATACATGCGCACACACACACACACACACACACATGCACACATTCTTCATCTTTTCCGGTCACACACACAGAGACACTTTGATTTCCTTCTCTCAGATGTAAAGAAACAATCTATAGAGCCTTGGCTCTGTGTTTCTGTTGGAAACTACTTTTCCCCCCTCTCTGCACTCCACAGCGAGGACATGGGGATGTGTTTAGAGAGGCATCTGCAGGAGAACGGTGCAGAGAAATGATAGAAAATGATTTTTCTGATGCTTAGTCATTATTCAAATGCGCGAGCCGAGGGTGGATGCACTATGTGGGCACAGATTGGTCAAAAACATCCACCGCAACAATTCCATCTCTTGATCCGTGACAAACTAGTTTGTTGATTTTTTCTGCATGTTGACCTTTACCACTTCACTCACAGTACAAAACAACAACAATGTATTTTTAATTCCCCAGCATTGCAGATTGTCCTCCAGCTGCACTAAACAGACGTTAATAAACAACTTCTCGAACGTGTTTCATTAATTCAGAAACTTCTCTGAATGACACGAGGAGCTAGGCGCTGTCCTCCACAGAAAAGTCAAACTGTGCTATTTTATCTTACATGATACACAGAAGTGATAAATAAAAATAGCTTTTATTTCTCCACAGCCATTTTCATCTGTGCGGCCAAGCCTGTGCCTCTGTCTGATCTTTTCGGCTCTGAGAGATACAGGGATCAGATGGTTTGAGATTTTGTGTGTGTGTGTCTGAGCTTCACTTCAGTTTCCAGTGTTGGGATTACCACAGTCCCTTTTGAAATGAAAGATTGAATCACTTTCTTTGAAATGAGTTTGCATAGCGCTTGCTCTTAAAAGGTTCTCGACATGTTTCAGGAGACGTTCATGAATAAATGATCACTGTTTATAGTAATCCCTCTGTTGTGCAGTATTTATGTAACATGCTCCTGGTGTCAAAATAAAAGTCCTCCTCGGACAAATGCAGTTTGTGATTCAGACTCTATTATTTAGCAGAATGAACTGAATATATTTGCTATGGGAATAGTCGACACAAATTAGACACAAATTACCCCTGGATCACGCAGGTTAAAACACTGCTGTGCTGAATAACAAAGTTCTTAAATTCTTCATGACTGTCACGTCCCATCTACAGTGCGCATGCCTCAAGAGAAAAGAAGCACTAACTTTTCTGACAGCGTGTATATATTGCTAGATCTTACAAGATACTGTAATGCTTGTTAGGAGACACAATACTTAAGTGTAATCCAAGTGGGTGGGCAATGGTAGATGTACTTTGTTTCTGAGCTCAAGTTAGTCAGCATCTCATGGAGATTTAATCTTGTTATGGTGGCTGAGGCTGGCTGTCAAGAATTATTCTTAGATATGATAATCACTGCGGGCTCACACTCAAAGTTTATATGGAAAAAAAAAAGAAAGAGAGATTTAAATCCTCATGAGAAATGGTCCAAGCTCAGGAATTATCTCAGGGGACTCCATCAGGAAAATAAAGATGTCATAAAGAAATAAAATGTACTGTGCGCTGCGCTCACAGAAATGTCTGAGCACCTGAGTGTACTCTAAGAAATGGTCTATCATGTATTTTAATGGCAGATATGTGCACTCAGAGTTGCTGCCCTAATGCTAAAACCAAAATGCTCTTTTCAAATATAGTGGTAAATGACAACGTTATCTTGAAATGAATAAGGCTAGAACTACATTTATATGTCTGCATTTTGCTGTGCCTAGTTAAGCTGTAGGCAGTGCCTCCTCAAAAACGTAGCTACGTGTGGTATACAGTATTCAAAGAGAAGACTTTTTCTGTATTTTGGCTGCACAGTACTTGGGATTGAATCTCTGCCAAATTCACCATTATTTAGTCCAGCGTATTATTTAGTGCAGAGTAAATATAGCTCAGATCCTCTCCCAGTGGCTCTCCATTGCTGGCTTTTTCCCCTCTCTCCGACTGATTTGGCCTGTAGTTGTTGCAGGCCTGCGTGAGTGAATAGACCCTCGCCTCGCCAATAAAGCAATCATTAGAAGCAGATTGAGTTTGTGCTTGTGTACTGACAGCACATTGGATGGGGTGAATGGAGGAGGAGGAGAGAAGTGAGGGAGAGAGGGACGCCAATGGTGAGATTCAATATTTTGATGTGTGTCGGCTGAACCTGTCTTAACCAATTTAAGAGATAGGAAACACTCATATTGTTTTTTTTAGTTTTTTTTTTTACACACACATAAAAGCTGATGCATCTCATTTTAAAGCACGCTCATATGTAATCATAGATGTACACATGTCTCACGTAAACTCCTCTGTTTTTCCTTGTAATCTTTCTTTTATGCAAACATAAATATATCTCCAGGAGCAGCCCGTTATAATTAAAACAAAACATTGTCAGACAGCGATTAGACTGTACACCACAAACTTTTTTTCCCCCTCTGTCAGTAGTCTCTTCAACGCTGCCCATTCTTCTTTCTGTCTCTGTCTGAACTGTGTGAGTCCCTGGGGCGAGACTTGGTCAGTGCTCAGCAGTGACTTTGTTGTGTTTGAAATGCAACCAGTCCCAATTCTCTGTGCTCTCGCTGGCCCTCTAACAGGGAGCCAGAATCACCCCATCCACTGAAGCCCATAGTTAAAGGACAGCAGAGCAGACAGAGACGGAGGGAAAAAATGAGGGGAGTCAAGAGAAGTTTGGCAAGCTTAGACAATGGGCGTGTTTGTATGGTCACTTTGTCGCTGCTTCAGTCTACAGAACCATCACCGTTGGAACGAATGTGGAGCAAGACACAACATATCGCTTTGTTGAAGGATTTGGTAACTGTGTGCTGCACAACTCAGCTGCAGCCATGGAGAGTAAATTTGGAACTAAAATGGCTCTAAACTTTTTTTAAAAAGTCTGGAACTAAAAAGTTGTTCTGTTACAAGACAGTAAAACATGACTTCTTCTTCTCTACAGTCACCAGAAGCTCCAAGGTTGTTAATATACTATGAAAGAGGGTTTTCTGAAATAATGAGATCATGGGTCAAAATACCCCACAACCCAGCTGCCAATTATTAATTTATTTTTTGTTAACTGTTCAATTAATAAACAGCTAAGTATTTCCCTTTTTTTTTTTTTTTTTTTTTTTGGTCTAAGTCAACTTCAGACATATATATATTGCGGAAAGAGAGGTATGACATGCAACAAAGATCAGTGAATGTTCCAGTTATGTAGTATGCACCTTAAACATTAGACCAGACAACCTAAGCAAGATAACACAGTACAGCATATGTGCAGCAAACAGCTATTGCCTGCAGGCAATATGCACCAGAGTAAGTTCGTTTTGTGCTGAACTTGCAAAAATACCAGTAGATTTATTTGTTAATATTTGGCCACTAAACATGACTGCAGTGTCCTCAGTGGTAGCTATCTGTTATTTTTCATTGCTTGTGAAATAATACACAGAACACTATTAAACTAAGTTTGTGCAGGATTACTCTATCACAGGAACTTTTGCCTTTGTTGTGTGATGTTCGAGTTGGATGTGTTACTGAAGACTACTGCTTAAGTCAGGCTACCTAACACAAATTTAGATTTATTTAATTTTAATTTAAAGATTTTACTAGCAAGCAGTTGCCTGTGTACACATCCAGTAACTACAGAGCAAACATTAGGTTCTTAAGCTGCTTATGGTCTATTATGTTTTCCAGCTAGTTGCTAATGTAGCTTGTCTGCAATTCAGTGTTAGGGAGGTAGCACACACTAAATTTTTCAGAGGTTGTTTGCAGTTGCTGTTTTTTTTTTTTTTTTACTGAAAACTACTGCCTGCTGTATCTACACTGCTAATGAGTGCGATAGGACTCAACCAAAACAGTTAAGTTGCAGGCTGAAAAACCAAAAGACACAATTATGTTCTGTAAAGCTAAGAAGAACTGCAGTTGAGTTGGATGAAAATTATCTGTGAGCTTGTCACTATAAGCGACACCTTTCACATTGTTTCATCTGTTGTTGATATAAAAATGTTGATCATAGCAGCTTTAAAGCCTCTCTAAGACTTTGGGTAGAGCAAGAGTATTCATGCAGTGTAGTCAAACATACTGTATGTTGTAAATCAGTCCCCTACTGTGCATATTTGTACTGAAGCTCTGATAAAATGCTTCACAATAAGGTATGTAAGTGTAGTGCTGTTGGCTGTCTAAACACAGAGTCAAAGGGTATTTGATCTCATTCAGGTCACATAACAAACCTGACTGATTGATCAGAGCAGCTGAACCAGCCTTAAGGGGAAAGTTGTAATACTTGTATAATTCATGGACGTACATAATAAAAAGTTGTGCTGGAAGATGTTTCATGTGGGGAATAGCTATATTTCTCACAAATGATCTTCCCCTTTTTGGTGCATCTGCCATGTTAAATCATAGGAAATGAATGCTTGTAACTGTGACTGGTAAATCCTGGTTGACTTTTATTGAGTCCCTCAGGTAGACTTCCTGTATCATCACTGAGCATCCTCCTCTGCTTCTTTAATTCCAACAAAAGAAGCACACTATACAGGGCAGAAAGTGTATCCTATATGGGTATGTAACTGTGTTAAGTGTGTATCTCTATTACTTGTGTTACCATGATGCAACATAGCATGTCTCAGTCAATGATATGTGTCCAATATCAGTGTTTGGACTTGGATGCCATTTCTCTCTACCACCTCTTTTTCATGTTCCATTAAATGTGAATCCAATTTTCACACTTGTGTACAACTATCTGGCGCACATGAATAATGTGTCCCCTCAGAGTAAGTAATATATATCTTTGTGGATGTAATTGGCTTTAGGGAGGACACGTCCGGCACACTACAGCAATCCTGAGTGGAGACATACGTTTGACATGTTCGTTTATTACCATTATGATTCGTGCTATCCGTTCTGCGGTGTGAGCAGGAGAACCAGGCACATCTGTTCATTTTGGAATTCACCCACCAATGTAAAACACCACTAGCCTATGGGCATGCCGCTTTATCACTTATCGCTGTGATTGCAGGGGACTCGGAAAGGCATGTACTTGTGTTTTGTCATGGATTCCAAGGATGATGTATGCTGTTCGGACTGTGAACGACTTACAGAGCACAAAAGGGAAGGAGAGCAAGAAGACAGGAATGATTAATTTCATTCTTACCTTATCTTTTTTCATTTTTACAGTATTTTTCATTATATTTCTTTTATGTCAATATCATACAACAATCCCAGGCACAATAATACACATAACAGCTACATGGAACCCTATTCAGAGTGATGTACTATCGTAGGTAATGTGGTTATGGTAGAGGACATCAGGCTATGCTGATACAGATCTACAGGACCATGTGGTGAGCAGCACCATCCACTTACCACCTAATCTAAAAATGCTGGCTGAAAGTGTGCATTTGTCAGTGGTGTTATCAAGTGGACGCATTCCCTCACCAATATTTCACAGAGATACACCAATGACATCAACAGCAGGCTCCACTAATACGTCCCAGAACCAGCCTCCTCTTCAGTCATCACATGCACAGCCCAACACTTTGACCTGTTACATTATAGATATGATAGGTTTATAGGAGTTTATTATCAGCTTCATGTAGTATCACAATACAGTAACTGTATTTCATGCAGTATTCAGTTAATCAATCAGTCTATAAAATATCACAATAATAGGTAATATTCTCTCTTCTGTTGATCCAGATCACAAAGATATTTAATTCATTGTAACATGAAACAGAAAAAGGCAGCAGAAAATCCTCAGACAAGCAGAAAATAAAAATATCTAAACCAAATTTTCCCTTTCAAATCTTCCTTGGAAGCTTCTGGAAGAAATGCATGAGGTTCTTCCTCTTCTGTTTTGGTTGCCTATCCTTGATTTTCAGCTTGTTCTTTAAGCCAGCCACCTCCAGCTGCAGCTTGAAGCCGTTAGACGACCTGTTCTGGCTGCTCATCACCTGAGCGTACTGGCTATGATGTCATCTTACAGCTGGGCTGACTCTGCCAACGTTGCGGTGGACGACTTGCTGCTCTGGACCTCTAAGACCATACCCATCCCCCAGGACAGGGGAGGGTGGAAGAGCAACCAGAGCAGATGTTTCATGGCTGCATCGCAGAACAGACGAACCTGCTCAGCTGGACTGACAGAATTGGACCACAGAGGACTCAGAGACCATGTCAGCAGCTGGGAGAAGCTGGACACTTTGTCCTCACTGAAAAAATCCACCAGGTTGATCAGTGTCGAACTGTCTCTGCCGTCTCTGCAGATGTTGACCTGGTGCAGCAGAGTCCTGACAGCGCTGGTTATAATCTGGACTCTGGACCTCTGCTCCTTCTGGGCGTCCTCACACTCTGCTGTCTTGTCTCTCAGGTTGGACAGAGGCATGGTCATGATCTTCTTTGCTTTTTCCCGTTCATCTTTCTTTCACTTCACAGGTTCTTTTTGGCAGGTGAGAAACTCACACAGTTTCTCCTGCAGAGCGACTTTCTTCACAGTCGCTGTGGAGTCAATTCGCTTCTCGGTTACTTTTGTCTTTTGGGGTTGTCTCAGTGGGAACGTTTTCCTGGCATAACTCCTTCACACCATTGATGTCCATAATGTCAGAGGCAATAGACTCCAGGGTAGGCATGGTTGATCTGAGTGGAGCAGTCATCAAACTGAAACTCTGTGGGGAGACCAAGGCAAATAACTTGGCAAGAAGGCCTTTGAATACCTGAAGATAGCAGCCATGAATGTCTGACCTTCCCAGGGGATACGAGCAATGGGTGTGGCTTCACTGAGCTGGTGGTGGCAGGATGTTGACCATTGCTGAGCAGCCAGCACAGACAGACCCTGGTTCAGCTGCCTAACTACACCTCCCTGCATTCTCCTCACTGATGGTTGGGAGGTGGAGCTGGCCAATGACTGGACCAGGGTTTTCTTTAGTGATTTCCAGCCACTGGCCACAGATCGATTAACAGTCAAAGTTCACTATTTATATTAGAAGCAGCAGTTGACAAAACAATTTCACCACAAAGTCCATTCAGTAGCTGTACATCCAGCTGCAGGTTTCTTTACATGGAGAGCCAGCAGTCACATTTCTGCTGAATAAACACATCAGTACCAGTTTCTCTCTGTTACTTTGACACAGTTTCACACATTTTTTGTAGTACAAATTTGTAGCAAGTACAAATCTGAGGGACTTTATTTCATTACACTTTTGCTCCTTCACATTTATCTGTCAGTTATGATTTTACGGATGATAGAAAATTATGTTTGGGAACAATATTGTTTCCATGTTGCCCAAAGCTTCAGTCTCCTTCTAGTGGAACGTTTTACCCTGGAAAACAGTTAACCCTGACTTTAATATTGGCTGTTACTACCATTATCCATAGCTTGTTCCCACAAAAGTCAATAATTTCTAAAGTCACTACTGGTCTCGACAACAGGGTAATTGGATGGTTGACCCTGCTGATTGAAAAAGCCCAGTCAGCTGTTTGAACACCAAAATCTATCAGGAAATACAAAGTTTAAATAAGACCTGTCAGCTGTCAGTAATTTATAGATGGGTAACAAATTGAGGGAAAACTTGGTTATGTGTTGTTCCACCATGTGCCTTCAGAGTAGATCCAAGGCTGCTTGCCATAGATTATCAGATTCTCTGGAAATCTACTGGATTGTTGTGAGACTGTTTACTCATTCATTATTCTTTATAACTGTGATTTTTTTTTTTTTTTTTTTTTGGTGAGTTTAATACGAATCAAGAAATTTCCCATAGGTGTTCAAGTGGGTTAAGAGCTGCTGATTACGAAGGCCAGAGCATATGATTCAGATCATTTTCATACTCAACAAAGTAGTCAGTGACGCCCTTTGTTGTCTGGTGATAGGGTTTCATTCACACTACACAGGTGACACTGTGATAATTACATAACTGCAGAACACATTATGAACTGTTTTCAGAAGCTGAGTAATACTCTTTCTGAACTTGATGTATAGAATTAGTGGAGTGTGTGAATCTGAGCAGATAACATTATCAACATGCAATTGCTATTAACATACACATTCCCTATCTTATATATCAACCTCACATTGCAGGTTGATAACTTACTGTACACAATACCACACCAAGTCTTCAGTGCCTCAGTGAGTTTCCTCACAGGCATATCATTAGCTCCTATCACTGCTTTATCTGCAGCTGTAGATGATTTTTTTTGCTACAATTCAATCTCACCAAACAACACTACAGCTTTCAGACCCTGCTGTTCCAGCTCTCCTGCAGACCCAGTGGTGCTAAGAATTTCCTTTCATAGAGTTTGTCTTCTGAGTCCTTTCATGGTACTGTGAGTTCCAGAAGATAAACAGTCTGCAGCACTTCTGACCACAACAAAAACAAGTCTGGCATTAAGGCAGTGCTCACTATTTCCTGTGGGATTATCAGCTTTTCGCCCAAAATCTACCTCTGTCTGCTAAAGTTTACTGAGAATATGCAGTCTCAAAATACTTTCATTACACTGTTAAATATTGATACTTGATACTAAATGGTGACATATTTCTTGCCTTTTAATATTAATAGCAGCCCTAAATTAATGTCATGTCTGATGTGATATCTCTCTAAAATCCATGCAAATGATACCAATTTTTAAAGAAGACTTTTGAAAGATTCAAATATGGCGGATTCTCCACTGATCCAGAGAGAGCTGATCTGCAGGGGAAAAGCCATTGAAAAGGGCTAACTGTCCGACATCTGTTCTTTTGAGTGTGTTGGCTGGTGAATAGTGTCGCTGCAAGGCTTTATGTCGCTTCCTCCATCTGGAAAAATACCAGAGTCAGACACATCTCAACTGATGGCACCATTGCACTCACCAGTTTTTATAACAAGGCATCAGCAGTTGCTCTCTGGCCTCCCTCCATGGCCTTGATGTTCAGTTGGTTGGCAGAGAAGCTGTGAAGCAGTGAAGTTTTACTGAATTCAAACTTTCTGTCTAATAATTTTAGGAGTTGGATTATTATTATTATTATTTTTTAAGATTTGTTGCTTTTTACTTCTATGTGAATTTTAGATGTTTCACTGCAGGCGTTCGTGTGTATTCGCTACAGAATCTCTTAGCCCAGTTCCCCACACATCATAAATCCCCCTTTAACTCTCTGTCAAAACACAGGGAATATCAAAGAGCATCACAGACTGCAGGTATAATTAATACAATTTGGATTTGCTATGTGTCCTACAAGGTTATTCCACTACATTTCCTCCTTTCCATACTTTCTTAGGTCATACACTGACCCTATCATTTCTCTATACCTGCTGATTTTTTTTTCTTCATGGCCACCTTTCTTATCCATGACAGATTTTTCAGACTCCTTCAGATTTGCTTTATGCAGAGCCTTAAGCTTCCACCACTCTTTATTACATCTGTCCTGCAATATTCCTGTGTCTGACTGTGCCAACAAGTTTTTCCCTACACTTCGATAAGCCTTAAGATTGTGTCAGCTTGTATTTCAAAGCTGCAACATAGTGTAGCACAATCTTTTTTTTTTCTTTTATGTTACTGCAGGGTTTGTTTCTCAACTTTGAAAACCCTCCTTGCCATTTTCCCCCTGAGAAACTCTTGTATTTACTCAGCGTGACGTTCATTGTAGCCAAAACGTCATCAAATCATTACATTTCTTCAATAAACCCTGGTTTCAAGATGCAACAGTAGTCATATTGTCTGCATCTGTGCAGAACTGGTTGGAGGCACAAGTGTCCCTGCTGGTTTTCTCCATAATCCTCACTGCCATCAAATCAGTTTGATGGCCTAATGATTACTTCTAGTACCATAGAGAAAGCATGTGTGCGCCTTGCTATGATGCTTACTGCACTCTGTCGTAGTGAAGCACATTTGATTATGCTAATCACATCCTCTGACCACATTTTTTTTTTGGAACTTGAAAAGCCTCCTGCAAATGTTATTGGGAATCACACTGAATGCATTAGCAGGGTCCAAAAAACACTCTTTTCCTGCTGGGCTGACTAAATCTGATGCAAAATTATACCAGTGTGCTCCAAGCAGGAAGAAAAATCTGATATCTTAGCTTTTTTGTGTCAAGTAATACATATTCTTTTTACAACACCATATATATTGCCTTTTACATGAAAGGGCTGGGCAAAACTTTCTGATATCTGAAAACTTTTGCTTTGAAACACATTCTCTACTATTCCAGGATTTGGGAATTTAACTGATTCTTTCCTGCTGACTTAAAGGGTGCCACCAGGAGGAGCAGGGTGTTGGGTCTTTACACTCCATCTTGGCACACAATACCATATTATTTGCCTTTTTCCACTTGGAAGGAATGAAAAGCCCTCCAGCATCTATGTGCACATATTAAAATATCTTCCTTTGGCTATGAAACAAGCACATAGCTTGTATTCAGTGAAAGTTTCTATAATGGATAACAATGAAAATGCTAATTTTTGTAGGCAGAACATTTAATCATAAAAGTAGATGAATTAAAAAAAAAACAGTGAACATTTCATTTTGATGTTCCTGTTACTTTAATAATACACTTATTGCAATGTATTAATACCCAGAAAGTGTAATGAGCTTAGAGCTTTCTATTTAGAAACACTGTCTTCATTACTGACAGATCTCTCCACTGCTGGCTAATGGTGTTGAATACTTGTAAATGTAAGCTTTAGAGAAATGTGACTCACTGTTGCAGTGTGCCATATTGATTTTTTTTCTCTTATGATTTCTCTTAATGAATATTTATCATTCTCAAAGGAGATGTATAAAGAGCATACAACTTAAAAATGGATTTTAAACTTAAAAACAAATATAAGTATGAATATGATAAGGATGTCCATAATGTTTTAAACAATTACATTCCCTTTCCAAAAATTCTAAATATTAAATAATAATCTTCTTTTTGGCAAGTGTCTGTTGGCATGTGTACATACGAGCCTTGTGCGTATGTGTGTGTGTCTCAGCATTTTCTTGCAACCTGTGCACAAAGCAGCAGGTGATTTCCAACACCTGGCACCAGCTGAAGCCAGAGGGCAGCCGCCCTGCTGGCCCTCCATGTGCTCTGCACAAGCATCCAACGGCCCTGACCATCAGCACGCACACACACACACACAAACACTTCTTGTTTTAGTTGAGCAGCGCCAGTTATATATGAACAATTACTAAACCTGCCAGACGGACTGAGGTTAGATTGGATCCGTACCAGCTGTCAGACTGACAGTTACCCCCGACAGAGAGATCACCAACACGGTGGGCGGCTGCCTCTGTACTCTCTTGCCTTCTCTCAGTCGCATGCCGCCCAAAAGTTTCTTCACTTTCTCTCTTTGCTGTTGTTGTTTTCCTCTGTTTACAGGCCCTGACCTGGCCCTAACGCACCACGCTGAGCTCAAAGAACTGGCACAGAGAAATGCTGATCAACAACTTTGTGCCACTTCATATCTTTTCTTAAAAGAATGTACTTGAACACACCTCAAAGAAAGGAAAAGTAAATACAGTAGCTCATCAGAAGAGTGCAGTGACAATTGAAAACACTGAGAGAAAAAAGAAAAACAAAAAAACAACCTATTCTGTCCTTGCCTTAACATTGTGAATGGTAAACAGCTGCCAATAAGGCCCAAAGAGGGAAAATAAGTGCTGACTTATGCTAAAGGTCCGGGACACACTGGCAGACGATAGCCAGTGTGTCCCGGCCAGTGCTCACCACAGGTGCTCAATGATTTGCCCAAAGGTGCCCCGACCGCTGACTGTCAGCTTGATGTGCCAAGGTGTCATCACCTTTTGGACTATGTTCTTCATTTAACTCCTTACTTCCTCTCCTCTTCCCTGATCTCAGTACTGTCTCTCATCTCTTTGATTTGACCGGGTCACCAAAGATGGCGAGTAGTTTTTAAAAACATGCAGCCCTTTTGTTTACTTGATTTCCATTACTTGGCTTTGCCTCGTTTCTTGCTCATCCTTACTTTCACCCTCATACTTACTTCCCTCCCACCCCCACCTGTCCTCTTCTCGCTCTGCCGGTTGCTGGGGTCGATAGGCCAGGTCTTCCCCAAGGCCCCTACAGGCTCATATCAATCTAGTTATTAATAACACAGGTGATGGAGATGTGCTTGGAGGAGAAATTGATTATTCTGCCCCTCTCGCCTCTCCTGGCTCTGTCTCACTCACTGATGAACCAAGAAAGGCGTAACAGAATCAAACTAGTCTGGGAGAGTTTGAAAGAGACAGAAACAAACATACAGAAGTGAACAAATTTATCATGCACTGTATTTTCTCAACTCATGTTTACTAGACAAAATCATTTTAGTGTGAGTTATATAATGTAGGCATAAACCAATGTCTCCAGCAAATGTTATTAAAACCTAAATCAGAACCGGTTTGTACAATGTGTCCTTCACAGAAAAAAAAAAAAAAAACATACGCACAACTGTGATCTCTGATAGCTGTGGACATATACACACACATACAGTATATATCATTAATAAAGAGGATAAATAATATATAGAATTGATTTGCAACTCACAGCTTCAGACCCATGACAGGCAGTGCTGCAATCACAAACCAAAATCAAACTTGGAGGACAAGCTAGTAAGTAGTAAAAGTTGTTGTTGGGGAGCGGGTGTCAGAGTTCCCACTAGCATATTAGTGCACCATGCTGGAGGGCTTTTCAAATCCATCTACATGCTCAGCTGCATTACTGAGCAATTATGGGAAAAAAGGGGGGTTTCTTTTGCCAATGTGTTGAGTATGTTTATGAACAAATTGTTAATGTTGAATACTTAAAGGTGCTATATGTTAATTTATGCTGTCACTACATAGCTAATCTTGGCATTAACAGCTTACGCCCTCTGAGAAGCTCTATGTCTTCATCTACTCATGTTGGACTGAGGCAAAACTGCATGCTACAGTGACTCATTATTGCAAAGTGGTATTTTGGGACGGGAAGGGGTTAGCTGGTTAGCAATCTAACTTCAGTAGAGGAGAGGGAGTGATAAAAATTGAAACAAAACAGGAGTTAACATTGGTGTTGCTTTTCTCTGCAGGAGCAGCTTAGCGAGTAAAGGAATGAAGTTCGATGCTGAACTTGCAATGTTTCTTCTAGACTGGTAGCTGTTAATACTAAAGTTAGCAAGAAAGCGATAGCAAAACTTACATATAGCATCTTTAAACTGAACCGAACATTGACTCACTATTGTCACTGACCATAGTGACCACCAATCAGTAGCTTTTTAGCAGTAGAGCTTCCCTCACTGGTGACTGAGAGTTAGAGCTTTTTAAACTGCTGCAACTGTTGCAAGTAGTTGGCTACTATTTAACTCATACTATTTAACTCATTAACAGTTCTTGTACATACCTAATTTCCCTCTAAGGTAAACACAACAGTGTGAACCAGAAACATACTGAACACACTACTGAACTAAAGACAGTCAGACTCAGTGTGGAACATCACATCAGTACACTACAAAAAAAAATTGCTCAAGCTACATATAGTCAGTGACTAGAAATCTTTATACTGACCTGATTTCCACCTCAAATTCACTGGAAACTAGCAACAATGTAAAGTGTAAATAACATTTGAAGCTAAAATCTGGGGGTTGTTTCAAATAAAAGAGCGCCTTTTAACGGTATTGTGAGAGATTTTTGGGTTGACTGCGGTAGCTCCAAATTACTCTGAGAGAGGAGCAGTTAGGATGTTGAATTTACAGGAAGTTGTGTATCTGAATGTGTGTGTGTGTGTGCATGAGTGTGTGTCTGTTTTAGTGCCTTAAGCCCAATGGCTAGTGCACTAATCCTACCCATGCTTCCCTCAGCTTTTCTCATGGACCACGGACAGAGCAGGAATAGGTGATGAGCTTACAGTGCGGAAGCCACAGGAAACATTCATTCGTAATCTAACAGAAGTATTGGAGTGGAACCTCTCCTGACTGACAATATTGCACTGAAAAGTGATTTTGTTCTGCAATTCTGAGATTAGATAGTTTGTCTGCATGGATAGCAGAGGAGGAGCGGTGTATAAAACTAGAATTCTGGATTTTTTTGCATTTTTTTTTACTGGCAGCAATGTGTGTGTGTGTGTGTGTGTGTGTGTGTGTGTGTGTGTGTGTGTGTGTGTGATGGAGAAGAAGCGACCAATGGTGAGAGACAGAGATAGGGGAAAGAGAGAGGCTGCACTGGTGCGTGGCAGGCGGGTTATTACAATAATGAGGATGGATGTGTTTATCATGAGTTGTGTATCCCATTCCAATCCTTCCTTCCCTCTCCTCCTCCCTCCATCCCTCTTTCCCTCTCTTGCTCACTTGAGCAGCTCCGTCTGCGTCCTACATCTGGCGGACTGGGACCTCATCTCGACGCCCCCTGCCTCGCCGTTACAGCTTGTCTCAAGGCGAAGGTGTACTTGGGGTGTGGGTGCATATGTGTCACCCTCCTCCACCTCTGCCAACCTGAAGCCACCCCTCTACCTTTTGCGGCCAAAGGCTAGGTGTAGCTATGTGGTGGGGGGTAATGGGGTGTGGAATTTGGGCAGGAGAAAAAGAGCCATTCCACGATTCAGCGCTTTTTCTGACAGGGCCCATGGCAATAAGCCCCCACCCCCATCCCCGCTCCCTCTCCACTCTCAGACCCCCGTCTATTTTCCTGTTGTTTTTAGCCACCCATCGTTTAAGAGGCAGAGGCGAGAGAAATCCAATTTTCAGGGCACCTTCTTTCATGCATCCTTGTGCGCATCCATCCATCTGTCCATCCACTTTTGAGTCCCAGACCACTAGATTTCCCCTAAAGGTCATTGCCTCTGTAGAGGATTTGAGTGACAATAACAGACCCAGAAATAGCCCTTGTAAATGATCGGAGTTGTTAAAAGGTGCCACACTGTATATTGAAACTTTCTCTTTTGGGAAAATAGAAGAAATTTAAAACCTGTAATCTAAAAAGTTCCAAAACACATCTTTTCTAATACTGCTTCTGACAACAGTATCAAACTCCTAGATTTGATTTCACTTGGTGAGATCAAAAGAGCCAATCTGCCAAGTATCAGACTCAGAAATATTCTAACTTTGCCCTGGATGCACCTCACAGATTTAATGATGGCTTGGTTGTTTTGAAAAGGGCTGTTGAACTAAATTAAATGGAGCGTGGCTGGGCCGGCTGACTGCTCAGCAAAAGAAGGGGGAATCTGAGAGGGATACTCTGATCCGCAACGTCACATGCTATCACTTCAATGCTCCCAATTAAATCACGGAATCTGGCTGAATAGAGCGACACTAAATCAAAGCGATCACTGGGTCAACAGATCGATACTGTGCAAATCCTCCCTGCAAACACCCTGTCACTCACATTCTCCCTGTCTAACACCTTATTCATCTCTTTTTCACTCACCCGCACACACAAACTTTTTCTTCCTCCTCTTTCACATTGACTCTGTCTTTACCCCTCTACCCTCTCTTAGCAGATCAATTCAGTCAGCTTCATTGGTTCGAAAATAAACATTTGCTTAATGGCACACAAATAATAGGAAAAGCATGCTTTCTAATGAGTAATTGATCTTCAATTTTTCTCCCTTTTTCTCTGACCCCTTTGTCCTCCTCCTTTGCACAAATGGCATCCAATAGTTGTGTGTCCTCACTAAACTTCACCTCACGATCAGTGTGACTGATGGCGCTCACTGTCATAGAAAGTTCATAGTAAAACTGTGCCCCTCTAAACTCCCTTTCATGATAACTATCGGTTGTGTGTGTCATATGAGTGTTGCTGGAGTGAGTGTACGTGTGTATTTTCTGTATCATTTTCCCAGAGATGGCCTCCTCATTCCTGGAAATGAGCGCAACCAACCAAAGCAGGCTCTGAAGTGCTAATCAGTGCCTGTGTGATTGGCTTTGGGTAATCGTTACAGAAAATTGCTGTGCTTTCTTGATGAGTCAAGAACTGACATGCCCTTGAATGAGTTGCTTGAGATATGAGTACAAGTGGCTTGTGTTTGTGTGCAGTGCAAAAATGCCCATTTTTAACACAGTATTTTAACTTCTTTGCAATACTTAAATTACACTTCTGAAGCAAGTGGATAATCTCCCAATGAGATGAGATGATGCTACGCATTTCAATATACTTACTTTAAGAGTTTTCTTATGACTGACTTTAAAGTGGTAATATCCTGCAATCAAGAAGATGCTTATACATATTTAAAGATGATCTTTTAAAAGAAAAATTAAAAAGTTTTAAAAGGTGTTTATTACTGTAATAACTTACTTCTCAATATAATTATCAAGTTTAGATTACATTTAAATAACACCTTTTTGCCTGTGTGACATTCATGTTTAAAACTGTGTAATTTTGTTTAAATATGAACAATAATGTTTAAAATGGTGTGCAGTTACATCAAAATTCAAGTCTACAGAAACAGGGCTAAGAGTCTTCAGCTCATGCTAGCAGCTCAGTCACAGCACTGCTTTGAGCTAAATGCTAAAGTCAGTGCTCTAACATGCACACAGCGACAATGCTAACATGTTGATGCTAAACAGGTGTAATGTTTATCATGATGGCAGTCTTAGTTTAGCATTTTAGCATGCTAACATTTGCTGATTAGCATCTGAACACAAAGTATAGCTGAGGCTAGTCCCAAAACTCAAGTGTTTGGACAAACTGAGAAAAGATCATTTCAGTCCATCAATGTTTTGTTGAGATATTTAAGTTTGTTCAAAGTGGTGGACTGACAGACCATCACTAAGGCCATGTCACTAGCATGATTCAAAATAAGTTATATATTTCTAGTCTGGCTCCTGATAAACCCCTGAATCTAAGTCATTCAAACCAGTGCTTCATATTTCTGGCCAGCAGGTGGACAGGGTGATATGGTAGGTTTAAGAAAACCCTACAATCCTTACAGAAAGCTAATGATTCCACCAAAAAAACATACTGTATGTAAAATGCCCTTGAACTCAGCACCTACTTTAAGTACCCCAGCAAGAGAGAAATCTCTAAAAGTGTACAGCTTATGTAGTGGTGAGCATGCTGTGCCTGTGGCTAATAAGTGCTGCCTTTCAGAGTCTTTTGCTGTCATGGCATGATGCACCATGTCATCTTCCCCTCGGACTATTTGACTTATTGTGATATTTGAGTGTCATGGCTGACAGAGAAGGTTTCTCCCCTCAGGGCCATGACAACTGATGTACGATAAAACAGCTGCAAGTCAGCCGTACACATGGGAAAGTGGGCACACGCAGGACGCAGCATACTAAGCAAGAGTGCTACCATTCACTCAACATGAATGGTTTATTGACAGTGAAGATGAAGAAGAACTAACAAGAAAAAAAAAGAAAAAAAAAGCCACATACTTGGATTTAGTTCACAGATTAAATTAAATGTCTGTGTCACTCCATGTGTCTGGACGTCAGCGGGGCCTGTCTACTGTGTAACAGCTGTCAGTCAACATACTTTGGATGCAATTAAGTGGACTGCGGTCTTAGCAGGTGTAGAATAAATGCAGTGACCACACAAAGACTTGGGACTTGGATTTGTTGGTGAAGGACTTGAGACCTGAGCATGGTCTCATGCACCATGAGGATGGGACTTGACTTTTCCCAGAGATTTGACTTAGACTTGTCCTAAAGGATTTAAAATTTCACCTGATACACTTGAGATTTGATCCTTACTCAGACTTTCCCTAAAAAGACTTGGGACTGGTACTACAGAACTTGAGAACTAATGCAGAAGATTCGATACATGACTTGATCTATTTTTCACTTTGTATGTTCACTTCTGAGCACTTCCAGACCTACAGCTTAATACTGTGTGTTGTTTAGAGCAGCGGTCCCCAACCACTGGGCTGTGGATCATTTGGTACCGGGCCACACAGAAAGAATAAATAATTAATACTTTATTGACTCTAGGAGTCTACGGGGTGTTTTATTTTGAAAAATGACCGGAAACTCTGCCCATCACATCCGGCTGTGCCTCCTGTTAGTGCTTGACACACACCTGTGTGTGTCATAGTTGTGATGTCCGATAAATTAAACTAGCTGGCTAACTAGCTAAAATGAGTTAAAAACAAATGTCCGTGGAGAGCTTCTTTGAAAAGGGAAAAAAGCCCAATGATGAGACAGCAGAAAATCCCTAAGACTGTAAAGAAAAACAAAGCTGCATTTGGTGGGAAATAGCAGGAGTCCAATGTAAAATACAGCTTTATCGCGTCAGGTGATTTACATGCTTCAGGACCGCTCTACATAATATGTGGCAACAGAGAGGCTATCAAATGAGGCAATGGAGCCTTCAAAACTGCTTCGACACATAGAGACAAAGAACCCGGCATTAAAAGACAAGCCTGAACCCAAGTTCTTTGAGGACAGAAACGTGAACAAGAAGGACAGGAGCAAGTCTTCAGGGCCACCACAGCAACAGGTGTAGCTGCACTGAGGACACCGTACTTCGTTGCTAACCGTGTTGCTAAGGCTAAGAAACCTTTCACTGTTGGTGAAGAGCTGATGCTACCTGCAGCTGCGTTATGGTGAGTTGTATTTATAATTCACTTTACGTTTGTTTGTTTTTATGCCGAATCTATATTCCGGTAACAACCCCACCCCCCGACGACGACTGGTCCGAGAAAATATTATGAATATATATAATGAAACCAGTCCGTTGTGCAAAAAAAGGCTGGGGACCGCTGGTATAGGCTACACCTTCTCTGTTGACACAGTATGCGACTTGACAGACTTGTATCTCGACTTGGACTTGCTCAGAAGGACTTGAGACATGACCTGAGCTTACATGAGATTTGATGCGCCCCACCAGAAATCTCAAAAACATATCTGATGCACAGCAGGTATATAATACACACATATACCATACACAAGAGTGATCTGAAAGTCGAGGCACTTTTACACAGACATACTGTACTGATGGTAATAATAACCAACTATCACTGTAACTAATGGTAAGGGTGGCACATCTGTCAGCTCTGTTGGAGAGTGAAAATGAAGCCAGCGTGAGAGAGTATAGGAGAGAAAGAAGATTTTATTCCAGTCTGAGTGAGGGCTAACAGAAAATTGTTTCTGAGCCGCTCTAATAGAATGAAGAATAGAGAAATATTGATCATACCGGTTGCTGAAAAATCTCTTCTTACTCTGCCATCCTCACGCTCTCATCTCCCCCACCCATGCCTTTCTCTCCCATGACTGACTTAAAGCGGTAATATCCTGCAATCAAGAAGATGCTTATAAGTACATATTTAAAGATGATCTTTTAAAGAAAATAGAAGTTTTAAAAGGTGTTTATTACTGCAATAACTTTACTTCAATATATAATTATCAAGTTTAGATCACATTTAATGTCTTTTGCCTGTGCGGCTATTCCATGTTTAAAACTGTGTACTCTTGTTTAAATATGAACAAGTTTAAAATGGTGTGCAGTTACATCAAAATTCAAGTTCACAGAAACAGGGCTAAGAGTCTTCATCACACAGCAGTGCTCAGTCACAGCACTGCTTGAGCTACCGCGTCAGTGCCTCCATGCACAGCCATTACTAACATGTTGATGCTAAACAGGTGTAATAAGCTTATCATGATGGCAGTCTTAGTTGTTATTTTAGCATGCTAACATTTGCCGATTGAAGACCTGAACACAAAGCATAGCTGAGGCTAGTCCCAAAACTCGCTGTTTGGACAAACCGGAGAAAAGACTATTTTCAGTCCATCAATGTTTTGTTGAGATATTTGCTTGTTCAAAGTGGTGGACTGACAGACCATCACTAAGGCTGTCACTAGCATGATTCAAAAATAAGTTATATATTTCTAGTCTGGCTCCCTGATAAACCCCTGAATCTAAGTCATTCAAACCAGTGTTTTCATATTTCTGGTCAGCAGGTGTGATTAGGGTGATAGGGTAGGTTTAAGACAAACCCCACAATCCTTACAGAAAGCTAATGATTCACCGTTAAAAACATACTGTATGTAAATGCCCTTGAACTCAGCACCTACTTTATACCCCAGCAAGAGAGAAATTCTCAAAGTGTACAGCTTATGTAGTGGCAGGAGATGCTTGTGGCTGGGCTGGGCAAGCGTTTTCAGAGTTCTTTTTGCTGTCATGGCATGATGCACCATGTCACTTCCTCCTGGACTATTTGGACTTATTGTGATTTTTGAGTGTCATGTATGACAGAGAAGGCCCCTCAGGGCCATGACAACTGATGTAATGATAAACATGCAAGTCAGTCGCATTACGGGAAAGTGGGAACACGCAGACGCAGCATAATAAGAAGAGTGCTACCATTCACCAACATGAATGGTTTATTGACAGTGAAGATGAAGAAGAATCAACAAGAAAAAAAGAAAAAAAAGTCATTATTACTCTGATTTCTCTAGTTCACAGATTAAATTAAATGTTCAGCGCCACCCACGTACCTGACAAATGTTCACTGTGTAACAGCTGTCAGTCAACATACTTTTGGATGTAATTATGGGACTGCGTGTCTTAGCAGGTGTAGAATAATGCAGACCACAAAGACTTGGACTTGATTTGTTGGTGAAGGACTCTGAGACCTGAGCATGTCTCATGCACCATGAGGATGTGACTGACTTTTCCGAGATTTGACTTAGACTTGTCCTAAAGGATTTAAAATTTCAATCAGATACACTTGGAGATTTGATCCTTACTCAGAGCCCCTTCCCTAAAAAGACATTTTGGGACTGGTACCACAGAACTCCTGAGAACCAATGCAGAAGATTCGACATGACTTGATCTATTTTTCACTTTATGTTCACTGAGTTGTCTCCAGACCCAGCTAATACTGTGTGTTGTTTAGAGCAGCGTGTCCCCAAACCACTGCTGTGGATCATTTGGCAACGTCATTAAGAAAGCAAATAAATAATACTTTATTGGACCTCTAGGAGTTCACGGGGTGTTTATTTTTGAAAATGACCGGAAACTTGCCCATCACATCCGGCTGTGCCTCCCAGTTAGTGTTTTGACACACACCTGTGTGTGTCATAGTTGTGATGTCCGACAATTAAACTAGCTGGTTAACTAGCTAAATGAGTTAAAAACAAATGTCCGTGGAGAGCTTTTTTTGAAAAGGGAAAAAGCCCAATGATGAGACAGCAGAAAATCCCTACATCTAAAGAAAAACAAAGCTGTATTTGGTGGGAAATAGCAGGAGTCCAATGTAACACAGTTTTACCGTCAGGTGATTTACATGCTTCACAGGACCGCCGACATAATATGTGGCAACAGAGATATCAAATGAGGCAATGGAGCTCTTCAAAATGCTTCGACATAGAGACAAAGAACCGGCATTAAAAGACAAGCCTGAACCCGTTCTTGAGGACAGAACGTGAACAAGAAGGATGGTGAGCAGTTCAGGGTTACCACGGCAACAGGTGTAGTTGCACTGAGGACAATTGCATTGTTGCTAACCGTGTTGTTATATTAAGAAACCTTCAACTGTTGGTGAAGAGCTGATGCACCTGCAGCTGCGTTATGGTGAGTTGCTTATAATTCACTTACGTTTGTTTGTTTTTATGCCGAATTCATATTCCGTAACAACCCCAATTCCTACCCATTTACTGGTCCCAGAAAATATTATGAATATATATAATGAAACCAGTCCTAGCAAAAAAGGCTGGGGACCGCTGGTATAGGCTACCTTTCTGTTGAGCACAGTATATGACTTTGACAGACTTGTATTCGACTTGACCCTGTTTCAGAAGGATCCTGAGACATGACCCGAGCTACATGAGATTTTGATGCGCCCCACCAGAAATTCAAAACATATCTGATGCATATATATAATACACATATACCATACACAAGAGTGATCGAGTACTATTATCAAGACATACTGTACTGATGGTAACAATAACCAACCATCACCGTGTAACTAATGGTAAGGTGGCACATCTGTCAGCCTAAGTTGGATATGAAAATGAAGCCAGCGTGAGAGAGCATAGGAGAGAAGAAGATTTTTATTCCAGTTCGAGAGGCTAACAGAAAATTGTTTCTGAGCCGCTCTAATAGAATGAAGAATAGAGAAATATTGATCACACCGGTTGCTGAAAAATCTCTTCTTACTCTGCCATCCTCACACGCTCTCATCTCCCCCACCCATGCCTTTCTCTCCCATCTTTCCCTCATCTTCATCATGGTGTGTGTGTGTGTGTGTGTGTTAAGATTTTCCATCTCTGACTGATAACAGTACCCATGTATGCCAGGGATTGCTAGGAGAAGACGATTTCATTTCATTTTGGATCAGCAGAGGCAGGAGTGGAAAAAAAAAAAATTCTTAAGGCCTCTGGTCAATGGTGCAGTATTTTGGGAGGGAAATTGATTTATACATTTTTAACCAGACAGTGATGAAAAAACATTATGTATCAGATTTTGGAGGGCGAGGACGCCCACTGATGTACCCCGTCATTACCCGCCCCACTGTGCGTGTGTGTGTGCACATTTATGTGTGTGACGGTTAATGGAGAGTAATAGCCCACCCTGTGGAGAACTGCCCTAGCTGTCGCAGGATGATGACAGATGAAGCCTCATGTCCCCTGATGATGATGATGACACTAACGCATTCACAGTCCGTTTCCCTCGCACTGATCTCTGCATGACGGAGCGAAGGAGAAAGCACAGGGACGCGTGTGGCTGCAATTGAAACAGAGAGGGGAAGAAGTGCAAGGAGAGCGGGAGAGGTCAGCCAAACATTAGAATATTAATGACGGCCTCTAGTCATGCTCTTTCTCCTCTTCCTTCCCCCAACTTTCAATCCATCTTTCTTTTCATTTCAGAGCTTAGCTTTCTCAGCCTAACTTCCTCTCTCCTGCTTTTTCCTCAGTAGGGAGGGATTAGTGGTCATTAGCTGGGGACTCTGATATAATGAGGCTCATCTTCTCCCACATGAAGGACAGTTTAATAGAGAGTGAGAGCTGCTGCGCCTTGCCCAGGGGTGAGCACATTAACCCCGACTCACATTCAGCCCTTATGGACGCCCCGGATGTGCGTGGGCGCTGGTACACAAAAAAAAAAAAAAACACACACACACACATACACATGCACACAAGTTCACATGTTGTGGTTAGAGCACACTGATGAATGCGCATTCATAAATGATATGCATAAAATTGAGACAAGATCCCACATGTGCAAACCGACATTAATGCACACACACACACACACACACACACACATATATTAGCAGGGCTTTTTTTTAGACTAGAAACAATTTACATTAGATTCATATATTGCAGATATGACACACCTCACACACACATCGACACACATGCAAACACCCCTCAATCTAGATGCGCCCTCCCACCTCTGACTGTGAAATTTGTTTCTCGATATTTTCACCACGTCTCCCTTCGGTTCATTCTTTTGCTGTCTGAGCCAGAGCTGTAGGTGTGTGTCAGAAGTCTTTTCAGCGGCGCCCATGCTTCCGGCTGAGAGCTCTATCTCCTGTGAGAGCTACCTCTCTGAACACGACAGATAAGGCCTCCTCAATGCCACAGCCTCTACCATAAGCCAGCAAACACACGCACACACACACACAGACGTAAACACACGTACACAGAACCTGCACAGCAACACCAACATGCATATTTAGAAAACACAGGAAACGAGCCGGTGACATGCACAGCTGGATGTGTATAAACCGTAGACTGCGTAAACAGGTGCTTAAACACACACATAGCCAGAGGTTGTGACACACACTAACACAACCTTAATTTAAAGGGATACATGCAAAAACATCCACTCCTACTGCTGCGTTACAACTTGCATCAACACAAGCATTTATAGCCTTATCCCACTGCAAACACCATCATTCGGTTTGGAAACCAATGGGTGGGTGTGAGAGAAACCACAAATACCAGATGGCAACTATGTGTGTATGTGTGTGTGTTTGTGCAAATGTGTTTGACTTTGAAATGTAAATGGCGTGAGTAGATGCGCTGCCAGGTACATTGACAGAGCGCGTGGCGGGGGAAGTGTGCCCGATGTTACTGTGCGCGAAGAGCCACTTAAGTGGGTCTTTGTACAAGCAGACGAACGTTTGCAGCTGGTAGAGACACAAGCAGCTTTAGATTAAAGGAGCATTATAAACAGCCAAAGGCGAAGCTGCATCCTTTTTTTTTTTTCTTCTACAGTGTTGAGAGCCGAATCCTGTGCGGGGGTCACCGCTCGCCTGGAATCAAGGCTGGAGATAGCAGTTAGATTTGGTGTCAGGCTTTCAGAAGCTGCTGGATGTATTTTTGGTGTGTGAACCTATCAAACAGCCAGGGCTTCAGCTCCATATGAGCCAAAGGGATTGAAACATCCAACCCTATATTACCGGAGGGATTGAATCATCCAACATACTGAACTGAAACAGCCGATCTAAGTTGTGTTTGTTGGTGGTGGTGGGATGATCCTAACTTCCAGTTCAGTGGTGGCACAGAAACCTGCTGTAACCAAAAGAGAACTAGACACTATTAGTTTGCTTTTGCATTTTTGAAGACATGTAATTGCTGCCCTGATTATGCATCATATGGATTGATGATTATGTGCTTTAATACTCTTTCTTTAATTCTGTGTCCCATATGTTGTTAGTTTAGGTTACTAAAATTGGTGAAACATAAGAATTTTTGATAAATCTTTAAAAGACCACTGAGCCCTGGAATGTGCAATTCTCCTTTCAAGGTTATGTACAATTTAACATATCATAGGAGGTGTCATCTGCTTACTATGCTATTTCTAGTGTAAGTGCAATAAATTAATTATGTCAAGTCAATTTAGTGAGGCAACTTGTTTAGACCACAAGGGGGAGCTATTCTTTGTGCAGTCTCTGTTGTGTCCAGGGGGTTACAGCATCTTATAGTTCTCAAGGTATAAGTGTGTTTGAACCTGAAATGCACATTTATGCGCTGTTCTTTTCTGTTTTCTGTTGTTCACTTTAGCTACATAAAGTACTTTAGCACTTTAGCACACAGCAGATTTCCTTTAGGACAATAAAGTATATCTTATCTGATTAGACTTACATCAGGCTGAAAGTGTCAGTGTCTCCTGTGGCTTCTTTGCACCTCTAACCACCTCCCAACAGTGATGTCACAGTGTACTGACACACCCTGGTGTACATCACTGCATCACTGATGCCTAAACATAAACATAAGTCTTAAAATATTGATTGTGCTTTAACTGCCAGGAGTGGATGAGGGAGGGAAAACAAGCAAAACACACTAAGTGAACATTTTGCAGACACATACAGTCAGAACATTTTGTATTGATGGTGAACATACAGTAAGAGACATACTTACAAAACAACACCATCAGGGTCAAAATAAAGGTAAAAGAAAAAGGTTGTGCTCACATAGCCATTACTGCCAAAGTGCTCTTGAGCAATGTACCTAACACATTATCTTATACCCTTTTTACATCAACACTGGTGCTTATATGCTGGTTTTCTAAACATGAGCAAACCCACTAAAAAATGTGATTGGCTCCTTTCCCATTGCCAGTAGATGCTAGTAGTTTGCCTTTCTGTCAGTTTTGTTTTTTGTTTTGTTTTTTCACATTAAACGTCACAAACATGCTGGAAAACAGCCAGGCTCCACACACATGTGGTTACAAAGCAACAACAACAAAACACCCTTTACAGTACCTACCAGCGGTGAAAAAAACAGCATGAAACTATGAATATGCATGATGTCTTATGTCATATCCTTCATTTCAGGGATATTCAAGGCAGAGAGGGATACAAGTGTTCATGTTTCATGTTCAAGTCTAGCAAAAAATGTGTTCATTTACATATAGCATGCTCTTAGATGAATAATGGAATGTAGCAGATGCCCTGAAGGAAATGAATGTTTAATGTTTACTGTATCTTATTAATTTTCCCTGTTGCTGAACATACTTGACATGCCAGCGCCATGCTGACTGAATCAATTTTCAGAAAAAGACAGAGGAAAAAACATCTTTGTATTTAACCACTATCTTACTACTAATGTACAGTACAGTATCCACAACAGAGAGTTTAAGTACACATCTGCGAGTCTCTCACATGTCCTCTGTGCAGCGGGCGTCACCAGTGATGTTACGGAAAGCAGCCGTGTGATTTGGAAGGAAAAGAGCTGTTTGTCTTTTCTTTAGCTTTCTTAGAGCTGACCTTGTACCATTTTGTTGCTTGTTAGCCTGCTGTGTGTCCTTAAGCTCCCTCAGATGTACACGTTGCTCCGATCAATACTGTCGGATGGGGTGGTTGCTCCACAGTCACAGAGAAACATCAGGAATCATCAGTGCAGACATGCAAACACAGGCAGACAAACACCAACCACGCCTTTCTCTTTAGTCTCATTTACACACCTATGCATATAATGTATATCCATTATATCTTGAATCAATATTTCCTCTGACTTTTCACTTTTGCTGGATGATCTGCACTGATGTTCAGATATAAACAAAGTAGCTCTCTCAGTGTGCCCATACTGTAAATATACTTGAGGGCTTTCTGTACCTTTGATGACAGTTGCATTTTGATAGGGTTTCAGAGAAAATGCTATGCCTCTGCTGTCAAATGTGTTGTCTGCCAACTGCGCCATCTGGAACACCAAGCAAAAGACTGTCAGTGGGTAGTATGGGAAAAAAAACACTTTTATATTAGCAAGATATGCAGACTGTGTGTCCAGAGATGATGCAGGGGATAAAATTCTTCTCAGGGACTCTTGCAGGCCTGAGATACACTCCGACATCTTATCTCTTCTCCTGCAGTCTGGAATTAGTTTCACAGCGCAATAAAACTCAATTTTACTGCAACGGTTACAGAGCTTTACAAGCCATTAAGTCTCATATTCGACCTTAAAATCTTTTTTTTTCTTCAAAACTTGAAAAGTTCTGCCACTGGAATGAGATAGTTCCTCGTGTTTCCAGTGAGGCTGAACCTTCAGGGAAATGTCATAAAACAAGGCGGGAAAAGGCGATTCACTTTACAGGTATCATGATGAGAAATTATATTTGAAGAAACAACTTGAAAGAAGCTCATTTGTGCTGCACTTGCTCAACCTATTGGCAGATATTTTTTAATAAGTAATTTCTAGATTAAATGACTTGCTCATGTATATATTTTACAGCACATGGACAAGATAGTATTCTACTTAAAAGCAGAAGTAACAAAGGTGAGCCTGTCTATTACAGGTGCAACATTTAGCATTAAATTTATATTACACTAAGTGGTAACAGAGCAGTGAAAATCCAGACTGTCTGTCTTCACTTTCTGCTGTAAAAAAAAGTGCTTGTGCACAGTAGATTTGATGTAGAGTGAGAAGAAACTGCTGGAGGAAGGTGCCTTCAATGCACTCGAATCTTTCTGTTTGGAGTCACTGAATATGAGCCAGGCTCTGCTATTGATTTTGCTATAAATCCGAAAAACATCCACATAGCCCACTCTTGGGGACTGCACTGAAGTGAGAAGGAAGTGGGCGTTAACAGTGAACATGCCTCACCCACATCTTTCCTCTATTGTTTTCTGTGTTGCTTCAAGACACATGCACTAAATGCTTTTGACCCAATAAACTGAGACTGCATTGATATTCAACCCCACCGTCTTTTCCTTTTCTCTCCGCTCTCTAAATAGGTTACCTCTCAGGCATTCAGACACAGGGGAACACTGGCTTCCCCATGAGTGTTTCCTCCCCGCAACTTAACTGCATCTGCAGAGAGAGACCGGTGTGGAGAGAAAGTAAAACCGAGGATGGGGGGAGGTGGGGTGTATTGTCTAGAACTAGGTCAAAATGGCCGTTGCTGCAACTGTTTTTGGCCGGAGACGGGGGGGGGGGGGGGGGGACCAAGGGATGGACTGAATTCAGGGGTTTGGACCTGATGGGGAGGGAGAGGGGGATGTGTATGGACGGAAATAGGACTCTGGAAAAAAATGTTAAAACTTATGGCACACCTGTGGCCACTGATGAGATAAAGTGAGTGAGTCAGTCATCGCATGAGAGAGACAGAAAAGAGATGACTAGTCAAAGGATTAGATGTATTTCAATACATTCACCGCTTTGCATTTTTAGTTGTGGCTAAATCTGTAGCTGATAAAAGCCGTTTCCCCTCTGTGTCATGTTTTCCGTCTCTTGTTGATGTCTACAGAGGTCCCTCAAACTAAGTCCACGCTTTTCCTTTCTCCCAAAAACCTTCTCTAAAGCCGCCGTCCTGCTGCTGCGGCTGGAGATAAGAGCCAAGACAGAACCTTCTGAATAATAAGACCGTTGGATTCTCACTGTATTTTTGCATGTGTGAGTCTCTGGGCTGCTTTTGAGCGTATACAGCATGCATGCATGCAGCTCTGTGTGTAGTGGTGGAAACACACTAAGTACATGCGCTAAAGTACTGTACTTAAGTACAATTTTACAGTTAAATATTGTACTTTTTACTTGTCATGTTTCAGATGTCAGTGAGTTGTTAGCAGCTTCATGCACCAAAGACTAAACTAAACCCCTCAAATGGTTTCATTTTAAGTAATTGTTTGGAGCCCAAAGAAGTAAAATCATTCAATATTTCACTGAGACCACAAGATTCTTTTAGTGTTTACTGTGTTTTGTTTCCTGTCTGATTGATTGATTTACAGCTGCAGCCTTCCATATTCAACAACAGAAATTCAGCTTTGATGCAGTAAATCTAATCTGCCTTCAGTATCAACCTTCCTTCAAGAAACTCTTGTGTAGAGAGTGTGTCACAAATAGTTTGCCTTTACCTGAGTTTACTGAGTAAAACTTCCAGGTCATGCAAACTCCACAGTCAGCTGAACACCCTCCTCGACCGTGATTCACACCACCTCAAGGAGTCACTGTTATGGCAGGGCTGAGGGGCCACATGTGTGGGCTGAAATAGCTCTTCTCCTTTACTCCCTGGGTCTGTGCGGGCAGAAACACACTTTACTCAAATCCTGATTAGTGGAGTGTTCTCCAGGCACAATAGCATGGTGGGATAATACACAATGTCCACAAGACTCACTCTAAATTAGAATTATTTCAAATTAGACCGAAAGCCTTTCGCACACCACGAGATTGCTGGCTGGCCCCTTTGACTGGTAATTTTCCTCTATTCTTCCACCAGTGCAAAGTGGCTCTGTTATAGGGAGTGATTGTTTTTCAGCACAAGTAATCAGTCAGTGTGTGTGCGTGCGTGTCTTGGCTATGTGTTCGTTTATCATCTACAATCATCCTAATCAAGTCATAGTTAAGTGGCCTGGGACCTTGGTCGCTTCCGACAGTCACCCTGATTACTGTGAGTGTGTATCAGTGGGATATGAAGGGTTATTTAACACATGAGACATGACTCTTATGTATAGACAAGCTCATGCATCCTTCTCTCCCACACCCATTCCCACCCACATGCAGCTGTTCTCTTCCGTGTTTTCCATTCCAACTCAGATATTGCACTGCTTTACAGCTTTACTCCTTCTACAACCACAATATGGTGCCTTTACCTCCACTAATCTGCAGATGCATGAGCCAAAATATATGCACACACACACACACACACACACGTTATTGCCACTCACCCATTACCAGTATGGTCAATCTGTATTAGAAAAAAAAGGTGCAATCTCAGCAAATCCCGGTATAAGAACAAGAGCTTTAATGAGCATATTTCTCCTTCTGTCTGCCTGCCTGTTTATCGATCCCACTGCCTGTTCATTCACTGCCTGTCTATTTGAAGCTTCTGTTGTTCTGCCTCTCTCTTCACTTTCTTTTTTCCTATCAACCAGGCCGTAGTGAAACTCGGTGCCATGTTTGGCTAATTTAAGATGAATTAATCAGATGTTTTAAGTGTGTGTGTGTGCAGCCTTGTTTGTATGTCTCTATTCTTTGCTGTTTTTGGCTGTCCCGTGTGGTATGCTACGTGTACAGGTTAAAAAGAGGACATGTGTAATATCAGATTAGTTGCACACAGCAACACACACGCACACACACACACACACACACACGGTCACTGACAGCCTCATACAAACACAGACACACAGATATAGCTCAGACTTTGTTGACCCAAGGCAGGGACACGTTATTTCTTATATGTGTGAGCAACTAGAGGGTGTGAGGAGGACAAAAACAGTCTCAAAAGGAAGGAGGGAGAGGAGAGAGAGAGAGTGTGACAGGCAGTAGCTGTCTTCTGGCTGTAGGAGTCAGAGAGCGAGAGAGGGAGAGTAGAGCGGGGAGATGGAGATGGGCTCCAAGTTGTAGCTAATTAAGGCTCTCTAATAAAAAAAATAAAAACCTGAGAGGCCCCCGATTAGAAGGCCAGAATAACTAAGGCTGTGGTGAGGGAGAGCGAAACATTAGCGGTGCCTGCGACCAAAGCGCGCCGCCTAGGCCGACACACACACACACAGACAGATTTAAAAGTAATTCACGGGGCGGAAAATTACCAGGGGTTTGCATCATATAGTGTGTCTTCTGTCTTCTGAAAGGAAACCTGTAAACCTCCAGTGACCCAGTTGTCACAGAGTATCTAGAAAATAATGGACCAGCTATTGGCAAATTTGCAATACCAGACCTAATCTTAAGAGGTATAAAGATTTAAGAGTGCTGTCCTGGTTGATATTATTTGTATGTGCAGGTGGGGAAAATATGTAGCTCCACCAGAATTTAAATAGAAAATGTTAAATTAATGACCAAAGCAAGGAACCTCGACATACAAGAAAAGCGTTTTGCTGGAACAACAAAATCTTGACTAATCCCAGCCGCCTGTCTGTCTGCTCCGCTCAATCTGTTCGGCGCTGTTGCTCTTCCTTCATCCTCTTTTTCCTCAATGCCCGCTGGTGGCCGTCTTCTAGAACAGTAAAAACTTCGGTTAATACGTAACTGAACGGCACAACAA